>BMAU01021076.1:0-416467 GCA_019973935.1 Trichonephila clavipes | reverse complement strand
TTCTGGGAAATATATAGAAAAAAATCACCCTGCACTAGGTGAAGTGAGAATGGGCACATCTTCGAAAACGTGGCAAAATGTGACCCTGCATCACATCTGTATCAAACTCAAGTTTGAAAGGAACTAGTTGAATTCAAAATAAAAATGGATGCGAAGGAGAAACATAACTCTCTGAGACTACGCGATATATATAGCTTCTACAAATTCATATCTTTACATATCTAAATCTCCTGTGCGTGTGTATGGGACTAAACTTCTCCTAAGTGGCTGGAATCGATTTTGATGAAATTTTGTCTGTTCCCGTGGATTCGAGAATGGTTTAAATTCACGATTCGGTTCAAGGAGCGTTACAGGGTTTAAGGGGCGTTCTGGATAATTAGTTCCATTATTAAAACTACTAGATGTACAGTCTTGAAATGTGGTACGCAGATTCTTTTCATAGAGTAGAGATCTCCTACAAAATGGAGTATTGAGAAAATCGACTCCCAAGAGGCCTGAGGGGCGTTATACATAATTTCCATTTTTGGACTATTAGACTTACAATATTGAAATTTGGTACGCAGACACCCGTAAAGATTCGTTACAAAATGGGTTCTTGAGAAAATTTTGACTCCCAAGGGGCGTTGCGGGGGCCTAATGGGCGTTTTACATAATTATTTTCAGTTTTAGACGCACAGTATTAAAATTTGGTAAGCGGATTCCTTTCATAGAATAGAGATCCGCCAGAAAATGAGTTTTATGAAAATTGAATAACAAGTGGCGTTGCGGGGACTTAAATGGCGTTATAGATAACTATTTCCATTTTTAAACCATTAGATGTATTGTCTCTAAATTTGATAAGTAGATTCATTTCCTGGAGTAGAGGTTTGCTACAAATTAGATTTTACAAAAATAAACCTCCAAGTGGTGTTGCAGGGCTTAAGGGGCGTTATAGATAATCCTTTCCGTTTTAAAATTATTTGACGTACAGTCTAGAAATTCGGTAAGCAGATTCCTTTCATGGAGTAGAGATCCGCTACAAAATAGGTTTCGGGAAAATTGACCCCCAAGGTGCACTGAGGGGTATTAAGGGACGTAATAGATAAAAATTTCCGTTTTTAAACTATTAGACCCATCTGCTCGAAAATTAGAAGGTATGTTCTGTTCATGGGATAGAGTTCCTCTAACAAAGAGTTTTGTGAAAACCGATCCCCAAGGAGGGTTGTGAGGGGTCAAGGAGAGTTACAGAAAAATTCCTGTTTTTGAATTGTTTAACCCATTTACTTGAAATTTGTTAAGCACGTTTTTCTTTAGTTGAATAGAGTTCCACTCAGAATAGATTTTACGGAAATCAACTCCAGGGGAAGCGGGGGGAGTTATTGGGGTGTATTGATAGACAAAATTCCCGTTTTACAATTTTAGGATTATAATAATAAAATTTGGTTTGCAGGTTTCTTTTGTTGAATTGAAACGCACTAAAAATGCTCTCAACGGGACTACAGGGCGTATTGATGATAAAAATTCTATTTTTGCTCAGTTAGATTTAGACTTGAAACTTAGCACGCATGTTTATTTTTCGTGGTAAATATCCACTGAAAGTTGCTTTTGCAGAAATCCACTTGATTATTGGGTTAAGTGAGCGCAAAATATCTTCCTATTTCTATTTTAGATATTATTAGAAATTATATAAATTACAAGTTCTGTCTTTTTTATATCAAGACGCGAGAGTTACAGCTAAAAATATGTTTTTCAATCCAATCGAATCCTTAATGCTAGATATGGGTAATTTATATATACGTAAACAGTATATATTTATACAACATCGTGAAATACCCAGAGAAGCGAGTGGGTAACGGCTAGTAGATGTATAGAAATGTTATTTGTCTAGTGTTTGTGCCGTAGTAATTGTGTAATGTTTAATGTATTATTATGTAGGCAGTAGGAATTAAAAATTTATAGAAATTTATAAGATTGTTTTCATTCATGGACTTTGTTTTACTTAAGGCCTTGCAGCCCTCCATTGACAAAATAAGTCCTTTCATATTGATTTTTTCTTCATTTTAAACAACAAAAAATGAAAACATCATTAGCTACAGGTACCATAATTTAAAGATGATTTTTTCACTAACATCACCTTACATAGCCATACTATTAAATGTAATTACAAGTCGGACGAAAAACTCTTAGTTAAAATTAACGTAATTTGTGTGAGTCAGGGATTGAGAAAAAGATATCACCTAGCTCTGAATCTCCATAAAAAGATAACTACACTGCTGGCCACATCAAATTCAACACCAAGAAGGACCAGAGATATCACAGGGAAATTTTTATTTGGCGAATTACATATTGTACAAAGATCAAAGTTTTAAAAATACAGCCTATTATGACGTGTGTATGATGACAAAACTAGTCTATCATTGTTGGCTATAACCGCTGCCACACGCCTCGGTAGAAAATCAAAGAGGCTTTGGATGTATTCTTGTGATACAGCAGTCAATGTGGCTTCAATGTGTGACATATTAACAAAGTTAATCTGGTGTAGCAGTGGGTGGTGTATCCCGGGTCAGTCATTGTGCAAGCATGGACCACACGTTTTCAATTCAGGATAGATCGGGAGAACAAGCAGGTCAAAGAAGCAATTCAATCTGATATGTAAACAAAAACATTGCATGCCACGCAGGACCGATCCTAGTAGGTGTCAGTGCGTGCACCGCAAGCGGGTGGCCGAAACAAGGGGCGGCCACAGCCTGCCTATAATTCTTTCGATCAAGCAAAACTTTTGGTGAATTTCTCAAAATAAAATTTATAATAAGTTGAAAAAAATGTTGAATTTTAAATAGTTATTGAAAAATCAAAGTAAGTCCCGATAGCATAACACAGTTCGAGAAAAATAAGAATGGATTTCAAATTCTGAGGAACATTTCTTCTCATCAAGGGTGTTCTGCCTCATCAGGGGACCAATATCAATGATACAGGCCCCCTCTAGCTACAGAAGCCCCGGACGTGTATAAGCAAAAAGTCATAAAATGTTATTAAGGGTCATATTAAGAGCTCCTTTCTACGTTTATAAAATAGTATGTCCCTGGCTTCAAACGACATAAATTTTCCGTGTGAATTCTGAATCTCAGGACCCACTATAAAATGTTTAAAAGCTGGTAAAGGTACTCAAAATAATGAGAAAACAAGGAGTGGTATGTGGTCAGAAAGCAAAAAAAATTTCTCATTCAAAGAGGTTCGACAAAAAGATCGTTTGAAGTGAAATACAGATAACACTTGGGATGGAAAAATACATTCAGAATGTTATTTGCTTGTAAATGAAAATACCCTCCTTCGTCTGTTTATTGATTGACTGTAATAAACGTCGCACTAAGAAGCTACACGAAGGTTTGGCAGTTGGAATTTTTTTCAGAAGTGGTTCAGTGAAACAGAATATTAGATTTTACTTATCCTGGTTCTCTTTTATTTCTGTAACAACCAAAAGACTGAATGTGCATTAAGTCAGCAAAGGATCTACTTCCTGTTCCGAGAAAAATCTGGCCCATAAGCGCCAGAAGTTTTTTGTCACCCTCCAAGTCTATAGTTAATTATTTTTTAACGAGTATTCATGAGTTCTCAACGCTGATCCCATTGGGGAAGGGGGAGAGGGCGTTAAGGAAGAATTTCGACACATCGGACAAAAGTGACGAAAAGCACGATCAAGATTTATGACATACTTAAGAACGAATGAAGAGAATGGGACAGAATGACCCTCAGAAAAAAAGACCCCTTTTTGAAGAAAACTGAGGAAATTTTGCGTCAGTTAGACTTCCGAACTAATCACTTTTAGACAAGACAAAAATCGGAACAACAAAAACGGTTAAACAACAAAAAAGGTAACTATATTTTCACTTTCAAAATTCTCTTTTCGATTTTTAAGATTTAATGCCCAGGTATTTTAATCATTGCGTAAGATAAAGTGAAAAAATATATTTTGTTGCATTTGTGCTATAACTATTTTCCTTATTTATATATATATATATAAATACAAGTAACTGTCATCAGTTTTTTAGAATACTTTCATGTTTATTAACATATTTAAGTGTATGTTTTCTTAGCTTAAATGTACCGTAATCTTTTAAAATATTTACAATCGGCATTGTTATTCAAATGAAAGAATATTATTTGCCTCTCGTATAAAAATAATTCCTTTAGTCCAGTGTTTCTCAAAGTGTGGGGCGCGCCCCCCTGGGGGGGCGCGATGACCCTACAAGGGGGGCGCGAGCGTATCGAAAATTTAAAGATTTTTTTAAAAAAAAAAATAACCGGAAAGAGAAGTAAAACAAAATGCTTTCTTCCATAATAAAAAAAAATACACACAACAACACTGACATAATTTATGTTTATTATCTGGCTTTTTTCCGTCATCAAATAGCTATCTTTGTTCCCAAAACCAAATTAAAGAAAAAAAACATTTTGTTTTATTTGCTGTATTTCCTCAATGAGAGATTTTTTATTACGTTTTAACATAAAAATATTACTCGTTAAAAGAAAAACGAAACCCAGACCCTGAGAAAAATTCTAAGAAGATAAACAATTCACCACTGTATTTATTATTGAAATACTGTACATTAGTTGTAGAAAAATAAAAGGAAGTCATGATTCACTTTTCAGCCAGGCTGCATAGTACGTTTGCTAATCATTTGATTAACCTTCAATCTTATGGTATGGTTATTATCAATATTAGTTCCCTCCCATCTTTTATGTGTTTGCTTTTCGCTTAGGGAAATTGTAAATAATTGAGTTTTGCGATATTTGGAAAAGAATTGATTGATTTAACATTTCTGTAGGATAATTGAAAAGTGTCTGATTTGCGTCCTTTATTATGGTCTTGTACTTTTGAATCATTTTAGTTCAGTTTTATTGGATTTTTTCTCAAATCATCAAAGAATTGAATAGTCCTTGAAAGAAGGTAAGTATACTTTCTATAAATTAAAATATTCACTAGAATTTCGAATTGTATCGTGTACAGTAAAAATAATTCTAAACAAATGATTGGGGTGACTGAGTCCCCCCGCACTACCATTAATGTTAGTATCGAGTACGCGCCTGCTCCCGGGTTAAAACATTTTAAAGTCTTCTCGCTTTAAATGTTAAAAAGTAACACATAATTCATAATTTAACATTAATTCTAAATGCTTATTGTGTGAGGTTCAAAATTACAGTTCTTTTAAACAGTTATTTACAATTATAGCATTTATCTAAAAAAAAAATCATTTTACATTTTTGTATACAATGTCGTGTGTGTGCACACAGTTTTACTCTCCTTACAGTTCAGCTATTATATCAAGAATAATGTTTTATTTTTTTTAAAAAATGAACTCGTGCGAAGAGTCGGTGTTTCAGCCAGTATACGTTTGATGTATCAGTACTGAAGAAGGTATTTTATAAATAATTTCTTATTACTGAATTTGGCCGCGGTAGCCGAGTGGTATAGGTATCGGATCGTGGTTTGCCTTGTCACGAGTTCGAGCCCAGTACAACTAAAGACCCACCGTGTAGGGCAGCGATGCACGTTAAATATGTTGAGAGTTGAAACGTTTTCCCGTTGGTGTGGTGTGGTAGTTAGGAGAGAGGGGTGCCAGCTCAGGTATCATCCACGTCACTTGACCATGGTTCAAAATTACGTGGTCCGTCGTCAAAAGCCCTCGTGCAGCTGAACAGTGCGACGTTAATATTTAATCAATCAATCTTATTACTAAATTAAGAACAAGTTTAATAATTATTAGGGACTTCCACGGGCTTGTCTTGTAGAGGAAAGTTTTTCAAAGGAAGGTTTAATATCAGAAATTGACACT
The DNA here is from genome assembly GCA_019973935.1 of Trichonephila clavipes. Classification (NCBI taxonomy): domain Eukaryota; kingdom Metazoa; phylum Arthropoda; class Arachnida; order Araneae; family Nephilidae; genus Trichonephila; species Trichonephila clavipes. Next base: position 410,654 of record BMAU01021076.1, on the reverse strand, counting down.
TAAATAGTTATTTTTCTATATTTAGCTGAGATCTATATTTTGTCTTCAAGGCATCCACTGCAGAAAATCTGGTTTGAAAAAGGTAGGATGTTGAAAATGGTAATAATATACGAAGTGCTTTTGTTTTCAGTACAGATAATTCCTCATCCACCTCTACCCCAAATTCAAAGAGCGATTTATTACAAAATTGCCTTTTAATTTTTCACTGGATGTGAAATCTATGAAGATTTCTTCTTCGGAAGTTGAGAGCCCTTTTGGAGTATCTTGAAATAGATCCCTAATCCACTCGTAACTTGCTACCAAGCTGTCCTCATTCAGAAAATACTTTTTAAAATTCTTTGCCAACATAGCTAAATGATTTTACATGCTTTAAAAACAACTTTCACATGTTGTTCTACAGATTTGTAAGTTTTAACACATATCGAGCTGGGGCTTTTTTCCATCATTTACTTCAGTAGTGGTAAATCCAAAATTTAAGTATTTTTGAGAAGATCGCCTTGATTTAATTTTCGGAACCATGCTCGTTCGTCTGTGTACTTGTTGATTCTTTATTATGGTCGAATGTTTGCTTACGACTTAAAAATGTATGTATGATATTGTTTTAATCTACTGCCGTAAACACTTAATTACCGTGAATTACAATTAACGTGGAAATTAAAAAAAATGCACATTCAAGCTAGATTCGGTAGCTATAGGAGTATCGAGTCGACCAAAAACTGACTGGAATTGTACGAGGAAAAGCATTTTTACATGTTTTGCGCAGACGTCCGATAGGTTGCCCAGACTCATGCAAACGTACCCTATAATGCCAGATGTGATGGATATGATAGAGAGCGACATTGATTAGACTATTTTTCTAATGACATTTGTACTTTGAGAAATGAATGCTGAAGAAAATAAATCTTTAATTAAATACATCATTTTGCGATCTGTTCCAATTTAAAAATTAGAGAAAGAAAAATAACATAATTCTAAGTAATATATATTTTAAGTAATTTTCTTAAAATATATATTACTTAAAAGTTACATATACACAAAATTTAATATACTTATCGTATTAAGTTGTACGGTTTGTAATTAAGATCGTATTGTAACTTTAGCGTCTCTCTCTCTCAAAGTGCATTTTTATTGCAGTAAATACATTATTGTTGTACAGCGGGGCGAGACAAAAATTATGATTGAAAATTGGGTCGCCAGTATTGAAAGTTTGAGAAACACTGCTTTTAATGTATGAGTGGTGCACATAGTATTTTATGACTAATTAATTAATACTAAATTAAGAACAAGTTTAATAATTATTAGCTACTTCCATGGGCTTGTCTTACAGAGCAAAGTTTTTGAAAGGAGTTTTAAGATAAGAAATTGACCCTCTGAGTTCATTTTCTATATTTAGCTGATATCTATATTTTGTCTTCTAAGCAACCACCGCATTTTGTAATATGTTCCAATTTAAAAATCAGAGAAAGGAAAAATAACTTAGTAATTATCCTATTACTTAACTTTTTTTTGCTTAAAAGTAACATGTACAAAATTTAATACTTATGTCATGAATCTGTACGGTTTATAATAAATATTGTTGCTTTATCGTAAAAGTGCATTATTATTGCATTCAGTAAATTATTATGTATAAGGGGGGGTGCGCGATAAAAATTGTGATTGAAAAGGGGGGCGCCAGTATTGAAAGTTTGAGAAGCACTGCTTTAGTCGCTTATGAAAAATGGTAGTAGTTAATTTAAAATACAAAACACTACTGAGCCTATGAGTGCATTCATTAATTATTTACCATACTTAAAAGTATCCTAACAATAGCTCGAAACTGAAATAAAACATAGTTATATTTATTTTGATGATTTTGTTTGTAATCATAACGTGTGTATCACGATAATTTTGTTTAGTAATAAATAAAACAATCTATAATTTCTAAACATTTAATTTAAATTGCTTCAAACTGTGAAAAGAATTTTCAAGGAAGTATAATATGTTAAGTTTGCTTAAAGATACACACACATTTTTTGCTCTTTTTATTGAGGTAACATGTGAAATAAACACATAATTCTTCTAATATACCGGGTGGCCATAATTAAACGACCCTACTTCAAAATTGTCTACAGACGAAACTATTGTTGAGAAAGTTGTAAAATTCTGTGTACGACATAAAAAAGGGATGGGAATTTGTTTGATCGAATAAAACAAATTAGTTCAAAATTTTGCCATTAGAGGGCACTTTTGGATGAAGGCCATATTTACTAACGGTTTTCTATTTGTATTTTATCGCTTTTTTATCCACTGGACACGGTAACACAATAACTGATACTCATTAAAAAACACAATCTCTAAAATGAACTGCAAACTTTAATTAAACTTCTTCGATGACTAATTTTCAAAGGATTTACAGGAAGGAAGACGAAAGTATCCAAATTTTTTCGACGTTGCATAAACTGTTATAAAAGTAATAAACTTTCACGGGAGATTAGTTTACTTTCAGTGTGCTCGTTATTGCTAATCAAAATGTCATTACGTTTAGCAGATCGAGCGTTGTTAGTAAAGTTATTCTATCAAAACGATAATTCCGCAATAGTTGCTCTACGGAAATTTCGAACTTTAAAGGGGATGCGAAAAGGTCCATTCACTGCTAAAAAGCTTCGATTAATGGTAACCAAATTTGAAGAAACAGGATCGTTGAATAAGAGGAAGAAATCCTGTTTCCGCGGAAGCAATAGAGAAAGTTGCACTTCTAGTGGAAGAGAACAAAGCATCCAACGTGCAGGCTAGAACAAGTGTTCGCCGTGTGGCAGAAGCATTGGATCTACCTCGTTCAACCGTCCAGAAGATCATGCGAAACATTCTCCGTTACTATCCATACAAGCTTCAACTTGTGCAGGAGTTTCTTCCACATGATTTCGAGACTCAACATCTCACTGCAGTTTCTTGCTAGTTTGGAAGTTGATCCAGAATTGCCTTGGAATATCCTCTGGACAGACGAAGCACACTTTCATTTGGATGGTTTGGTGAATACTCACAACTGCCGAATTTGGGAAACAGACAATCCGCATTCCACCTTACAAGTTCCGCTGCACTCACCAAAAGTAACGGTGTTGTGTGGGTTTTCCACGTCTTTTATTCTTGGCCCGTATTTTTTCGAGAAATTAGGTGCTGGAGGTCCAGTAACATTTTCTATCACTGGACAGCGATATGCATCGTTATTATGGAATAGAATTATTCCGGATCTGCAAGCACATCAGTGCCTTTCACGCATAATTTTATGCAAGATAGAGCTCCTCCACACATTACACGTTGTGTTAAGGACATTCTCAAACATTTCTTCCTAGAAGAACGTGTTATCAGCCGCCAATTTCGTCATCTGTGGCCTCCCCAATCACCTGACCTCAATCCATGCGATTTTCTGCTTTGGGGCTGTTTAAAACAGCTGGTAAGTTGTGATCAACCAAGAACTTTACCTGATCTCAAAGACAGTATTTCATGACATGTTCTTAACATTTCCCAGAATACACTGCGGTCAACGTTGGAACATGCTATCTTACGATTTCAAATAGTAGCTGAAAATGATGATCATCATGTTGAGCATTTATTGTTGTAACAAAATTTGTAAACTCTTATAAAAGTATGCTAAGTATTAATGTATGCTAAATATGATCTCCATTAAAAACGCCCTCTAGTGGCGAAATTTTGAACTAATTTTTTTATTCACTCAAACAAATTCCCATCACTTTTTTATGTCGTACACAGAATTTTACAGCTTTCTGAACAATAGTTTCGTCTGTACACTACTTTGAAGTAGGGTCGTTTAATTATGGGCACCCGGTACTCTTAAGACTGCTAAGAGAACCATTATTTAGTAAGATTGAATAGCACAAATTCTTTTTTCTTTTTGTATTTATTGCTATTTTAAGAGTGATTTGCACGATACCTTCTTGATTAAGATCTTTTGCCCATAGAATTTGAAAAAAATATTTAATGCAACCTAATAATTAGTTATGTGTATAATTAATTATAAAAATACATAAACGTATAATTTCTTTAAAATATTGTATAGTATTCTGTATGCTTCTAATAAAGTTAATCAAAATTCATCTATAACAAAGTATAGAAATATTTAAAATCTTTAAAAAAGGCAACAATAAGAATGTTAGAACTATGGTAGATATTTCATATAAAAAGCATTTAATGAAAGGTTTATTTTTACAGAACTATAATAAATGTTGAGAAATATAGGTAATATTTTTTTAGTTGCTCCTAGTAGTATAAAATTATTTATTTAAAGTGATAGCAAAATGTATTACAGAAATAAAAATGATAAACACAATTTATAAAGTAGATAAGTGATTTCAAACAAAATAGAAATATGAAAAATTATTCAATAAGTAGTAAGATTGTGTAATCTTGAGTATTTTTAATGTAATTAAGATACAATTTTTAATTAAAATTTTAGATTCCTTTTGTGATATTATAGCCTTAGTCAAAAAGTTTTGAGTTATCTTAGAAATTTCAAATTATTCTAGACAAGTTTTATTGTTCTGTTTAGTCTCAAAGTATTAAGATATTTGAAAAAACAAACAAACACAAGTATAATATTAATATTAATGTTTTATTAACTTATATTTAGAAACTTTAAAAGGAAACTACGAATTCAGAGTATTGTGATTGTGCTCCTAGTTTTTTTTAAAAAAAATCTTAGAATTTTTGAAAGCTTACTTTTAGTGGAAATATTTTAATAATTTTGATATAAGTAATCTGGACGCCAAGCTGCGTTTTGTTCCAGAAATGAAACTAATATGTTTAAACAAACAATTAATTAAACAAAATATGTTTGTATTAAATCAGAAATTTCATAATTCAGTCAGAAAATTTGAAAAAAAGTTGAAGTATAATTTTTTGAGAGTTTGGAAAATAATTTCTAAATATTTCATGGGGCAAAAATTTACAGTTTGCAATAATAAATAGAAAACTTTAAAAATTTTGAAAATTTAGATTCGAATAAAAAAGAATTGAGATGAATTTGCCAAAGATAAATCAAGCTGTATAACAAAACAGTAAGTTCTTAAGTAAGGTTTTTAGTTTTTTTACATACAGTAAGAACTTTCTTTAGCCGTTGAGTTTTATACATTTTAAATTGATTTTGTTTTGATAAAATCAATAAATTTTATTTTAAGAATATAAGGTAAGCGACTCTTTTCACTATATTAGTTTCTCGACTCTTAAGCCCTTGGGCCTCAAACCTTTTACCGTCAGGGGCCCACAACTACCTTAATCAGCCTTTGCATCTTTTTCTCAAACCCTGACACACACAAATTACGTAAATTTTAACAAACCCAGTAGTTAAGTTTTTTGTCCGACTTGTAACTACATTTAATAGTATGGCTATTTAAGTTAATGTTAGTGGAAAAAATTATCGTTACCTTGTGATATTTATGGTCATTGTAGCTAATGATGTGAGGCAGGGTCTCACTTTGCCCCATTTTTGGAAATGTGCTCGTCCTCACTTAACCAAGTGCAGGGTAATTTTTTTATATGTTTCCCAGAACAGATATGGTATCCCATCATGCCCGATTATCGTTAAGACACCCTGGTAGTTACGAGAGGGGGTGCCAACTCAGGTAATGACCATGATTCACTTCTTGACCATGGTTCAAAAGGACGAGGTCTGTCGCAAAAGGCCTCGTGTAGCTGAACAGTGTGACGTTAACATTCACTCACTCACTCATTCGGGATAGCCCGTATATGTAGAACCAAAACTGGAAAGCCGAGCATATATGCTACTATCCGTTACCCACCCGCTTCACTGGGTATTTCACGATGTTGCATATATGTATTAATTATTGATATCTAGCATTAAGAATTCGATTGTATTGAAAAATATATTTATAGCTGTTACACTCTCACCCCTTGATATAAAAAGAGCATAAATTATAATATCTAATTTCTATTTATGTCTAAAATCGAAGTAGAAAGATTTTTTTCGCTCACTTAACCTAATAATCAAGTGGATTTCCACCAAAGCAACTTTCTGTGGATCTCTACTCCATAAAATAAACATGAGTGCTGAATTTCAAGTCTAAATCTAACAGAACAATAACGGAGTTTTTATCATCAATACCTCGTTTACAGCATTCTTAGCTGATTCCAATTCAACAAAAGAGGCATGCAAACCAAATTTTATTATTATAGTCTTAGCAGTTCAAAAACGGGAATTTTGTCTATCAATACCCTCCAATAACTTTCCCCGCTTCCCCCTGGATTTCATTTCCGTAAAATCCATTCTTAGTGGAACTCTATTCAACTATAAAGAAAAGTGCTCAATCAATTTCAAGTAAGTGAGTTAAATTCAAAAACAGGAATTTTTCTATAACATGCCTTAATCCCTCGCAAACTCACTCCTTTGGGGGTCCGTTTTCACAAAAATCTTTGTAAAAGGAACTTTATTCCATGAACGGAACATACCTTCTAATTTTCAAGCAGGTGATTCTATTAGTTGAAACGCGGAAATATTTATCTATTACGCCCCTTAATCACCCTCAGTGACCCTTGGGGATCAATTTCCCCCAAAACTATTTTGTAGCGGATCTCTACACCATGAAAGGAATTAGCTTACCAAATTTTAAGACTGTACGTCTAATAATTTAAAAATGGAAATAATTATCTATAACGCCCCTTAATTCCCCGCCATGCCACTTAAGAAGCGATTTACACAAAACCCATCTTATGACAGATCACTACTCAGTGAATGGAATCTGCTAACTCAATTTCAAGATTTTACGTCTAATAGTTTAAAAAAGGAGTTAATTGCCTATATAACGCCCCTTAATTCTCCACAACGCCACTTGGGGTAGATTTTCACAAAACCCATTCTGTAGGGGATCTGTACTTTATGAAAGGGATCCGCTTATCAAATTTCAAGACTGTACGTCTAATAGTTTAGAAATGGAAATAATTATGTATAACGCCTCTTAAACCCCGTAACGCCACTTAGGAAACGATTTTCACAAAACCCATCTTATAGTGGATCTCTACTTAATGAATGGAATCAGCTTACTAAATTTCGAGATTTTACGTCTAATAGTTTAAAAAAGGAGTTAATGGCCTATAACGCCACCTAATACTCTACATCACCACTTGGGAGTCGATTTTGAAAAAACACATTTTGCAGTGGATCTGTACTCTATTAAAGGAAACCGCTTACCAAATTTCAAGACTGTACGTCTAATAGTTTAAAAATGGAAATAATTATGTATAACGCCCCTTAAGCGCCCTCAACGCCCCTTGGAGGTCGATTTTTGTAAAAATCATTATGTAGGGAATCTCTACTTTATGAAAGAAATCTGTGTACCAAGTTTTTTTTGACGACTTAACATCTAATAGTTAAGTAAAGGAAATAATTATCTATAACGCCCCTTAAACCCTCGTAACGCCCCTTGGGGTTCCAATTTTGCAAAATCCGTTCTTAGTTGACGTCTACACCATGACGGGAATCTACCTACCAAATTTCAAGTTTGTAGGTTTAATAGTTCCGGAGAGAGAAACCACCAGCATTCCATTGTAATATTCTTAGCCACTGCTGATTCTTAAAAGGACGGTTAGCACCAGAACTCGAATGCATCACAAAACGAGAGGAGAACGGCAATCGCTGTAGCAGATTTAGCGTTAACCAGGGTGCACCACGAGGAGGCCTGCTACGTTACACCGCAAAGGTCACCCTCTCGGATTCCGACCGCGGTGAACATCGCTTCGAAAAACGTTAATTCCGCTACTCTCGGCGCGGTGCTAGGATTTACTGGGTACCATCCCACTGTCTTTCAATGGGTACCATCCCACTGTGGTCTTTGGGGAAATGAGAGGGCAGACTTTTTGGCAAAAAAGGGAACGGGTATCCTTCAGAACTTTCGCAGAGACCTGACACTTCATTCTGCCAAACTGGAAATTAAAAGGATTTTTAGGGAATCATTTCGCCTTACAGCTTCTCGTGTTGCTCGTGTGTAAAAAGGTATTGGAGAGCCCGTTGCCTAATGACCTGATGATCAATGGACTGGCATTTGTAAAATAAATAGTTCCGGAGATATCGTGATTAGTCAGTCAGTGAGTGAGTCAGTCGCTTTTCTCCTTTATATATATAGATTTTCTTCAATTGAATTTCTCACTCCGCCTACGATGCCCAGCAATTTAAAATAGCTGTCGATTTATTGTTAGAGTTATCTTCCAGATTTTTCAGTAAACTTTGCTCTCTGTAAATCTGAAGATGTTAGTTCAATGTTGCATTTCAAAATTATTAACTTCCATCCCCTCAAAATTTGATAAATCTAATGGAATTATTAATGGGTCAATTCAATCAGATTCGAGCAGGAAGAAAACTGTGGGTAGACAAGTTTCAAAGTCACTGCATTTTTTAGAAAACCCCTCTTTAAGTGCTTCAATGTAGGTTTGAAGTTCATCTTTGTCTATGGTCGATGAATTTGCAAGTCGTTTAACCTTTGGGAAGCATTTATAGGTGTAAGTATTAATATCATGGGAAAATATACTTAGTTTTGTAGCAAAACCTTTCCAATCTTCTAAAAGTTCAAGCAATGAAGAAATGTTGTTCCTTCTCATTACGAAAAATTTAATGGGCTCCATGCATTACACAAACTTATTCAAGACTTTACCACAACTAAGCCAACAGACATGGCTTAGTCGTAGACAAGGGAAGATCTTTATTTACATTTCCCATTTCTTCTAAAAGAGATTTAAATTGTCAGTGTACTAATGAAGAATGAGGAACTCTATAAAATTAACTATTTCAACAACTTTGTTCGTTACAGAAATTAAGCACTGAGACGAAATTTTGGCAACTAAACTTTCTTGGTGTATTACGCAATATTGTAGAGAGACAACGGCCAGATTAAGTTACATATACATTTATTAAGGGCAATTATTTACAAGGCAAATGGTAAACGTCGGGGTTTATGAAATATCGGCTCGTCGTCTGTAAGTCAAGCTCAATGTTTGCAGTTTTTGTTTTCTTAGGGATGTATGTTGATGACAGTTGTTTGACTTCAGCCCGAGTTTGTAGAGAAACATTAGGACCGATAGTAAATTTAGGAATCTCGTCAGTAACTGCTAAAATAAAGGATTCTGATGAAGTGTCAGACATTTCGGTTTGTGTTTTTAAAAAAATAACGCTATCAGGAGTAATACTTAAATTGACTTGTTTAATTAAATCACAACCAATAATGACATTAACGTTCATTGAGTAATTGGGAGCAACTTTAATTTTAACAGGAAAGCCGTGATTGTCAGTAGAAACAGTTTAATTAAATTAACCGATTTTATACGTTTTTGTACAGCCAAACCCGGTTAGTACACTATCACTATTTTTTAAGGAGCCTAATTGATTCCATATACTTTCTTTCAGTTACTCGACTTCCGGTATCAATTAAAGATAATAATTTGTTAGATAAAATTTTAACTTCTATACACATAGTAGTTAATGGGGTAATTTCATTTACAGTATTAGAAGAAGGAACAATTTTCTGAGGCCACATGAAGACTTATGGCCAAAATTTTCACATATACACTTTGGACCACGATATTTATCGGGACAAAATTTAGAAATGTGACCAGATCCCGAACAATTAAAACAAGAGTCTTGATTTTAATCTCTAAAAAATTTTTTTCAAATTTTGCATTGGGTTTTGATGTATTAAATTTCTGATTTCTATCATATCGTTGGTCATGGAATGTACTTTCAATACCACGGTGGAGGCTAGTGAAGTTTGAGTTACGCAAAGTATCATAAAAAGAATGATTTTTTATTTTATTTTGAAATATTTTTTTATAAATTCCTAACTTATTTTTGAATTCCTGAATTGTTGAACATCCGTATAATATTAACCTATTTGAAGGAGAATTGGGAAACCCGTTGATACAATAATCTATGCATCCTGAAATCCCTAGAAATCTCTGCCTACCCCATTTGCTAATTCTCAAATAGCGACTAAATATTGAAATACTGTTTCATTAAGTCTCAATTTCTATTTCGTAATTCCGTGTGTAATTGAGCTTGATTTATCCCCCCCCAAATTCCTGAATAAATAGTGTTTTTAGTAAATTGTAAGATTTTATACCGTGCGGAGACTGAAGAAATAATTTAGCAGTTCCTGTCAAAAGCCGTTTTACAAAAATATTTTTTTTTGTTCCATTATAAAGCAAAATGTTAAATTTTCCTCAACATGAGAAAAAAAATGCTCAGTCATGTAGGAATCATCTTCACTAAAAGAATGTAGAGTTAGTAGTAAGAAACCATATGAGGTAGTATCATTCATGGAGGATTGACTCAATCAGTTTCACTGAAGGCATTAATCCGTTTCCAGTCTATAGAAAGCGAGGGAAAAGCAATTAAATTTTCTGCTATCTGAGGAGGGAACTCCTCTACATCAATTCATTTTGAAAAGCTAATAAATAAGCTGGTGAATTCAAAATATTATTACAAATTTTGATGTCGTCAAACTTGTTGGAATTTTTTTCTCTCTTTTCTTTTTACTATCATCAAATCACAGACCACGTAGAATTATTTCTTTCTTTAAAATCACGCACTCTTGAAATTGAAGAAAATCGTTGAATCACATAAATGGCCACGTCTTTGTATTTCGTATCGTCAAAAATCATGTACAACTTGAAATAAATTTTCCACCCAACCTGTAGATGAGGAATTTTCCTTTATGAGCATCGTCTTTTGTGGCTTTGTCTTTTTGTCTAGGGAAAGGCCGAGCCCCGATGTAAAGAGTGACAACGGACAGATTACACTGAAGAGCCCCCAAAAAAAAAAAACTGGTACAGGCATGCGTATGCAAATAAAGAGATATGGAACCAATCAGAGTACGGTGTTGTCATCAGCAAAGCCTATATAAGACAACGAGTGTCTGGCCCAGTTGTTAGATAGGTTAATGTTGCTACAATGGCAGGTTATCAAGATTTAAGTGAGTTTGAACTTGATGTTATAGTCGGCACGCGAGAGATAGGACATAGCGTCTCCGAAGTAGCGATGAAATTTGGATTTTCACGAACATACCGTGAATATCTGGAATCCGGTAAAACATCAAATCTACGACATTGCTGTGACCGAAAAAAGAACATGCAAGAACGGGACCAATGACAACTGGCGAGAATCATTAAACGTGACAGGCAGGCAACCCTTCCGCAAATTGCTTCAGATTTTAATGATGGGCCATCAACAAGTGACGCCGTGCGAACCATTCAAAGAAACATCATTGATATAAGCTTTCGGAGCTAAAGTCTCACTCGTGTACCCTTGTTGACTGCATGAAGCAAAGCTTTACACCTCCCCTGGGCCCGTCAATACTGACAGTAGACTATTGATGACTAGAAACACGTTGCCTGGTCTGATGAGTCTCGTTCCCAATTGAATCGAGCTGATGGACATGTACGGGTTTGGAGACAACCTCATGAATCAACGGACCCTACATGTCAACAGTAGACTGTTCGAGCTGGTGGAGGCTCTATGATGGTATGGGTCGTGTGCAGTTGGCGTGTTATGGAACCCTTTATGCGTCTAGATACTACTCTGACAGATGACAGGTACGTAAGCATCCTGTCTGATCACCTGCACCCATTCATGTCTATTGTGAATTCCGACGGACTTGTGGAACTTCAGCAGGACAATTCAATATCCCACACGTCCATAATTGCTACATATTGGCTCCAAGAGCACTCTTCTAAATTTAGGGACTTCCACTGGCCACCAGAACCCCCAGACACGAACATTATTGAACGTATCTGACATGCCTTACAACGTGCTGTTCAAAAGAGATCTCCACCCCTCTTATTCCTGCCGATTAATGGACAGCCCCGCAGGATTCATGGTGTCAATTACATCCATGCCACGTCATGTTGTCTCACTTCTGCGTGCTATCTGGGGCTCTAAACGATATTAGGCAGGTGTACCAGTTTTTTGTTTTGTTTTTGGCTCTTCAGTGTATAAGTTACATATACATTTATTAAGGGCAATTGTTTACAAGGGTAGGTCCTCTCGAAAGTTTGTAAAAAGAAATTAAATCATCGTTAAAAATAACTCGCTGGATTTCACGCGGCATTTATCTCGTCCACGTCGTTCCTTCGTCTTCTGTCTCGACTGCCACGCTATCATCTCATTTTCTGTAGTTTTCCGCTCTATCTCCTTATTGGTCGATGGTTCCTGAGTTATCCTCGAACCATTTTAACAGCTAGGTATTACGTCAGCTGGGAATATAGGGAGGATACGACTACATACAACTTAATTCCTACAATATGCTTGTGCAACATGATTTTCAAGAAGTTTGACGAATCCTCTCTCCTTGCCAACCATTGCAAGAGCACCATCAGCATTATTTATATTGTTACGATTTTTGTGTAAATAGTGTAAATAATTTGTATTTGGGTGTTTAATGCATTTGTATTACTCTATATTATAGTTTTTTCACGTTAAAATTGTACTATTCACAAGCAATGCCACCCCTTACGTTATAAAGGCGATTCAATGAGAACTTGGCGAAATCTTGGGGGTAGAGCAAAGTTGGCATCATTTTTGGCGACCAACGCCGCCAATTTGGCGAATTCGGCGTCTATTTTGGCGTCATTGGTGACCCTGTTGGCAAGTTTGGGACCCTCTAGATTCTTCTAGAAAGTAGGGGATCTCGCCACTTTAACGCTTAATGACGCGAGCGGATTTTTCTTGGAAGTTTCCGTCGGGTTTATAAATATTAGTGCCAGCCGCAACCAGTCAGTCTTGATTGAACCCGCGAGTAGTGAGGATTGTTTTGACTAGCTCGGCTGTGCTTGTGAATAATCTTTACTTACGTGTATTTTTAAACACTGATTATTGTGTTAGATTGCTATTGAAGGTGTGAAGACCTTCGGATATTTACCCTGCGAATATTGCCGCTTAATCCTGTATTTAAAGGACTGGATTTTTGATAATAAATTCGCATCGCTCTTAAAGAACTGATTATTTTTTTCTTTGTGATTGTTTTGCATTAAATCATCGAACCAGGATCTACGTAACAATATTAATGTTTTTACTTTCAAATTGATTTATAAATGAAGAAAGAATATCCTGTCCCTTCACACAGAGGAATCAAGAGGCATTACTCTTCTTAAATTTGACCTTTATCACAATGTCATGCAATTACTACAAGGCGTGGAATATTATTCACATCAAGAACAGTGCTGAATTCAACAGTTTCCTGTAAACCTGAATTTTGTTCTGCATTTGAGTTAGTTGTCTTTCAGCAATTCGCGCAGAAGCAGGTGTTTCTTGAACTCGGGATAGAATTGTCTGTAAATTTGCTAAATCACTGAACACTACTTCAGCGCTTTTTAAAAATATTTCTGTTATGTTTATGGGGTTAGCAATGTGATCAGCTGCATATTACTTTTTAAACTAATTTAATTACATCACGATATTCACGGCAGAGTAAAAGAAAGTAACACTCATACAACCTATGGCAATAAAGTTCGTTGAATGAAGTCAGAACGGCCGATCGGGCAACACTGGCGAAACAAAACGCTGCACATGAATAGCGGTAGGTGTTGACCATCTAGCCCTGCCATTGTTCAGCAGAGCTTCGTTTGTGCTCTCCATGTGAGACTTGCTTTACGAAGTACTTGTTTAGTGCGTTGGTTCTTAACTGAGAACAGATAAATGAACGAACAAAAGATCAATTTAAAGTTTTGTTTTAAGCTTGGCAAGACACCAAAGGAAACTTATATGATGTTTTTTCTTTTTTTATGAAGATCGAGCACTGTCCATGGAGTGTATATACGAGTGGTTCACCCGTTTATGAGAAGGTCGGGAAAGTGTTTCTGACAACCCACTTAGTGGAAGAGCGGCAACCTCCATCAGTGAAGAAAACATGAAAAAAAAAAAAGAGGAAATTAATTACGAAAGATCGTCGATTGACTGTGCGCATGATGGGGAATGAACTAGAGATTAACTATGAATCTGTGCGACACCCAGGATTTAGGGATGAAAAAACGTGTTGTCGTTTTGTGCTACATCACTTGACTGACGATCAGAAGCAGGCACTTTTAGAGGTTTCTCATGATCCTGTCGAAACGGTGTGTGGATACGTCACCATATTTCTTGAACTGTATTGTCACTGAGTATGAATCCTGGTGTCTCAGGTACAATCCTGAGATGAAACGACAAAACACGGAATGGCATTCTCCAGCATCACCTAACATTGAAAAGGTCAGAACAGGAAAATTACGCATCAAAACGATGCTCATCCCCCTTTTTTGATAGTCAAGGCATTATCCACAAGAGATTTCTACCTGAGGGAATTATGATGAATGCTGCAAGGTACATTGAAATTTTGACCCGTTTCATGAAACGTCTACGTCCCCTGTGCGCCTAACAATGTTCATGGATTTTTGTTCACGACGATGCTCACCCTCACACAGCCAATATCGTCGAACTGGGGAAAAAAGAGGCTCGTACAAATTAAACACCCACCACACTCACGAAATCTCAATCCTCCATACTTTTTCCGACTCAAACTCGCTTTGAAGGGAAAGCGTCTCCTGACATCCAACGAAACGCGACGAGGTTTAGGATGTCCTTTCCAAAAGAAGACCTTTTGCAAAATTTTCGAACATGTATTGAATTTACCTCAGCATGGGAAGTGACTCTATCGAAGAACAGTAAGGTAACTTTTTCTAATACGATGGCTAATTTTTAAGTTAGGTCCGTTGGCGCGTATAGTCTGCATTTACGCTGCAGCGAGTCTCTGCGTCACTGACCAGCATCCTCGCGCCCTTTCCAGCTCTGTAGCTGTCGTGTATGCTTCACAGTGCGCCTTTAAAATGATTGAATCAACCGCCAAGAAGTGTGAGATGCGGTCTGTTATCCGTTTTAGGACTGCGAGAAACATGTCGGCTGCAGATGTTCATCGCACAGAAGCAATGAGCAACAGCAAAATTCGAAAATGGGTCAAGAAGTTTAAAGATGAGTGAACAAACTTCTATGACGAAGAACGCTCAGAACGACCTCCTGTAAGCACTGATGATTTGAAGAAAGCAATTGAAACAAAAATTCGTGAGAACAGGAGATTCGCGATAACCGAAATTGGTATTAAATTTTATCAATTAGCATTGTTAGTAAAATATGCCTTGAATGTAGGAATAACTACAACTTTAGACAACTCATTGTATCCAAATCAGCACCAAAAAGATTCAGGATTTATTTAAATCTTGCTACACTTTCAAAACCGACAAAAATTACTTTTTCTTCGTGTAATATGTTTTTGCTCCCAAAGCACTTATTTACATACAAATAATAATTCAAGTATTATTTTACCAGTTTGGGGAATACTTTTAGTTTTAGTTTCAGGACCATGGTTCAAAATTACTAGGTCCGTCGCCAAAAGCCCTCGTGTAGCTGAACAGTGCGACGTTAATATTCAAAAGAATCAATTCATACTGAACTCTAAAATCACTTGCATGTCTTGAAATAGGCTAGTTTACGAAATAAGTATTTGTAGACAATTATTAATCTTTTTAAGAGACTAATTTCTTGAAAATTTTGAAGTACTATTTTAGCTTTTTAATTAAGTTATAGAAAATGCCTTAAAAGTTATCATAAAAAAACTATTTAAGAGTTTCAACAATTTCAATGCACTTAAGTAGTTAAAATATACCGGTTCTGGAACAGTGGAGCCGGTGGCGCCAGGAGGTTGAGGCGCATGCAAACAAAAGAGGGTGGAAGTCCCCCAAGGGTCTGGACCGGGGGGATGGTTTCTGATTGATAAGGGTTTCGGGGCTCTGTACTGATAAGAAATGCCCGTTTTTAGCGATAACGAGTTATATTCTGATATAGTTTTAATTAAATGATTACGATTTTTTTAATTACGTCATTGGAAGCAAATTTTAATTGGGATAAAGAGTCAAATTTTTCTGTACATATGATTATTTTTATATAATTCCGTATAAATCTATTTCTGAAAATCCTGATATACGTGTTGAATAATTATTTGTTATATTTCAAATTTGATGCTTTGTGCTTGTGATTTCTGAAACAGAGGATTGAAAATTAGGCAAACGAAAGGGAGTGGAAATTCCCCCCGGGTCTGAACCGGGAGGATGGTACCCTCCGCTCTGATAAGGGTTTCGGGGCTCTGTAAATGGGTGTTAGAAATGCATGTTTTTAGAGAGATAACAAGTTATATTCTTATATAGTTTTAACTAAATGGGTAGAATTCTGATTTTTTTAAGTACGTCATTGGAAGCAAATTTTAATTAGGATAAAGGGTCAAACTTTTCTGTACTTATAAATATTTGTATATAATTCTGATAAAGTCCATTTCTGAAAATTATGATATACGTGTTGAATTATTGTTTATTACATTTCAAATTTGATACTTTGTGCATAAATAAAATATATTTTTCATTGATTTTGCATGTATTTTTTTTATAATTCTGAGATAACTTTAAAAATACTATGCTTATATAAAGTAAAAGTTCTGCATATGTTTTTTCGTTTGCAAAGTAGTTTCCTTACATGAAACATCTCTTTCCTATGATAATATATGCGGACCTTGTAATTCTGGTAAAATTTTCTTTGTTAGACGAATCTTAGAAATAAAATTAATTAATTCTTTTCCTCCCAAAATTATTTGGTGTTATGGAATTTATCCAAAATTGTTTGATAAGATGTCTGACATAGAATTTCATGAAGGCATGCCTTTCGATGTAGAAGATATTACTAATGCTTTCGTAATAATAGATGACTTAATGAATGAAGTAGGAGAGGACAAAAAAAAAACTTTCAAACTTGTTCACGAAAGGAAGCCATCATAGAGATATTTCCGTAATATTTATTTTACAAAATATTTTTTGCAATGAAAAACAAATTATAGGAATATTTTTTTAAATACTTCCTACCTAAGTTGTTTTAAAAATGTTAGAGACAAGCAATAGATCTCTTGTCTAGCAAGATAAATGTATCCATCTCAATCGAAATTTATGATAGGAAAACTATACGAAATACAAATGCTGCAAATTTGACTATCCACTTTGTGAGAGATAGAAAAATAAAACCTTTCGTTCGAATGATTTAATGAATTTTTCAAAAGAAAAAAAAATTTCATAGAGTTTTGTTACGAATAAATATCTCAGAACAAAAACATTGTATGCAAAACCTTTGTCATCGATAGAATATTAAGTGTGGTTTGTGTTCTTAAACATTTGTTTTTAATTTTTAGTCTGTTTCCCTTCTTGTTCCTTACACTTAAATATATTAATATGAGTAAAGTAATTAAAAAAAGTTGAAGCATATTGAAAGAAAAGTTGAAAAATATTGAAAAAAGATGAAAAATATTGAAATATTTAGAATATTGTTGGTGGACTTGAGTATTTATAAGTTAAGAGCAATAGTGATAAAATTTCTTTTTTTCATATTAATCTTAAAATAATAATAACTTTATAAATTCAAATATATGGTAAACTTATAAAAAAATTCAAAGCAAAATCTTATTCATCTTATAATAATAATAATACAAACACAAAATATGAGAAAAATATTGTATTTATTTACCTTCTAAAATTTATTCTTACATTATATCTTTTCTTAAAATATTGATACAATCTGAAATCCTTCTGTTTGCTACGAACAAATTCATATAAAATATAATTCATTGAAAAGCCTTTACTGATTTTCAACAAGAAAAATATAAAATAATGACCACATAGAAATAAGGAATATCCCTTGGTTAATCCATTTCTCAATAAATAAAGTCCTTCAGATCTCAACAATTTTCCTTTTATAAAACAATGGGCTAACAGAAAACTTAATTTAATCTTATATTTTTTAAAATGTATTATATGAGAAGCATTGAAATAAGTAACATCATTCAATATGAATAATAAATACATTCGACAAGTATATGCATAAAATGAAGAGGAAAAATTTACATTTTTAAACATGAAAGAATAAGATATATACAGAAATCAATATTTATAAAAGAAACTATTTAATTAAATTCTCATTCACATAAAATATTAGCTTTCATTTATATGGCAGTTACCGAAAGCTAAAGTTGTAATACCATCTTCAAGAATATATCTTATCGAAGGGGCAAAGTGAATTTTTTTTTTTTTACTTTTTACAGAATGTATTTGATGTATAGAACTGTTAATGGGTTTAAAATCTTCACGACTTCTATACTTATTTATGAGGCAATTTTTATAGTCTTCATGAGAAATTTTACTTTTTTAAATAGATCTATGTATCTCTTTTGCTGTATTTTTTCTAAAGTTAATGTTTTTATGCTGTACATTTTTGCATTGAGACCTACGAACTCAGCTGCTACCATACCATTTAACTCATCTGTCATTTTTCCGAGAACATTATTAGTTAAAGGATTATAAAGAAAATGATTTGGAAGCAAATATATGGGTCATTTCAATAAAAAAGAAGTAAGTTTTCTTTGAATAGATATAAGGTCGTTAATAATTATTTTATAAGCATGAAATGCTGGAGATGCTATGAATTTCTTAGCTCTTTTCTCTCTATTCACTAGATAAATCTTAACTTTTTGCGTAATTTTTTCATTGTTTTATCAAACACGGCATTGTTTAAAAGTTTAAAGATATATTTTTCAAAATTGTTGTTTGCTCGTTTTCGATGTTCAGTATTAAAATCTATATAATTTTTTAACCTAGGACTTTGTTTGAATTTTAGAAATTGATGTATTTTTTTTTAAATTTTTAAACCTAATTGTACATATAACTTCAAATTTCTATAATGAAGAACATATTTAGAGTTTTATTTCTTAAGTTAGGAGCCAATTTTTTTTTCACAGACTTCGATTCTAAAATACTGAATTCTTTTAGCAATATTTTTAGTATAGGAGGAACATTCAGAGACACTTTAACTTTTTCTGGAGCTAATGGATAGCAGTTATGCAAATCGTGCAATTAATCTGGATATTCTAACTTAAAATATACAACTTATATCCGAATCGTCTGGTACATCCATGAAGTTAACGTATTCATCAGTCCAGGAAAAGTCGTGTGTAGACAAATTTTACGACATTGCTCAACCATATAGATTGTTTGCATCTAAATATATAATGTAACTACTAGGTAGGCTTGAATCATAGGTTGATAAATACACATCGTTAGCCTTAGCGTAGCGATGACCAATCATCGCAACACCTCAGCGAATTCCTTTTTCGATGAATAAAGGCATGTCTATATCTGTTAAAAGCTCCAATCGTACTTTTGTCATTTTATAAGACATGCTTGCCATACCAAACCAGGAACCGTTTATGTATTACATGGATCAATTTTGTAGTAATTCTGGCATAGAGTTCTAAAGTTTTCAAATATGTCTGAAAATAATACGTCTACGGTTACACACAAATCACGATAATCTCCCAATGTGCGCATTTGAAACATGTTCCATCTATGGTGAGCATATTCGTAGTCTTCTCTGGATACATTTTTATTTGTTAGACTGTTGAAAAAAGCTAATTGAGGAGGGAGCTGCGTTTCATAAAATTTAGAAAAGGAATCAAAATATTCATATGAATAGCAACCCTTTCTAGTAATAAATTGTGCATTACTTGCAAAATACCTATCCCAAAGATGAAATTTACAAGGCTTTAAAGTTGGACAAGTTTCTCTAGAGAAGTATTTAAAAATTGAAAAGAGGCAATGAAACGTAATGACCTCAGAGTAAAAAAAAACAAAACTTTTCACTATGTCAGGAATGCATTGATAAAAGAACTCAAAACTTTTAATTGATTTTTTAAAATCAAAATTCAATTTAATTATGTCAAATGATCCAAATGAAGCACGAGGAAATACGGAACAACGCTTGAAGGAGTTTTTTTTTTTTTTTGTAAAAATTTAAATAACATTTTTAATCTAAAGGACTTATAACCTATTTCAGCTACCATAAACCTATTGTTTTCTTCTTAGAATACAATTAATTCCCAAATATGATTGTATATTTCGCACAAAAACATTACTTTATGAGTGCAGACATATGAATAAATAATTTTATAGGGCGATACTAAAAATCTCCTGGTTTTTTATTCACTTAACTAACCTCTGAAATAACATTACAAAATTTGAAGTTATTACTTCTAACGTGTGGTCATAAGCACACACACGATCTTTTTTTTAACCGAAGTTTTCTGTTTTTACCCTCGATTATCGAATTTCAAGGATAAATACATTTTTACCAATCAAATTTAATTATTTACATTGAATTGTTAAGATATTATAGTGGGAATGCGTTTCAAACATAGCGAAATGTATTAAAAATAAAAACTTTCAGAGAAATATTTAAAAATTAATAGTAAAAGTAATAGTATAATAAAGAGTATGGTCAAATCTCAGGGATTTGTATTTTAGAGTCAAATAAATATTAGTACAGGTTCAATTACTATAAAATTAATTAGCTTCATTAATGTAAGTAAAGATAAATACTAGAAGAGTAAAGTATATAAAACAGATACAAGTAAGTAAAAGAAAAATAAATACAAGTAAATTAATACTAACCTGTATTACAAAGGCATAAATGTCTAAAACCTTTAAGTTTTGTTACAAGTGAGACTAAATCCAATGGTAAACGACATTTATGCCTTTGTAATACAGGTTAGTATTAATTTACTTGTATTTATTTTTCTTTTATTTACTTGTATCTGTTTTATATACTTTACTCTTCTAGTATTTATCTTTACTTACATTAATGAAGCTAATTAATTTTATGGTGATTGTACCTGTACTAATATTTATTTGACTCTAAAATACAAATCCCTGAGATTTGACCATACTCTTTATTATACTATTACTTTTACTATTAATTTTTAAATATTTCTCTGAAAGTTTTTATTTTTAATACATTTCGCTATGTTTGAAACGCATTCCCACTATAATATCTTAACAATTCAATGTAAATAATTAAATTTGATTGGTAAAAATGTATTTATCCTTGAAATTCGATAATCGAGGGTAAAAACAGAAAACTTCGGTTAAAAGATCGTGTGTGTTATGACCACACGTTAGAAGTAATAACTTCAAATTTTGTAATGTTATTTCAGAGGTTAGTTAAGTGAATAAAAAACCAGGAGATTTTAGTATCGCCCTATAAAATTATTTATTCATATGTCTGCACTCATAAAGTAATGTTTTTGTGCGAAATATACAATCATATTTGGGAATTAATTGTATTCTAAGAAGAAAACAATAGGTTTATGGTAGCTGAAATAGGTTATAAGTCCTTTAGATTAAAAATGTTATTTAAATTTTTACAAAAAAAAAAAAAAAACCTCCTTCAAGCGTTGTTCCGTACTTCCTCGTGCTTCATTTGGATCATTTGACATAATTAAATTGAATTTTGATTTTAAAAAATCAATTAAAAGTTTTGAGTTCTTTTATCAATGCATTCCCGACATAGTGAAAAAGTTTTGTTTTTTTTTACTCTGAGGTCATTACGTTTCATTGCCTCTTTTCAATTTTTAAATACTTCTCTAGAGAAACTTGTCCAACTTTAAAGCCTTGTAAATTTCATCTTTGGGATAGGTATTTTGCAAGTAATGCACAATTTATTACTAGAAAGGGTTGCTATTCATATGAATATTTTGATTCCTTTTCTAAATTTTATGAAACGCAGCTCCTCCTCAATTAGCTTTTTTCAACAGTCTAACAAATAAAAATGTATCCAGAGAAGACTACGAATATGCTCACCATAGATGGAACATGTTTCAAATGCGCACATTGGGAGATTATCGTGATTTGTGTGTAACCGTAGACGTATTATTTTCAGACATATTTGAAAACTTTAGAACTCTATGCCAGAATTACTACAAAATTGATCCATGTAATACATAAACGGTTCCTGGTTTGGTATGGCAAGCATGTCTTATAAAATGACAAAAGTACGATTGGAGCTTTTAACAGATATAGACATGCCTTTATTCATCGAAAAAGGAATTCGCTGAGGTGTTGCGATGATTGGTCATCGCTACGCTAAGGCTAACGATGTGTATTTATCAACCTATGATTCAAGCCTACCTAGTAGTTACATTATATATTTAGATGCAAACAATCTATATGGTTGAGCAATGTCGTAAAATTTGTCTACACACGACTTTTCCTGGACTGATGAATACGTTAACTTCATGGATGTACCAGACGATTCGGATATAAGTTGTATATTTTAAGTTAGAATATCCAGATTAATTGCACGATTTGCATAACTGCTATCCATTAGCTCCAGAAAAAGTTAAAGTGTCTCTGAATGTTCCTCCTATACTAAAAATATTGCTAAAGAATTCAGTATTTTAGAATCGAAGTCTGTGAAAAAATTGGCTCCTAACTTAAGAAATAAAACTCTAAATATGTTCTTCATTATAGAAATTTGAAGTTATATGTACAATTAGGTTTAAAAATTTAAAAAAAAATACATCAATTTCTAAAATTCAAACAAAGTCCTAGGTTAAAAAATTATATAGATTTTAATACTGAACATCGAAAACGAGCAAACAACAATTTTGAAAAATATATCTTTAAACTTTTAAACAATGCCGTGTTTGATAAAACAATGAAAAAATTACGCAAAAAGTTAAGATTTATCTAGTGAATAGAGAGAAAAGGAGCTAAGAAATTCATAGCATCTCCAGCATTTCATGCTTATAAAATAATTATTAACGACCTTATATCTATTCAAAGAAAACTTACTTCTTTTTATTGAAATGACCCATATATTTGCTTCCAAATCATTTTTCTTTATAATCCTTTAACTAATAATGTTCTCGGAAAAATGACAGATGAGTTAAATGGTATGGTAGCAGCTGAGTTCGTAGGTCTCAATGCAAAAATGTACAGCATAAAAACATTAACTTTAGAAAAAATACAGCAAAAGAGATACATAGATCTATTTAAAAAAGTAAAATTTCTCATGAAGACTATAAAAATTGCCTCATAAATAAGTATAGAAGTCGTGAAGATTTTAAACCCATTAACAGTTCTATACATCAAATACATTCTGTAAAAAGTAAAAAAAAAAAAATTCACTTTGCCCCTTCGATAAGATATATTCTTGAAGATGGTATTACAACTTTAGCTTTCGGTAACTGCCATATAAATGAAAGCTAATATTTTATGTGAATGAGAATTTAATTAAATAGTTTCTTTTATAAATATTGATTTCTGTATATATCTTATTCTTTCATGTTTAAAAATGTAAATTTTTCCTCTTCATTTTATGCATATACTTGTCGAATGTATTTATTATTCATATTGAATGATGTTACTTATTTCAATGCTTCTCATATAATACATTTTAAAAAATATAAGATTAAATTAAGTTTTCTGTTAGCCCATTGTTTTATAAAAGGAAAATTGTTGAGATCTGAAGGACTTTATTTATTGAGAAATGGATTAACCAAGGGATATTCCTTATTTCTATGTGGTCATTATTTTATATTTTTTTTTGTTGAAAATCAGTAAAGGCTTTTCAATGAATTATATTTTTATATGAATTTGTTCGTAGCAAACAGAAGGATTTCAGATTGTATCAATATTTTAAGAAAAGATATAATGTAAGAATAAATTTTAGAAGGTAAATAAATACAATATTTTTCTCATATTTTGTGTTTGTATTATTATTATTATAAGATGAATAAGATTTTGCTTTGAATTTTTTTATAAGTTTACCATATATTTGAATTTATAAAGTTATTATTATTTTAAGATTAATATGAAAAAAAGAAATTTTATCACTATTGCTCTTAACTTATAAATACTCAAGTCCACCAACAATATTCTAAATATTTCAATATTTTTCATCTTTTTTCAATATTTTTCAACTTTTCTTTCAATATGCTTCAACTTTTTTTAATTACTTTACTCATATTAATATATTTAAGTGTAAGGAACAAGAAGGGAAACAGACTAAAATTAAAAACAAATGTTGAAGAACACAAACCACACTTAATATTCTATCGATGACAAAGGTTTTGCATACAATGTTTTTGTTCTGAGATATTTATTCGTAACAAAAACTCTATGAAATTTTTTTTTTTCTTTTGAAAAATTCATTAAATCATTCGAACGAAAGGTTTTATTTTTCTATCTCTCACAAAGTGGATAGTCAAATTTGCAGCATTTGTATTTCGTATAGTTTTCCTATCATAAATTTCGATTGAGATGGATACATTTATCTTGCTAGACAAGAGATCTATTGCTTGTCTCTAACATTTTTAAAAACAACTTAGGTAGGAAGTATTTAAAAAATATTCCTATAATTTGTTTTTCATTGCAAAAAATATTTTGTAAAATAAATATTACGGAAATATCTCTATGATGGCTTCCTTTCGTGAACAAGTTTGAAAGTTTTTTTTTTTGTCCTCTCCTACTTCATTCATTAAGTCATCTATTATTACGAAAGCATTAGTAATATCTTCTACATCGAAAGGCATGCCTTCATGAAATTCTATGTCAGACATCTTATCAAACAATTTTGGATAAATTCCATAACACCAAATAATTTTGGGAGGAAAAGAATTAATTAATTTTATTTCTAAGATTCGTCTAACAAAGAAAATTTTACCAGAATTACAAGGTCCGCATATATTATCATAGGAAAGAGATGTTTCATGTAAGGAAACTACTTTGCAAACGAAAAAACATATGCAGAACTTTTACTTTATATAAGCATAGTATTTTTAAAGTTATCTCAGAATTATAAAAAAAATACATGCAAAATCAATGAAAAATATATTTTATTTATGCACAAAGTATCAAATTTGAAATGTAATAAACAATAATTCAACACGTATATCATAATTTTCAGAAATGGACTTTATCAGAATTATATACAAATATTTATAA
Source organism: Trichonephila clavipes (assembly GCA_019973935.1). NCBI lineage: Eukaryota > Metazoa > Arthropoda > Arachnida > Araneae > Nephilidae > Trichonephila > Trichonephila clavipes. Next base: position 385,766 of record BMAU01021076.1, on the reverse strand, counting down.
GTACAGAAAAGTTTGACCCTTTATCCTAATTAAAATTTGCTTCCAATGACGTACTTAAAAAAATCAGAATTCTACCCATTTAGTTAAAACTATATAAGAATATAACTTGTTATCTCTCTAAAAACATGCATTTCTAACACCCATTTACAGAGCCCCGAAACCCTTATCAGAGCGGAGGGGGTACCATCCTCCCGGTTCAGACCCGGGGGAATTTCCACTCCCTTTCGTTTGCCTAATTTTCAATCCTCTGTTTCAGAAATCACAAGCACAAAGCATCAAATTTGAAATATAACAAATAATTATTCAACACGTATATCAGGATTTTCAGAAATAGATTTATACGGAATTATATAAAAATAATCATATGTACAGAAAAATTTGACTCTTTATCCCAATTAAAATTTGCTTCCAATGACGTAATTAAAAAAATCGTAATCATTTAATTAAAACTATATCAGAATATAACTCGTTATCGCTAAAAACGGGCATTTCTTATCAGTACAGAGCCCCGAAACCCTTATCAATCAGAAACCATCCCCCCTCCCGGTCCAGACCCTTGGGGGACTTCCACCCTCTTTTGTTTGCATGCGCCTCAACCTCCTGGCGCCACCGGCTTCACTGCTCCAGAACCGGTATATGTATTTTAACTTCTCACTTATTTTATAATTCCTTTCACTCCCATCTTTGAATAAGGAAAGAATCAAAATCAATTGAACAGAAATTTCAGAATGAGAAAAATTAGTTAGTAAAATTGAACGTAATATATTTCAAAAATGTATTTTAACTCTTCGGTTTTAGACATTACGTATAAAAATTAAATCTACTAAACTACTAATATTTAACAGATATTTTGTCTTATTATAATAACTGATATACATTGTTTAAATTAGATTTATCAGTACTTACATATTATCACAACCTCTTGGTGACATTATATGAAACGAAGCACATGATTGCCAATTCAGCGCTTATGACACATGTGAAATTGATATTGCCAACTTGGCGAGTTACCTGAACGTAGACAATTTCTGCCATAATATGCAAGTACTGATTCATGTTATAACAGAGTGCAGAAAGTATGTACTCTCATGACCATATTGCTTTGCTTTGTTTGAAAGCAATTTTGATATTTCTAAAAAATCTTATTAAATTGATATTTTTTATGATAAAGAGACAAGCTCAGTCAATAAGTTTTAATTCACAACATATTGATCTTCTGGTTTATAATACACCTTTAATGTAACCATAGTTTTGTTTATTTGGATGAAAATTAATGAGATATACATCATTTTCTTGATATTAAACCCGTTTAAATATATTTTACGCTTTTTTATTTATTCACTTGTTCAAGACCATGATTACATATATGGGATCACTTCAGAGAATACAGTATCATATGTGAGATTGAGTTTTCCCTCTTCTGAGTCCCATAATCATACCAGTGCTACCTGGATTTGGAACTTAAGGAATTTGGAATGATTATAAACTATTAATTTTTTTTGGCGTATTTTATTACAGCAAGGATTTTATATAAATTTTGAAATGAAGTTAGGCCTAACAGTGAAAACCAACTGGCCCTGAACGAGTTAAGGAAACGTAGAAAAAATTTAGGTAGTATCGCATATTATCGCAGCAATGCGAACGTTCAAAATAATTCACAATAATTCCGTGTGTTCTACAGGCTAAAATGACACAACCATTTGCTTTATTTTATACAATCTCGCCAATATGGTTGCGATAATATGCAAGTACCAAAAATTAATACAGCTTTGGTACAAAAACTCCTGTAGCAGGCATGTTGTACATGAGTGGAAACACGCAAGAAATCTGTTCAGTTTGACATACGGGAAACACGATAAAAAAAACTAGTAATTCTTTTTCCAATTATTTATTTTGTTTTTTTTTTAGGTAGACCGAGATTTTGGTGTTTTTATTTCTACTGTATTAGCTAAAAGATAAATTTATTAACATACCGTATTTTCCTGTATATAATCCGTAGCGACGTATAATCCACGGCAGTTTTTACGGTGAATAATCCAAAACATAAACTGTCGATAATGAGTGCCATATAAGATAAAAAATACACAATATAATTGAAAACAGAAGTAAGGAATTGTACAGAAAAAAATTTATTATGAATTTTTTTTTAAAATATGTATGATAATCTCAATAAAACAAAAAAAATTCTTTGCTATTGCCATCTATGTTTTGAGTTGTTAAACAAAACATTCCACGCGGAAAAAATCTTTCTTTTTTTTTTAATTTGCAAGTTAACAGCAAAAAATTAAGACCGAGACTAGTTTCCCAATGTCCTTCTTTTAAAATCCTTTTTATTTATTTCTTCCTCTAATTCTGGCCAGTGAGGTTTTCCACGACGATCGGCACTATAACGTCGATAACAATTTTCGAAGTTGGTCTTGTTTTTTCTCCACAAACGAATATTCAATTCGTCAACGTTGAAAAACCTTGCAGTTTCCCGATTTCGGTAGCCTTCTCTATAATTTTTAACTTGAAGTTTTCAGTGTAACTTAACGCTTTCGCTTCAACATGATGAAAACTTTCAAAAGACGTAATGGCTCTAGTCAAGAGAAAATTGGAAAAGGCACCAGCGACTAATAACTATTTTTTCCTTCCGAGGAATCTAATTCACTTTTGAATGTAATTGGACAAAAACTAGTTATGGCTGAAATACGTCATCCGAGTCATGAAAAAGCGCCGTCTATTATTTATTTTATAAAAGATAAACGGCATTTCTTTCAAAACTTTATTGCTAGCTTTTCTGACAGAGAATGTTTTTTCCCAGATAATCCGTGGTGGCGTATAATACGCACAACGAAATTTGAAACTTTTTTAACACATAATCCGCGGATTACATACAGAAAAATACGGTAAATATTTTTTTAACAGATGAAAGCAAAAATGAAGAAAGTTTCTTCGTTTTAGATAATTTTCTAATTCCTAAAGCTGGCCCTCAATTGTTTTAGTGAGGAAAAAGTGAAAGAGACTGTATCTCAGAAATTTATCGTAATACTTTAACATTTGATTAGGTATATATTCGTGTTACAATATAAAAAATTTGTATGGACATTTTTTTAATAAATTGCATTTTTTTAAAAGAATTAAAGTTTACCAACACATTACGTACTCTCAAAAAATCAGTGTTTCAACCGTAGAATTTCCTGAATCTAAAAATGTTACTACCTTCAATTTAAACTAAAAAATATTCACAGAACATCCAAAATGTATGGGATTCGAGAACTTGAATGCGCTGTTGTGACATTTTCAAGAGTAATATCTGCAATCGCTGTACATGCCATGGGAACAATTTTCCCCAATCCCGTAACTGATTGAATTATGGTATTGAATAAAACGCTTTAGGTGAAGCCTCTTTAACATATTGGAATGCATAAATCATTATTATAATTTAATACATCTCGATTTCTCTCGATTACTTATATACGAATATTAAATCTCGATCACAGTTCGGAGATGTTTTTCCTTACTAGAAATTCGAGGCAAAAGATTGCCAATTGCAACCATGTGGTCAGCTACTATTTGCACCAGAGGTCAAGATATCTCAACATACCTCTTCCACCCAGATACTGGGGATACCCCTAAGGCTGGATACAGTTCTGCCACAAAGAAAACGGACACACCGTGAAGCGGGACAGAGTTCTGACTCAAGGCCACTAGACATATCCCTGACGGAGGAAAGAGTTCTGCCATCCGGACACTGGACATACCTCTGACGCAGGACAGAGTTCGGCCTCCAGGCCACTGAACATACCCCTGAAGCAGGACAGAGTTTTCCTCTAGGCCACTGGACATACCCCTGACGCAAGACAGATTTCTGCCACCCGGACACTGGAAATACCCCTGAAACAAGACACAGTTCTGCCTCTAGGCAAATGGATATACCCCTGCCGCAGGAAAGAGTTCTGCCACCCGGACACTGGACACAACTCTGATGAAGGACAGAATTTTGCCTCCAGGCCACTGGACATACCACTGACGCAGTACAAAGATCTGCCATCCAGACACTTTAAATAACCCTAAGGCAGGATAGAGTTCTGCCACTCGGACACTGGGCATACCCATGACTTAGGACCGACTTCTGCCATCCGTTCATTCGACATACCTCTGACGCAGGACAGAGTTCTGCCTCAGGCTACTGGACAACCCCTGACGCAGGATAGAATTCTGCCACCCGGACACTGGACATACCTCTGATGCAGGACGAAATTCTGCCTCCATGCCACTGGACATACCCCTGTCGCAGGAAAAAAGAGTTTTTCCTCTTGGTCACAGGACATACCTCTAGCGCAAGACAGATTTCTGCCACCCGGACATTGGAAATACCCCTGAAGCAAGACAGAGTTCTGCCTCCAGGCAACTAGACATACCCCTGCCATAGGAAAGTGTTCTGCCACCCGGCACTGGAAATAACCCTGACGAAGGACAGAGTTCTGAGAACCGGACAATGAACATACCCCTGACGCAGGGCAGAGTTCTGCCATCCTGACACTCGACATACCTCTGACGCTGGACAGAGTTCTGCCACTCGGACGCTGGACAGTGTTCTACCCTCAGACATTCCGCATACCTCTGACGCTGGAAAGAGTTTTTCCACCCGGCCACTGGACATGCCCCTGACGCTGCACAGAGTTCCCACACGGCCACGCAACATATATTGTAGCTGTGAGCACAGTTGCAGTAAGGATAAAAAAAGTAAAGCACACACGTAGGTTTTGCGAGATGTTTGGCAGCTTGTCGTAGGAAAAATTACTATTTGTTCCAATCAGTTTCTGTCTATCGAATATCGCTTCTGTAACTAAAAATTATTTAGTTTACAACATTTCGTAGGCTACCAGCATGCCTATTCCGATACCTTGAATTTCGATGATAACGCAAGTACTTACATTAAAAAATGTTAGTTTATTTATTTTTTTAAATATTTTTCGGTTATACTTGGTCTATTATAAACTATTTGACTAAATCAGCAGTTTGAAGAAGGGAATGAAGTCCCAAATCTGTGTGTGTTTGGGGGAGAATATGTTGTGAAATCTTACAACTTTTCATATTTGTCATTTTTCTTCGCCACACTTTAGCGTGAGGTTCTTACATTAATATTTATTTATATTTATCAAATAAAAATATAGGAATATTATAAGCATGAAATCAGTTCTACAAATGAAATTTCTTAAATATGAGAAACTTTATTTTTAACTTACCTGATCGTTACTCCAGCAGCAAATAATTTTTCAAATGTTTACATCTGCACTAGTTCCTCGGCATGGCTTTGCGCGGGCTTCTTAAACTATGTAGCTCCTTTTACTCTCAGTGTCAGCACTTTCTGGTGCATCCACGATTTCTATGACAATGTCATTAAAAATCTACTTTTGAACTTTCTTCCACCTGTTTGCGCCGTTGGACGGGTCTCCAATGGGATTCTCTCCACTTAGTCTCGTGTTGCATGGGCCCTTCCCATGGGTATAACTTTATCCCAATTAAAATTGTGACTTTTTCTGTTTCTTTCTTAGAAACCAGCACTTCTGGGTGTGTATGCGCAATGTGAAGGATTTCTACATTTATGTCAATTAAATTCCTTTTTCCGGACTTTTTTCCACTCCTCTTCTTTATCAGAAAAGTTTATTTTCATACAATACGATTAATTTTTTTCCTAGATCGAATTTTTAAAAAAGAAAAGTATCATGTAAGTCTTAAGCAATGGTAGAAAAGAGAATGTCTTTAATTTATACCTTACATTTTTAGATATTTCACCGTTAACAAAAAATTTTAAATAGAAATAATGGACTAAATGAGCGGGAAAAGGAACGGAATTTGGCGAGATGCGTAAAGGTAAACCTCTCTCAATTTTCTGAAATGCCGAACATTAAATTTGTGGAACCATTAGCCTGTGCATTAAATATTATATTTAAAGTAAACTTTCCAGAGTAAGGGGCGAGGACCTTTTCCAATTGTCACTCCACATTGTGGAATAAAAGTGTTTACATAAAAAAACCATTTAAAAGTTTGATTAGGTGTATACCTAATCAAACTTTTAAATAGTTTTTTTTATGTAAACACTTTTATTCCGCAATGTGGAAATGGTATTACAATATTAAAAGTTGTATGGACCCTTTTTTAATAAATTGCATTTTTACAAAAAGTTTGGGAACCTCTGAGTTAATTATAAAGAGATTCTATTTTTTTCTTCACATGTCTCATGTTTCATTAAAGTTTGAATAGCTGCAAACGTTTTTTAGCGCCAACTTGGCTCATTAAATGTGTGTGTGTGTGTTTTTTTGTTATTATGACCAAATTCGTGAATGAAAAAGTACTAGAAAAGAAATGCTACCGACGCTAAGGATCTTCTCTCTAAAAATTTTATCGCAGAGAAAAGGAATTCTATGAAATGAAGCGTAAGGTACTTGGAAATCAGCCAGTTGATTGCTTGTCGGGCAAAGTATATATCAGCAATACCTGTACGCAAAGGATCTTTACACCAAATAGTTGTAAAATTACGCAAAGTTAAATCATTTTTATTACAATACGAAAGACCACCAAAGATCTATTTAGTACGATTTCAAAATCATGTCAAAAACGCGAGTCGCATACAAAATAGCCCCGTTCATTAAAATAATTGTATGCTCAAAATGTGTGTAAAATCTTTAGTGTGAAACATCAACAACACCTGTTTTTACAGGGTATAAAACCTCCAAGAGATCGAATTGTCACCAAGAATACTATTCATTAAATTTTTCGATAAAAACGTCCTCTACAAACTCGATGGTGGAGCAGAATTTGTCGAGTTTTCTTAATGTTCATGATTGGCTTCGTGGGTTGGTTAGCAGCTGAATTTCTTGATTTGACGAAAGAAAGTGTGGTGCCAATTTTGTATGATTTTAAAATTTTTGCAGCAATTGCATTGTGCTTAGAATTTAACGCAAATTGCCCATTATGAAAAACGTGGTTTTTCCTTTATGATATTTAGCAAATGGCCAGAAAAAAATTCAGGAGGTTCTATAGAGACTTTACCGACTTTGGGTCGCGTAACTGACAGGAGGTACACAACAGGAAGAGACTTTGAATGATCACTGAGTTAGACTAAAACATCGTTACAATGTGGAAGAATAACAAAGGATGTGTCCTTTCCCTCATGAATGCCGGCTCTGATTTCCCCTCAAATGAAATTTTTTTTTAAGTACCAGTTTTATTTGTATGTATTGATTTTTAGATATCATCGAGGAAAACTTAAGGGAAAGAACTACAATGCACTTTCATACGCAGAAATCTAAAGCAGCAAAAATAGAAAAGGAAAGCTTCTGACATTTTAAAGTGGACCGACCCATCATAAGTACCAATTTGTAGAACTTCAAAGTAAAAAAAAACTTAAATAAGAAATTGTAATATGGCACGAAACTCTGGAAAAAACAAAGGCCATCAAAAAGAAGAGTCCCTTTACAGAATGTGAGGTGCCCAAAAAATCCATTTGGGGTAATTCAGAAAAGTATTAATGCTACCGAAGTGAAACCAGTAATGACAAATAGTAAAAGCGTTTGTTGTTCATATCTTGTGTGTAGTTTCTAAAAGTATCCTCTCGGTGACTGTGTGTTTGGTAGTTAGCCGAATAGTAACGGTAATACTAATTGGTACGCCTCTTACGTAGGTTTCATTAGCATCACATCTACGCAAATGTGCTTAAGAAAGTTGGCACAAGTCCAGCCAAGTTTAAATTGTGTAATTTCACGTAATATCGCCTAGAAAATCACATCGCTAGACGAAATTTTTCAATTTGACGAGAAGGGTCGGTAGATTTTTATACGATATTTACGTATTTCCGCAACAATCGTCAGCTCACTCGCCAAGTTGTCCACCCCGATTTCCGATGCGTCGTACACATTGGACTGGAAACCATGTGCTGCGCTTCATATAATGTACGTTGCGATAATGCGTAAGAACCTTTTTACACAATCACTTTAATTTACTTGAAAATAACAGATGAAACCCACAAATTTTAAACGAGTTAATAATTAGATTTATAACTCCAATTCTTTCTCTCATATTATACTAATATTATAAATCGGTCGACTTGATGAGTTATTCCCACTCTTTAGAGGGTCGATGCACGTTAAATCTGTCGATGCTCAAACATCCTCCCGTTGGTGTGGTGTTGAAGTTAGGAGAGGTGGATGTCGTCCTCGTCACCTGACCATGGTTCAAAATTATGAGGTCCATCGCCTAAAGCCCTCAAGTAGCTGAATATTGCGACGTTAATATTCTCTCACTCACTCACTTGGCGAGCTATTGTCATCGTCAATTAATATAAAGCAGAAAAGCGACTCACTCACTCACTAACGAAACACGATATCTCCGGAAATACTAAACCTACAGATAGGTAAACCTAATATTAAACCTACAGACCTAAATTCAGTAGGCAGGTTCCTTTCATGGAATAATCCTCTAAGAATGGATTTCACAAAGATCGAACCCCAAGGGGCATTATAGATAATTAGTTCCATTATTAAACTATTAGATGTACAGTCTTGAAATGTGGTACACAGATTTCTTTAATAGAGAAAACATCCGCTACAAAATGGGTTTTGTGAAAATCGAATCCCAAGGGGCTCTACGTGGGCCTAAGGGGCGTTATACATAATTATTTTCATTTTTAAACTATTAGACTTACTGCCTAGAAACTTGGTACGCAAATTCCTTTCATAGAGTAGAGGTCCGCTGCAAAATGGGTTTTACGAAAAATCGACCTCCAAGTGGTGTTGTGGGGGCTTAAGAGGCATTATAGATAATTGTATCCTTATTTAAACTAATAGGCCTACAGTCTGGAAATTTGGTACGCAGATTCCTTTCATGGAGTAGAGATTCGCTACAAAATGGGTTTTGTGAAAATCGACCACCAAGTGGCGCTGCTGGGGCTTCAGGGGCGTTATAGATAATTATTTATATTTTTTAACTAATAGACGTACAGTCTTGAAATTGGGTAAGCAGGCTTCTTTCATATATTAGAGGTCCGCTGCAAAAGAGTTTTGTGAAAATCGACCCCCAAGTTGCGTTGCGGGGGCTTAAGGGGAGTTATAGATAATTATTTCCGTTTTTAAACTATTAGACGTACAATCTTGAAATTTGATAAGCAGATTCCTTTCATGGAGTAGAGATCCTCTACAAAATAGGTTTGGAGAAAATTGACCCCCAAGAGCACTGTGGGGGATTAAGGGGCGTATTTGATAAATATTCCTGTTTTTAAACTATTAGACCCACCTGCTTGAAAATTAGACGGTATGTTCCTTTCATGGAATAGAATTCCTCTAACAAAGAGTTTTGCGAAAATCAACCCCAAGGGAGGGAGGGGGTTGTGAGGAATCAAGGAGAGTTATAGAAAAATTCCTGCTTTTGAATTTTTTTACCCGTTTACTTGAAATTTGCTAAACATGTTTCTTTAGCTGAATAGAGTTCCACTAAAAATGGATTTTACGGAAATCAACTCCAGGGGGAAGAGAGGGAAACAAAACATCCGTTTTCGAACTACCAGGTCTATTATAAAATTTGGTTTGCATGTTTCTTTTGTTGAATTGGAATCCACTAAGAATGCTCTCAACCAGGTATTGATGATAAAAATTCCACTTTTGCTCAATTAGATTTAGACGTGAACTTTGGCACGCATGTTTATTTTACAGAGTAGATATCCACTGAAAGTTGCTTTTGCGGAAATCCACTTGATTATTGGGTTAAGCGAGCGCAAAAAAATACTTCTCTTCTTCTATTTTAGAGATTATTAGAAAATATCAATTTTAAGTTCTGTTCTTTTTATATCAAGAGGCGAGAATTACAGCTGAAAATATATTTTTCATTACAATCGAATTCTTAATGCTAGATATCAATAATTTACATTTATGTCAAAAGTATATATTTATACAACATCGTGAAATACCCAGTGAAGCGGGTGGGTAGCAGCTAGTGTTATATACAAGTCCAGTGTTGCGAAATGAATTATTAGTGCAATTTGGCACCCTTCGCCAAATGTGTGGACTTAACCAAATGTATATATCACACACATTTCTCTTCCTACATTAATTTTTATCTCCCGATGTAGCCTTCTTAAAAGTTGTTGTTTTATAAAATCCCTATCTACTATTTTTCAACAAAATAATTCGATTTAAAAAAAATAGGAATTATTACAGTTACTGTTCTAAACCATCAAACGAAAAAAATTCCATGCGATAAAGCTATGTTCACCAGCCACTAAATTGTTCAGAATGTTCGAATTCTCAGTTGAAAAAAAATCAGTACTGTTCAATTCTCACAACTTATTTAAAAATCTCTAAACTAAGTGCGAAATAAATGATGTAGCTACGAGTGTTTCTCAATTTAAATAAAACATTTATTAAGTATTTACAAGGATGCATATAAAAAAAGGTTAAATATTATCGCGCACGCTCATAGCCGTCCGCTTCCTCCAAACGCATCTAGAGGAATCCCCTTTCGGAGCGCTTTTTCTCCCCCTGCTGCCACTCAAAAGAAGAGAAACTAGCCGGCGCTCACCACTCTTCGGGTCAACCACCCCTTCGCTCTTTGGTGCTTTCACAACATTCTCCCACCTTTGAGTTTTCCTGCTGTAAAAAAAACTGAAACACAACATATAAAATACAACCGTAAGATTAACAATATTGGTACAGAATGCTGGTGTTAAAATAAAGCAAAATGTACAGTAAACAAAGTTTTTACATAATACATTTTAGGCATATGTCAAACGCTTAGGAGAAATTACTTTTCTGCCTCTCCTCGTGCGAATGACAGAATCAGTCAGATCTTTTGGTAAATTAATCTCTGGTTCTTGAAGTTCTAGATTGTAAAGTCTTTGCACAGATCTGACCAGTTCCCCAGTCTCAGTTTTGACTCGAGCGACTCTAACATGTCCATCTTTTCCAGGAATCAGTTGAATTACTCTAGCAAGAGACCACAGAGTTCGATTCTTCAAACTATTTTCTACCACAACTACTTCTCCCACCGTTAAGGGTCTTAATTTACGGTGATGCTGCGTTTGCTCTCTGAGTTGGTCTAGGTACTCAATTCGAAATCTTTTCCTAAGCTGTTCCCGAATGGTTTGAACATGTCTAATCCTCTTATTGATTTCTTGATGATCTAGACACAATCTATGTCAGTTACATCTGACGTTTCTATTTCTTGTAAAAACATGGCTGGTGTTAATGGTGATAAATCAATAACATCCTCAGAAATGTAAGTTAAGGGTCTAGAATTGGTCACATGTTCACATTCACATAATACAGTGTTTAACTCTTCGTAATATAACGAAGCTCTCCCTAACATTTTTCTCAAAATTTGTTTTAGCATTTGAATCATTCTTTCCCAAAATCCTCCCCACCACGCGGCACTGGGAAGGTTAAATTTCACTTTATTTTTTGGATATTAGCTTTAGAAATTACTACATCCCAGTCAATAGAATTTAGTGCGCTATTAGACCCAACAAAATTTGTTCCATTATCCGAATAAATAATGGTCGGTCGGCCTCTTCTCGAAATAAATCTCCTTAAAGATTGTAAAAATGCTGCGGTAGAAAGAGATGTAATAAGTTCAAAATGCACTGCACGGAATACAGCACAAGTAAATAATACTACCCAGCCCTTACGTCTATCTTTTAAATGAAGTGGGCCTGCAAGATCAACTCCTACAACTTGAAATATTTTAGAGTTGCTTACCCTATCTTTCGGTAAAGAAGATGGTACCACTTCCGTTTTTTGAGACGAAAATCTTTTGCACCTAGTGCATTTTTGTATTATTTGTCTAATTAATTTTCGCGCTTTTAAAATCCAAAAACTTTCTCGCAAATGATTCATTACAATTGATACACCTGCACGCATAAGTTCCTCATGTTTACGCACGATCATCAAATGAACAACTGGGTGTTCGTTAGGTAAAATGATAGGAAACTTAAAATTGTGTGTATCTTCTCGAAAACTAAGTTTTGTTCTAGCACGCAAAATTCCAAATTCATCTAAAAATGGTTTTAAAGGACGCAATTTCTCATCCGTTATTCCCTTAAATTTTTCCATTTGTATTAATTTAATTACAGTTTTTTCCGCATGATCAAATTCAGAAAATGTTATCTCCGAAGTATTACAAACATCGATTCTCTTGGCATTTTTAAAGAAACGAAATATCCAAGCAATCATGCGAACAACTTTTAAATAGGATGAAAAATACTCGGAGTGCCAGTTAAACTCCTCAATTATCTTAGCGGTATTAACAAAAACAGATTTCCTTAACTCTAAATTTACCGCCTCTTCATCGGGGACTTGTTTTGATCTGGGGCATTGAACCGGGCTTTCGGATAACCAGGAAGGCTCCTCCCACCATCTTAAGTAAACAAGCTGTTGAGCGTTACAACCCCGAGAAAGAATGTCCGCGAAATTATTTTCCGAAGGCACGTGTTCCCAGCTACTAACATCGGAAAGGTTTCGGATTTCTTTCACCCTGTTAGAAACAAACACGCCCAATACGTTGTATCCATGCTAACGCTGTCATGGAATCTGTCAAATAGATACGCACATCTGACAAGTTTAAGTCGTTTTTAACAGAAGCCGCAAGTCGGGTTCCCAAAACACATGCTAATAATTCCAAACGGGGGATAGTAATATCTTTCAAAGGAGCTACCCTCGCTTTTGCCTGTATCAGTTTCACATAAACATTTTCTTCATATTCTACCCTCAAAAATACGCAAGCGGCATACGCTTTTTTACTAGCGTCACAAAACACATGCAATGTTAGCCGTTTAATTCCATTAGAGCTCAAATTCAAACATCGAGGTATTTTAATACCTGCAAGTATAGGGAGTTGCTCTAACCACTTTTTAACTTGATTTAAAATATCTTTAGGGAGATTTTCATCCCATTTTAATTTTAATTTCCAAATTTCCTGTAAAATTAATTTTGGTTTTAAAATCACAGGAGCCGTAAAACCGATCGGATCAAATATATGATTAGCTATGAATAACAATGATCTTTTCGTTATAGCCTTACCTTCATTTTTCTGACAGTTAATATTACATGATAAACAATCATCTTTGAGGTTCCAAATTAATCCTAAAACCATAGTCTCAAAGTTATCAGGTTGGCTTTCAACTCTGAAAATTTTCAGGATTTAATAAAACGTTTGACTGCCAGCCTCTTAAATTAAAATGTGCTGAAGATAATAATATTTTAGATTCAACTATAAATTTTTGCAACTGTTCTTCGGTCTCAAAACTAGTTACACAGTTGTCAACATAAAATGATTTTCTCAAAATTTTAGCTACATTATCAAAGTTTCCATGAGCATTATCTAAATGGTGATTTAATGTAGCACCCAGTAAAAAAGGACTGGATGTCACTCCAAAAACTACACGACGGTGACGATAGATTTTAATGTGGTCCCTATTTTCTCTATCATACCACATAAATCTCAAAAAATCTCTATCTTGCTCCCTTACTCCTATCTGTAAGAAAGCTTTTTCAATGTCCGAAATAACCCCAATCTTATATTTTCGAAAACGATTAAGTATAGTCGGTATGACTTCAATAAAGTTGGGGCCTTTCTCCAGACAATCATTTAGAGAAGGGGAACCCTTTGTTTGCACGGACGCGTCAAAAACAGGTCTTATTTTACTTGTACTGTTTTCTTTAATAACGGGCCTATGCGGGAGATAATGAACAGAATTTTCTTTGTCATCATTAACTTCTTCAATTATTTTTCCTGATAACCAAAGATCTAAAACATCTTGGTATTCCTCAAATTTACCCGTTGCAATTAATTTCCTTTTAGTACTTTCAAGTCTATTTTCAGCTAATTTCCTATTAGAGGATAAAAGTTTATTATCCAGAACCCAAGACAAAGCTACCTCATATCGACCACTAATATCTACACTTATGGTTTTTTGAAAATGATTTAGTGTCTCTTTTTGTATTTCTAGTTTTGTCTTAGTTTCTACGGGATCTGTAATACCAAGAGAATCGAGCTTCCACAAATCGGAAATACACATATCATTTACAAACATAGAAGTAACATTCATAAAATGATTTTTATCAAATTTAGTTTCATTTCCATAGGTTTTTCCCATAAGCGTCCACCCTAATTTAGTTTTTATTGCTACCGGGCCACATTTTAAATAGAACATAGTTCCAGTCAGTAGTTTTCCAGCTACATCTGCTCCTAATAATATTTCTATTTTTCCTCCCAATTTATGACCGCTATCTGACAAATTAATTTTTCTATTTTTTAATTCATTTATCCAAGGACCATGTCTGATACTCGGAACATTATTACATATAATTTCTTGGTCATACACATTTAGATTACAAGTATAATAATTATCGATATCAGTTAAACAAATATTATAACATTTATGCCTATACATTTTTGTTTTTGAACCACCAAATAAAGAATGAACAAACTATTCTTCTCCTTCATATTTAAATCCTAAATTTTCAGCAGTGGATTTTAAAATATAAGATTTTTGAGATCCGGTGTCAATTAAAGCTCTTACTAAACTCTTATGGTTTCCGTTTTGCAACATAACCACAAGAGTCTGTAAGAGAACTCTCTCTTCAGAAGTGCAAGCTTGATTAGCCAAAACATTAGAGCTAGATGAACTAGCAGTCGTGCTATTCTCAATACTTGCACTTTCGGTTTCCAAACCCGATCTCAAAGGCAATTTAGAGCATAATACAGAATAAAACCGTTTATTAAATATTATACATTTAACATCTGATCTACATGAATGTGACATGTGACCCTTTTTTAAACAAATATAACACACACGCCTCTCTTAATTATAGCATTCTTCTTAACTTCATATAACATAGAAGCTGCTTCACAACAATTTTCAGAGGCATGCACTTTTTCACAAAATATACAATTATTATTATTCTTCTTAAATTTAAAGTCTTTCCTATTTTTTTAAAGTTACTATTAAATAAATCTGCAGCAGTTGCAGTAGTGGAAAGATTTCCTAATTTGTTCTTATAATTAGATTTCTTAGAATCAAAACTATTCCTAGCAAGTTTTATTCTGTCTTCACTCGATACTTCTATCGATAAAAATTTCATAAGAGAATCAAGGTCTTTCTTACCTGATTCATCTGATGAATAGCCTACGTATCTCTCCCAGGCGCGCAGAATTTCAGCGGGAAGACAGGATTCCACCTGCGAGAACAGCATGGCAGCATATTTCTCTTTGGTGACTCCCAAGGACTCTAAGGCGCGTAGCTGGGCCTCAATCTTGTCATACAGCAAAGACAAATTGACTTTATTGACTTCTGCCTTCTGTAGAACCAGTTTTAATAGTTCTCTGACATAAACTTGAATCAAGACATCCTCTTGTCCGAACCGCATTCTCAAGTATTCAAAAGCCTTTTTGTAGTTTTCAGGTGTCGCCGGAAAACTTTCAACTATATCCCTGGCCCGGGATTTTAGAGTTGTTGCCTGGATAAGGTACTGGAACTTGTCTCCATCATCAATGCTCTCATCTTCATGAATTCTCTTGAACTGGTTGTGGAATCGCGCAGCCAATCCGTCAATTCTCCAGAAAACTGCTGGAACTGAATCTTAGGAAGACGCAGAGATGAAGACGAAGATGTGACCAGGCTGTGGTTGTCCTTCTGTCCCAAAGCATCTGTTTTCATGATATTTTTCCCACGGACTTGCCAGGCAATCATTTTTTCAGTATAGCCTTCGATGGCTTCAAATTCAATATTGCACGCTTCTTGCGTACAGTTTGTCTCGATCATTAATTCTAAAATGTCCTCGTCGATTTTTTTCAGCTTAACGGATTTTGCATCAAGCATTTCAAAAGCCGTTTCTACGGCATTCTTATCAACAGGATCGTTTTCAATAATTTCCTGAAGATGATTTACAGCCTTCGTGAAGGCTGTCCTCAACGGCGTGCGTCTCAATTTTAAAGCATCCATGCTCCTCTTTCTTATATTCAAAAATGTTTTTCTAACACTCGTAGCCCAGAAAATGTTCAATTCTCACAACTTATTTAAAAATCTCTAAACTAAGTGCGAAATAAATGATGTGGCTACGAGTGTTTCTCAATTTAAATAAAACATTTATTAAGTATTTACAAGGATGCATATAAAAAAGGTTAAATATTATCGCGCACGCTCATAGCCGTCCGCTTCCTCCAAACGCATCTAGAGGAATCCCCTTTCGGAGCGCTTTTTCTCCCCCTGCTGCCACTCAAAAGAAGAGAAACTAGCCGGCTCTCACCACTCTTCGGGTCAACCACCCCTTCGCTCTTTGGTGCTTTCACAACAAGTACCTTATCCTTCATTATTTTTCGTAAATTCCTTTGCTAACATTTTCGATCTACATTTAAAGTAGAGTCTTCTTGGATTGTTCGGTTTTGTCTCTGCTGGTAGATTCTAACAGTTATAATTGGATTCATGATATGGTTTCTTTACCTTCGGTAATCAATTTAATTTTACTAAGGTCTTGTAACTTCTTAAATATACCAGCAGTCATAGTTTAAACCAAAAGATATACATTCGAACCTCTATATAACGGACCTCTATATTGCGAATTTTTCTATATAGCGAACTTTTTCCAAGAACCTTGCACATTTCACGATTTTCTTCGTAAAATAACATCATCATAGCGAAGTGCATTTTCTATATAACGAACTTTTTCTTTTGTTATTCAATTTTTGTTTTCCTTTTTTTTAATGTATTTCTGAAAAAATTTCAAGTTATTCTCTTATAAACACATTATATGGTGGTCATAAACCTTGTGAATGGTTTTTTTATCCTAACTCGCCGAGAGCAATAAAGTTCTGGACGTTTCATCCAAGAAGTACAACCTTTAACCCCCATTGCTCAGTTCACTAGAAACATCTTCGATATTCTCTTTCATCCTCAGTGGAGTTGCCCGTGTCCCCGTATTCTAATCATAAAATAATATATTTTTAATATTACTTGTATGCTTTAAATTTTAAAATGTCCTTAAAATTTATTAATTTTAGTATAAAATTATTTTCTTAATATTAAAAATACAGTGAATTCTTCAACATTCTTTTTTCTTGTTTTCCTTGCAGTTTTTCTTTCATTCTTTTTTGATGGATAAGATATATAACATAAACATATATTAATTTTAAAAAAGGTGTGAATAATTCCTTTTTTAATATATAATGTTACAGAATTTAAAAATTGTTTTATGTGGTTTATAAAGTATATTAAAAGATGAACCTCTATATAACAATTTTCCATGTAACGAACTTTTTTCCGGGATTTTGCGACTTCATTATATAGAGGTCCGTCTACATTTCATTTCGCAAAGAAATGTGACCATTTCACAAACATAAAAAATTTCCTTTCCTTCTACTTTTGAATGCCCTCTATGTAATTGGGTCAGTTTGCTGAGAAATTCTTCATATTAATTAGTTATACTTTTATATAAGTTAGAGTAATTTAATAAATGTCAGCAAAATTTTGTATTGCATCATTAACACTGTTATTCACAAATGGAGTTTTTGCTAACTTTTAAACCCAAATTTGAACAAATTTTTTTTAGTCTCATTCTTTTTTTATTATGTACGAATCTTAATTTATACTTTAAACAATTATCAGTAATATTTTCATTTATGAGAATTGGATAAATAGTGAATCCAGATATTTATTAATGTATTAAAGTAAAAACAGAAAGTGAAATATTGCATTCATCCACTCGGAACCTATATAATAAGCATAAAAATTTAAAACAGGGAAAAAATCGAAGTTAGACAAAGTTCAAATTATTTAATTTGCCTATAACCTTATAGCATGCAGTTATTTCTTTCTTTGAGATTTTCTAAATGTTAGCCAAAAAATCACAAATCAAATTTTTTCATTTTTTATTTATTTAAAACATATACTGGATGGGCTTAGAAAGCACAATGTAACTTAATTAAACTGAATTATATAGATTGGTTGTGTAAGCATAAATGGCATTCGGTTTTTCCGAATACGAAAAAACGAAAATAACTTATCTTATTAACTAAAATAGTTCTTATGACGAAATGTAAACATGTAATAACAAATATACTTACTTATGAATTAAGTTCATGTGGAATCATAGAAAAATCTTGAGATTTTATCTTTCATTCCGAGCTTATGCGAACTTGAAGGAAGATGGCGGTGATTTCTGAGGGAATTATCATTTATAACATATTGTATTTCATTTTGTAACTAATTTTTATGTAAAATATCATTTAATGTTTATTATAACAAAATTTACAAAAACTATTATTTATTAATAATTATATTTATGAAGTATAATATAAAATTTATATAATTAGAGTAATTATTGTATTTTTTAAAATACAAAGTAATTTTCTAAAATACGATTTAATAATCAATAAACATTTTCGAAATAAATTTATTTATATGCAAAGTTTCGTTGTTTTGTAAAAACAGAATTTTTAAGGTTTTTTTATTCCACTTTTATACAAAAATTCTCCCTGTTGTTTATTGAAAAGACTATTAATTTCTGTATTGCGTTGTTTTTGAATGTTAGATTAAAAATATATTTCAATAAAAGGGTGAAAAGCTTGGAATACTATTTACATTCACTTTATAAAATAATTGAAAAAAATAAAATACTATGTAAAAAAAACATATTTCAGAGTTTTCTTTTATTTATTCGGTTTTCATTCCAATGATCTTCAGTAAATAATTCTTTAAGAATGAAGAAAAGTACCAGTTGTTATAGAAAATAAAAGCCTGTACTCTCTCTCTCTCTCTTTAAAACAGTGTTTCTCAAACTGTGGGGCGCCCCCCTGGGGGGGCGCGAGCATATCTAAAATAAAACATTTAAAAAAATTTATTTACTAGAATGAAGTAAAACAAAATACTTTCTGACATAATAAAATATATACACATTTACACGGAAATAATATATGTATATATATATATATATATATATATATATATATATATATATATATTATCTGCGATTTTACATCATCAAAAATGAAAGCTTCTACTTCAAAACCTCTTTTTTTTAGCTATCTTTGATACTATAACCAAATAAAAAACGTTTTATTTGTTGTAATCCCATGATGAGAGATTTTTCTATTACGTTTTCTTTTCAAAGCGAAAATGCTACTCTTCAGAGGAAAGACAAAACCCAGACCCATAATCAAAAAAAAATTTTAGGAAGATAAAAAGTTCATCACTGTTATATGTTATTGCCATCTGCAGTAGACAGCAGAATGTATTTGCTGCGGTTTGACCTTCGAGCTTACTTGTACGGTTAGTTACGTCCCTGCTCTTATGTATTCGTTTTTTCATTTAGGGAAGTTTGAAGAATTACTAAGCCAAGCATAATGAAAAACGTTTTACATAATTTTTTAGAACATCCATATTGTAATAAATACACTTTTAATCCGGGAGCGGTCACGCCGAGCACAGAGTGCACGAAATCGGTAATTCTGGCAAAACTGTTTAATTGTTACCAATGACCCTGACCCACTATCCTCCTGTTTGACAATCTTAACGTGAACTAAAATATATTTGTCACATGTCTCCCTCTTTTTTGGGAGTGACAGACGTTTTTTTACGATCTTAAGGTACTTGTTTTGTCTGAGTTCCCGGTGTGATAACTTTTTTTCCGAAATATTTTCTGTGTTCTTGAAAGTAGGTGAGTATATTTTCTCTTAATTAAATTATTTACTGGAATTACGATTTTTATTGTGTACTATAAAAATAATTATAAAAAAAGGAATGGGGTGACTCAATAACCCCGCTCGACCATTAGTATCGAGTGCGCGCCTGCTCCAGGGTTAAAACATGTTGAAGTCTTTTGGCTTTAAACATTAAAAATAATACAATTATTCTTCATCGGAATTTTATACTATTGTTCATTATTCAACATCAATTCCCAATGCTAATTCTGTGAGGCTTAAAATTACAGTTCGCTTAAAACTAATTATAATTTGAGCAATCATTTAAAGAAATCATTTTACATTTTTGTAAACATTGTCACTCACTTGGCTTTACTCTACTTACAATTAAGCGATTATATCAATAATTTTTTATTTTCTTATAAATGAACTTGTGCAAACAGCGGGCACTTTTAATGTATCAGTGCTGCACAGAGTATTTTATAACTAATTAATTAATACTAAATTAAGAACAAGTTTAATAAGTAAAAGCGACTTCCATGGGCTTGTCTTACAGAGCAAAGTTTTTCAAAGGAATGCTTATGATTAGAAATTGATCCTCTGAGTGTTTTTTCTACATTTAGCAGATTTCTATATTTTTTTTTCTACAGCAGCCACCGCATTTTGCAATATGTTCAATTTAAAAATTAGAGAAAGGAAAAATAACATAATAATTATCCTATTACTTAATATTTTTTTTTTTTTTTTTTTTTTTTTGCTTAAAAGTAACATATGCAAAATTGAATACTTATGTCATGAATTTGTACGGTTTATAATAAAGATTGTTGCTTTAGCGTCAAAGTGCATTATTGTTGCATTCAGTACATTATTAATGTATAAGGGGGCGCGAAAAAAATTGTGATTGAAAAGGGGGGCACCAGTAGTGAAAGTTCGAGGAGCACTGCTTTAAGGCAATTATCCGTAATGTATGAAATGATTCTATAAATAACTCAGGCGAGGAGCGAGCAGAACACGGGGAAATTGCCTCAGTGATGTGTCCCTGAAAAAAAGCCCCTCCTTCCACCCGACTTAGATCTAAACTGCAATGTCGCTAACGCGAAGATTGGCGGTCCCCGATTCCCCCGCGCATGCGCAAAGCACTAAAATCTTGCGAATGTTTTTTTAAAGTTTTCATTTTTTGAGTAGTTAATTTTTAAGTTGAAGTTTCCAAATTTCACACATCGATAAAAAACAACGGTAACTTTAAAATAAAAAATTTAAAGAAAATGTTGTTTAAACGGAATCTCGTAAAAACGGTATTAAACGAAGAACACAATTTTTTTAAAAACCGTAATTTGTAAGCAATTTTTTAAAACTTTATACAGATTACGGATAATATCGTTCTACTCCCGGAAAAAAAATTTCGTGAGATTATTTTCATAAATAAAGAAGTTATTAAGTATTTAAATAAAATTTTGAAAATTCGTTAAAAAAAAGTTTCTGACATCTTATTTTTTAATTGACCGATTATAAAAGAGAAAAGCATGAATTTTTTTAGTGTAAAATATCGTTTCATTAACGCGAAAAATTAACAAGCGGAGTGATTCAGAAATAATTTTAATAAAAACGTATCGATTTTGACTCATTTTTTTAAAAAATCATAAAAAATGGAAAATATCATTATTTTGTGAAATAAATTATACCATATCGTGGCAAAGTAAATGATCTTTCCGATTCTGTAATTATTTTTTATCTGAGTCTCATGAAAAAAATTAGATCGTGTTTAAAAAACGCCTGGTCGAAAAAAAAAGGTCGGAGGATTTGAACTTGGCCCTGGCAGGAAAAAATGGCACTAATTATACGTTTTAAGGTTTTTAATTAATATCTTTTTAACTAATTGCAATATCGGAATATAAATGGTCAAAATTCATTCTTCGGATCATTCCCAAACTTTTGGTACCTTTGGCGAGTTTCTGCGTCCTGCAGTTCGGGAGAAGATACACCTAGTCTTGTTCATAGTCGCATAGATAGGTTTGTTTACCTACAAATTTTAATAGTGTAGAATTTTTTCTAAAAAAAAAACCCCGTCATTTTTCAGTAATTTTTTAAATCTTTGTACAGATTACGGATAATATCGTTCTACACACGGAAAAAAAGTTTTGAGAGATTATTTTTACAAATAAAGAATTTATTAAGCATTTAAATAAAACTTCGAGTACTTTTTGAAAAATCGTAAAAAAAAAGTTTTTGGCATGTAATTTTTTAAATGACTGTTTCTAAAAGAGAAACGCATGAATTGTTTTAGAGTAAAATATTGTTGCATTAACGCGAAAAAAAAATGCAAGCGAAACGATTCAGAAGACATACTCATAAAAATGTACCGATTTTGAATGATTTTTTAAAAAATCGTAAAAAACAGAAAATATATAATTATTTTGTAAAATAAATTATACCATATCGTGCTGAAGTAAATGATCTTTCTGGTCCTGTAATCATTTTCTGTCTGAGTCTCAAAAAATTTAGATCGCGTTTTAAAAACGTCGGGAAAAAAAAATTAAAAGGTTCGGAGATTTTGAACTTGACCCCTGGCTGGGGAAAATGGCACTAATTATGCGTTTTAAGGTTTTTAATTACTATCTTTTTAACTAATTGGAATATCGGAATATAAATTGTCGAAACGGATTCCTCGGATCATTCCCGAACTTTTGGTACCTTTGGCGAGTTTCTGCTTCGTGCGGTTCGTGAGAAGATACGCAAACTCCTCCAATCCACCGTACGTACGGTCGTATACGTTTGTTTACCTACGAATTTTAATAGTGTAGATGAAGATTTATTTATTAAAATGCAATCAGTTTTAACCTATACGATATATGTAAAAGAACAAAATTTCCTTCAAACATCAATTTCTGATGTAAATGATTAACAAAAAACAATGCTGCTTTATTTAAAATAAAGTAATATTAATTTAAATCGACGAAAACAAATGTATGATGTAACATATATAAAAAAACAGCGCAATCCTAACTTTAACAAAGCGGAGATAGAAATACTTATGGTATTACGCCTATGATAGATCATCAAGGGCCTTGAAAGAAGCAAGTTTGTAGTAATAGTGTGTCAAATATTCAACTCAGGAAGAGTACTCTTCCTAACAATACGTAGTTCTCTTGAATTGGCAAAATTGTACTTATTTTACGAATCACAGATTCGAATTTGCCTCAGCCCTTAAGGAACCGTAACTTGCATTTTCAGCTTCAGAGCAGCGGATTTTTATCACTTAAGGATTTTGTATTCCTAGATTTACAAAAGTAGATTTTATAGGACCAAGAAAAACTAGAACAAATAATTCAACAGCACTTTTGGCATTGTATAAATACACAGTTAATTATTCAAGACACAAATTTCTACGCGAAAATAACGGTACCAAGAAAGTAAACATTTTTTTTTATTTGGAGATTGATAGAGATATACCAACACCTTTGTTGTTCAATTGTAACCCGAACAGAGTGGGGGAAAGTACAGAGTGATGAGTTAGACAGCAGATAAAAGCAAGGAATAGAAGAGTGAAACTCAGAAGATTGGATTGGAGCCGCCCTCAGAAGCAACACAAGGACCGGAATTTGTAATTTTGAAACACATTTATGTGTTGACAGTGATGTGATGGAGAACATTTGGGCCCCCCTGCAAAGTCAAGTTTTGGGCCCCAAGTTGGATTTTACGAATGGTAGGCACTTGGCGGTAGTCAGGCTTCGTGTCCCTTAGAAAAAAGCTGATCTGAAATGTATATTTGATATGAAATTGGAAAAAAAACCCATTTTATTTATTAGTATGAGCAAATATTACAAAAAATATGACCAAATTGAATTTTTGAAAAGTAAGGTTCAATAAGCAGAAAAGTCAAATATGAAATTTTGAAGCCCCCTTCTGAATATTTAATTTACATAGTTTTAAGGGAATATAATATACGAACTGTCAATAACACCACCGTAAGCTTTTGATACTTAAATTTCTGTTTATTTTGTCTTGACACGTTATAAGTACTTGGCAGATATTTTTGAATGTTTAAATATTAAATAAGGGTTTTCACATGGAATGCAATCAGAGTTGAAAAATCAGAAATTAATAAAATAATTAGAAATCGGAAAATGTTTAGGTGAATGGGGTGGGGTAATTAAAAATTCAAGAAATGATCGAAACATTATTATAGGACTTCTGTTTGATTAACTATATATAAGCAAAGGTATAAGTTAAAATATTTCCATTGCTAAAACAATACTAGCTGAATTTCAGTATTTGAAAGTTTGTTATCCCCAAAAGAGGTTAAAGATTTAATTGCCAAAAAGGCATTAGCTTATATATTAGTAGAAATGTCTTCAAAACTAGTAAAACTTTTTTTAAGAATAATTTTAATAAATTTTCATTATCACTTCATCTGTTTGAAAACCTGATGTGAACCTTTAAGATTTTTTTCTCTAAAACTGTAACATGTTATAAATTATACGAAATATATATATATACACTGCTGGACAATTGCTAAGGACGGATCACAAATTGCTATGTAACATAACATTAAGCGAGACATGAGGCCTAGTAGGATAAAATATAGTTGCCACACTGTTCAGACATTAGAATAAAGAATATTTATTGTTCTGGAAAGTACAAAAGCTGTGAAACATCTGAAAGAAAATAAAATGTTCATTTGATCTGCGTACGGAGAAATGGAACAATGCATCTAAAAGTCAGCAGGCACCGAAAAGAAAGGTATCAGTACGGGATATGTCCACCGTGGAGTGTGATGCAACATTCCACACGTCGTACCATACTTTGCACAACATTATCCAGCAGCTGTTGAGGCAATTTATCCCATTCCAGTGTGAGTGCACGGATGAGGGTGTTCTTGTTTGTCGGAGGATAGTTTCGACCAGCAACTTGCCTCCCCAAAGCATCCCATACATTTTCAATGGAGTTTAGATCTGGAGAACGCGCTGGCCATACGAGACGTTGAATACCCTCGCTGTCTAGACAATCCTGAACAGCGAGTGTTCGATGACATGTGCGTTGTCGTCCATAAAAACAAATTTATCACCGACAGCACCACGGAAAAGACGAACATGAGGAAGTAGAACTTCATCAATGTATCGTTGGCCCGTCATAGTCCCATTCGCAACCACATGTAGGCGCGTGCGGCCATTGATCATGATGCCGGCCCACACCATGATACTGCATGTCGGATATCGGTCCTTTTCCTGGATATTTTCTGGACGATAAGCAGTACCACTCTCGCGCCAGATCAGTTGGCGTCTACAATCCGATGACAGACTGAACCTACTCTCATCTGAGAATAGTACGCATGCCCAGTCCTGTTCAGTCTAATTGTGATGCTCACGACACCATTGCAAATGGGCAGTACGGTGCTGTCTGGTCAATGGGACACACACAACAGGTCTGCGTGCGTATAGTCCTCCTTCCCTCAAACGTCTGGCAACAGTTTTTCGGGAGATCTGCTTTCTTGAGGCAGCAAGAAACTGATTTGCCACCTGCTGAGCTGTGGTGCGCCTGTTCCTTTTTGCTGATAGGACGATATATCTGTCTTCTGCAGGCGTCGTACTTCTAACACGACCTCCCCTGTGCCGTCTACTACACATTCCAGTAGTTTTAAATGACTTCCACAGCCGTGAAACAACGCTGTGAGCGATGTCGAACTCCCTGGCAACATCTGTTATTTTTCGCCCTTCTTCGATCTTTCCAATAATTCGGCCACGCATAAAATCATCTATGTGATGTCGGGAAGACATGCCAAAACTTTTATGTTCGTCTATTAAATCTTTCCTGTAAAACTTTGACTTGAAGCAACAACTGTCCACACGCGTCAAAACCTTTAAAGCTCTTATGAACGCTATCACGTGATGAACAGACGTGGAAAAAAAATTTGCATACTCATACTTCTTCTTACTAATATCCCGCACTTATTCTAATTTTCCACATTTTGCTTCCTTTCATTTTGTGGTTGCTATGGATGATAGTGTTATCCGTCCTTAGCAATTGTCCAGCAGTGTATTTTCAAATTACAACTATTTTTAAAAAGGTACAGTGAGTGAGTGAATATTTAAGTCCCACTGTTCACTTACTCAGCAGCTCTGATAGCAAGAACGGAAAAGGGAATTTCCTTGACAACATGTTATGCATTTAAAAATTGTCGTGCAACGCCGGGGGGAAATAAGCCTGTCTGACAAAGAAAACAAGTGAGTGAGTTAATATTAACGTCGCACTGTTCAGCTACACGAGGGCTTTTGGCGACGGACCACGTAATTTTGAACCATGGTCAAGTGACGTGGACGACACCTGAGCTGGCACCCCCCTCTCCTGACAAAGAAAACAAGCGAAAAAATTTCGAAACAGGGAATTTTAAGTTATAGACTCATTAAAAGCCCGAGCAACGCCTGGCTAAGCGGAGGAGGGGAGGGGGTAAAGTCACTTTTTTTATAAAAAAAAGGGTATTAGAAGTGCTGATTTTATGAAGGAAAGGGAAAATTTATAAAAGTAGAGAAAGCCCTTGCGATGCCAGGCCATGCAGCTAGTCTACACTATTAGAATTCTTAGGTAAACTAACGTATGTCCATCTATTTTCTCACAAACTGCACCACGCAGAAACTCGCCGAAGGTACCGAAAAATCGGGAATGATCCACGGAAGCCATTTGGACCATTTATATTCCGATATACTAATTAAAAAGATATTAACTAAAACTGTGAAAAAATCGGCTTTTTGCGCCAACTTTCATTTTTTTTCATTATTGTAAGAATGTTATTGTTACAACGATGACAAAGTTGGCGTCTAAAATCCGTTTTCAGCCAAACTTGGAATTTGATTACATTGCTCGATTGACTGTATTAACTTTGTTTAAAAAAATGCTTTTAACAAGGGATTAACTTGAAATATATTATTAAAATCCCAATTTCTACAATATTTTACATTTTTTACAAATTTCTATGGATTTTCATGGATTTAAATTTAAAATAAAAAAAGTTACAACTGTTTTCCAAGTAGATTGGTACATTGAATATCTTTCTCAACAATGCCAAGATACATTGTTAGATGGAATATTGTAAAACTTCTTTAAAACGTAATTTGAAAATTTTTTCGTTATTTAAAATTTTTTTTATTTTTCTGCTTTTTTGTTCATAAATTATTTTTAAAAAAGGCACTTATCTATTTCCAGGAGACATAAAGTGCAACGAAAAAAATTGCTAAAATCACCAAGTGCTAATAATATTAATTGTGATAAACCTACTACAAAATCGATCAGTTTGAGGTTTATGGAGTATGTGCAGAAGGATAACTTTCTGATGCATCACAACTGATAGTTTTCCTTATTTTTTAAAAAAGCGATTTAATGAAAAACTTTAAGAATATAAGAAAAGGTCGAGAGAGAGAGAGAGAGGTTTTCTCTCCCATACTTTTTTATATTTACATATTTTTAATGGAATATTAAAACATGCGGAAATAAGCTGTCGCTTCAATAGTTAATAATAAGAATTTTTCGCATTCATTATTTAATAAAAATGAATATAAATTAATATTTAAAAAACGAAATCAGTATTGTTTTTATTATTTATTACAAAATTAGTTATTTAATAATAAAATTGTACATTTTTGACGAATCTGTACGGAACCTTTCCACTAATATTTTTAGGCGTCTTTCTGGGGATTATAAATTCGCGTATATTTCCAATCAACTCCAAAAAGTTAACGGGATATGCAAAGTAGATAGGGTATTTAAGTAGAGCGTGTTGTAAGCTAGTAAGTGTGAAGGCTATTGAGCCAGCAGCAGTAGCCTCAAATTTAGAGCATTCCATTGGATTATGTTAGTGAAGCCTTATTGCTGTTATTCTACGAACGAATCTGGAAAGCTGATATACCAGGTGGTAACTATAATTTATTTACGCTTAAAATAAGCGTTAGTTTAATAAAATTAGTTAAAGTTAATGAAAGCTAATAATTCGAGTTAAGTGTATTTCTCGGACCTCCTATTTCGGTAGACCTTATATTTGATTTTGCGCGTAATTATTGATTAATTTCATAATTCGTAATTTAATTTAATATTAAAAGTAAATCCCTTTTGTTTGACGTAACATAGAAATATTATGTTATTAGAGTTTCTGATATTTGAAGTGATATAATAAATATAAGTTATTACTATACAAAATGGCTTTCAGTGATTCTTTGCCTCAAATTAATCTTGGTGTCCAGGAGGGTTCGAAGAGTGGCGCCCAACGCATAAATCCCGAGTTTAGAGTCGGATCTAATTTTCGAATCATCCCTGAGCAGTATTTTTCGGGGATGGAGAATGTGGCAGAGTTCTTGGAAAATATTGATAATAATTTAACATATTATACGAGATACCCACACAACTGGCTTGTGCATATTTAAAGTGTCATCTCACAGGACGGGCACTAGATTGGTTTGAGGTTCTAGGTTATAGGGTTGTAGAAGACAAGGCGACAGATTACGCGCACTTAAAACAAGCTTTGACAGAACAGTTTCCCGTGGTTAGGAATAGGTCGGAACTCGAAAAGCGTTTCTATGCATCATCTCAAAAGCACAACCAAAACCCTTCCGATTTTGTGTATGACTTGTTAAAGATACATAGGCACTTAAAACTAGAAATGACGGAGGAAAAATTGCTAGATCATGTTATTAGTAGGTTAGAACCTCAGATTTTAGATTATGTGGAGGTTCGGCATCCGCAAACCACATCTAACCTTCTACAAATAATTGATAAGTACGAGGAAAGGTTTCTAAATAGAAGGATCAGGGGTTCGAGTCAGGAATTACGTGATACAAACCAAAGCGAGAACAATCGTTTCCCTAACAGGAATCGGCAGGAAATTTGGAGGGAGACGAGAGGTAACAACAGATACTCAAACAACAGCAGATCGCGGAGGGAGTTCAATAGATTTGAGAGTCAAGGTGTTGCGTATAATCGGATATTCGATGGTCGACGCCGAGGTGGTCAATCTGATCATAGATTCCATAAACAAGGCGGTCGACAAGGTGGTTCAAGGAACGGTGCTTTCAGGGATCAGAATGATCAAAACAGATATTTAAACTTTTAAGCGATCGATGTGAGTCTGGGGGTGATCGATCGCGATGTACTGAAAATCCTCCTGATACGAAACAACGAACTATTAGGATATACTCACTATGAATGACTCCAGTAGATTTACCTTATGTGCCCATTCTTTTAAATGAAACATTCATTACAGCCCTTTGGGACACGGGAGAGGAGAAATCTTTTATATCAGAGGAGGTCTATCGCAGATATTTTTCGTATCGACCACATCAAAAGACGAAAGATAGAGTAGTGACGGCCCAGGGAGCCCTGTGTTGTCACTTAGGTCGGGTCGAATTACAGATTCGAATCCGAGAATTCCAGAAAACCTGGGAATTTCACATTCTTAATAATATGCAGTACCAATGCATTTTAGGCATTGATTTTATGAAGGAGTTCAATTGACGATAAAAAATCTTTGATCAATCCAGATGACTAAATTAAACAGTTGCCAAAAGTTGAAAAGCCGGTCGAGATTGATCTATCCGATGCAAAGCTAAGTGAAGGGCAAAAGCAAAAATTAAAGGATTTATTTAATAGTTTTAAGGGGCTATTTTTAGACCAGCCGTGGTTAACTCATGTTATATACCATGGACCAGGGGCCAGTAGTGTCAAGACCCTACCGATATGACAGGGTCAAACAAGGAATAATTGACTATCACATTGAGAAAATGTTACAGGAGGGTACAATTCGTCCTATTCAATCCCCATACGCGTCACCGGTGGTTTTAACGCGCAAAAATAATGGCCTTCCTCCAGATTCTCCAGAGGTGTATCGATTCGCGCGATCGATTATCGCAAACTCAATGTCATTACTAAATACCCGCGATATCCATTACCAGTGATTGATGATCTGATCACAAGTATCTCACATACCGGTGTAATGTCGACATTAGATTTAAAATTGGGTTACTTTCAGTTGGCAATTAATCCGAAAGATATCGAGAAAACCGCGTTCTCATAATTAGTAAGGAAGGGATTGAAACCAACAATAGTAAGGTCAAGGCAATCGCAGAAATGAACCCCTCCCCCCCCAAAAAAATAAAGAGGTGTCGAAGTTTTAGGGATGGCAGGGTGGTATCAAAAATTCATACCCCATTATGCAGATATATGTGAACTATTATATTGCTTAAAGAAAAAGGGGCCAAATTTAATTGGTCGACGGAAGCACAGGATGCTTTTAATAAAGTAAAACGAGCATTAACTGAGTCGCAAGTTTTACAGTTGCCGAATTTTCAGGAGCAGTTTAACTTATTTATGGATGCTAGTGGGGTGGTCGGAATTGGTGCTGTGCTTAATCAAAAGCACAGACCTATTGCATTCGCATCTAGAACCCTGAGCAAGGTCAAAAGAAACTATACAGTTACAGAACGCGAATGTTTGGCGGTGATATGGGCATTGAATAAGTTTAAAACTTATTTTGGATCACTACCGGTGATGGTAATCACAGATCACGCGGCATTAACAAAACTGACGAATGGGAAAAACTTATCTAGTCGGATGATTAGATGGGCACTTAAGTTATCCTAGTTTAACATTGAATGGGAACATCGCCCTGGTGTCCCAAATGTTGTCGTGGACGTATTGTCTAGGAACCATTAGGATGGATCACAAATTTCGTGCGCAGCTCTTCGAGCCTTAGCCTTAAAATCCAGAGAACAACTCATCCGAGAGCAACGGGAAGATCCTGAGTTAGGGCACATCTATCGTTATTTAGAAAATCCAGACGATGGTTCCGTTGATGCAACTGTATGCGAGGGTTGGTCCCAGGATTTTAAATTAATTGATGGTCTACTCTTTTACGCGAAATATTCTACAACTCTTGGAGGCGTATTTAAAATTATGTGTTATTTTCCATATATGAGGAAATATATATTTAAACATGTATCAACCTGTGACCGGTGTCAAAAATTTAATTATAAAAACGTGCTACCAGCTGGTCGATTAATTCCGATAGTATCGAATTACCCCAATGAAATCGTAACGTTAGACTTATTAGTCCCCTGCCCCGAATCCCGACCCGAAAGATATAGATTTCTATTGGTAATAACTGACGACTTCACTAAGTGGAGTGAGCTTATTCCTTTACGAAAAGCTTCGGCCCAGGCCATAGTTAACGCCCTTTTTGAAAATTATATTTCATGTTATGGAGCTCCGATTTCTTTGATTAGTGATAATGGCCCCCAATTTATATTCGAGGTATTTGAACACCTAAGTCACAGGTTGGACATAAAACATATGAAAACGGTAACATATCGGCCGCAGGCAAATTAAACGGAAAGAGTTAATCGCACTTTAGTGTAAATGATAGATTGTTTTGTAGAAGAAAATCATGATAACTGGGACCGATTTCTCCCTGAGTTCGCATTCGCGCTGCGCACATCAGTTAATGAAACGATAGGTAAAACTCCAGCTGAGTTATTCTTAGGTAGAAAGATTATAACACCTTTTAGTAAATTAATAAATGTAACAGTGGGTGCTGAATATGTGGGAGGAAATATTGAGAAATTATTCGATGAGGCAAGACAGAGTATGCGAAAACAACATAAGACTTGGGGAAAATACTATAATCGGAAAAGGAGACAAATACATCAAAGAAAATGATTTGGTGTTGGTACAAACTCATTTTATGAGTGCTGCGGGTAGGAGAGGGGTCGGAAAGTTTATGCCTAAGTTTGAAGGGCCATATAGAGTGTTGGAAGTTTGGAATAACAATTTGATCTTTTGGAAAAAGAGAAAATGTGTCACAGATAATATCGACCAGGTACGAGTGCACCATCTAAGATAGTCCGAAACAATTAGTTTTGATAGTCATGAAGGACAGAGGTCTAGTAATGAGTCGAGTAGGTCGCACCCGGGAAAATCCAAAGGATCTAGGAAAACCTCGAGTAAGGAGAGTAAGGGTAGTAAATCAAATAAGGGAAATGCCGGATTGGAGGATCTGAGAAGCGTAAAGTAAGGTCAAAGGAGTCAGTGGAGAGAACTAATAAAAAGCGGTCCAAAATATGCAGGAAAAGATCTCTGCAGGGGTCCGAACGTGGGGACCAGAAAAGACCAACCCCTGTACCACCACAGGGGATAAAGAAAACAGTCCCATCCTCTATATCCTCTAGAATCCCTAATTATAGGAGACTTAATAACCCTTCCCAGGGACCACAGTCCATTGCAGGTCCCTCACATCAACTAGATACAAGGCAGTGCAAGCCACCTACAGAAGAGAGCAGACAAGGAGCAAGAGGCCAGTATGACAGGGCCAGGGAGACCAGGACAACTCCGAGCAAAGGAAACAGTGCAGCTGAGACGAGACCAGTTCGGTCTAGGCAGGCGACAGCAGTGAGACCTTGTCCTTACTACCTACGGAGCCGATTAAAGATGCCCGAAGGAATACCAGGGGAGCAATGGGATCGACCGCAGAACAACCTCAGGAGAAGGAGCCTCAGCATGGAAGCCTTAGACGGAGATCCGGCGGATAGGAGCGAATAGAGGACAAAGAAAAAAATCAGGATGTATCAGTTCTTTTTTTTTCTCCTTTCGAACAAGTGGTCGAAAGAATTATTGCAATGAAGCAAGTCACGGGCGGATGTTTAAAATTTAAGAAGCCAAGCAAAAGTGGACACTACAATGAGTGTGTTTTTCTTGAAGAGAAAAATAAGCTTTTGTCTTAATTTTTTTATATATAAATATGGAGAAAACATTTGTAAGAATGCATTTGTTTACTTCTATGTATGACTTCGTTAAGATGCGACAAATCCTATGGTTATTTGTTTTAATGGTTTATTGAAAAATGTTTGAAATTGTATGTATATGTATGTGTATATTTTTTCTCACATCTGGTGGCTTGGGACGTGGCGTAGTTAAGTAGTGCTAACAACACTAACAAGCGCAGCATGCATGGAATGGGAATTTTAAGGAGCCAGATGCTTTAATTGACATATAAGAAAATGTTATGTAAAATGTGAATGTGTTTGTACATACAGCATATGTTTGTTTCTTCCTACTACTTAAAGAAAGTTCTCATTTCAGGGTAGCTGACCCTGTATAGAAAGCAACGATTCAACTGTAAATGAAGCAAGAATAAGTGTGCATAGTATTTTAAGTAGTAAATTAAAGCACATAGGCAGGTTTTTCCTCTTTGGTGGTTTTTTCCTCGCCTCTGGGCCAAATGGGTGTGTTGTAGGGAAATCTAAACTTGTAAATGTTATGTCAAACAAAATGAAGTTTGTGGTCTTAATGCTTTTCTTTCCCTTAGGGAAGGAGAATTTGTAAAGTATCCGATGGACTATGAATCAAGTTTTAGAATTGGTTGCGTAATTTATTTCAGGCCATTTGTGACCTTCGAATAAATCCCGTTTTCTTTTTGGAGGGGATTGTGATGAATCTGTACGGAACCTTTCCACTAATATTCTTAGGCGTCTTTTTTGGGGGTTATAAGTTCACGTATATTTCCAATCAACTCCAAAAAGTGAACGGGATATGCAAAGTAGATAGGGTATTTAAGTAGAGCGTTGTAAGCTAGCAAGTATGTAGGCTATTGAGCCAGCAGCAGTAGCCTCAAATTTAGAGGATTCCATTGGATTACGTTAGTGAAGCCTTATTGCTGTTATTCTACGAACGAATCTGGAAAGCTGATATACCAGGTGGTAACTATAATTTATTTACGCTTAAAATAAGCGTTAGTTTAAAAAAATTAGTTAAAGTTAATGAAAGCTAATAATTCGAGTTACGTGTATTTCTCGGACCTCCTATTTCGGTAGACCTTATTTGATCTTGTGCGTAATTATTGATTAATTTCATAATTCGTAATTTAATTTAATATTAAAGGTAAATCCCTTTTGTTTGACGTAACATAGATATATTATATGTTATTATAGTTTCTGATATTTGAAGTGATATAATAAATACAAGCTATTACTATACAAAATGGCTTTTAGTGATTCTTTGCCTCAAATTAATCTTGGTGTCCAGGGTGAAACCCAGGGTGGTTCGAACACATTGTCTTTTTTTCTTGTGGATAAAACTAGATTAGTTTTGTAAATTAGAAATCGAAAATAGAACTTTAAAGAAAGATCTTATCAATTGGGGAAAATAAGACTGAAAAAGAGTTTAATACACGAAAAAACCCGTGTAAAGCCAGGCTAAGCTGAAGGAAAAGAAACTTGTCTGCAAAGGAAAAGAAATTGAAGACATTTCGCATAAAATAATTTAATTGACATAGGTACAGAAATCATACGCATCACGCTTATAC
This sequence comes from Trichonephila clavipes, assembly GCA_019973935.1. Classification (NCBI taxonomy): domain Eukaryota; kingdom Metazoa; phylum Arthropoda; class Arachnida; order Araneae; family Nephilidae; genus Trichonephila; species Trichonephila clavipes. The sequence goes on along the minus strand of BMAU01021076.1, from coordinate 351,763 downwards.
CCTCACCCATAATTGGAGAGAAGGGAAAAGGAAATTTCCGATGAGATAAAGTTATACTCTCGGAAAAAGCCCGTGCAATGCCAGGCTAAGTAATGACATCGAGAGGGGAAGAGGAAATTTTTATTGGTAAAAAGTTATGTACTCGATAAAGCCAGTGCAACGCCGGGTCATGCAGTTGCATAAGTTGGTGTCGAAAACTGATTTTCAGCCAGGCTGAAATTTAATAACGCAATTCATTCACTGATTAAAAAATAAATGCTTTAAACATGTGACTAACTTGAAATATATTATTGAAATCATAATTTCTACACACACAGAATGCATGATATTTTTATACAAATATCTATGTGGATTTTCTTTAATTTTTTTATGCAATTCTCAGCTAACGGTATGTAATGATTGATCGGTAGATTAAAATCTGAAATCCATTTTACTACTTTAGATTTTAAAAAATTAATTATCGTTAAAAACGATTAATATACTTAGTTTATTGTAATATATTATGCCAAAAAAGGTTTTCTATTATTGCTTTGAATTAATATTTTCATTAACTAAAGCAATATTACTTTTGTAAATTATTGGTCAAAAATAGAAACTTGAAGTAAGATCTTAAGAAAAGGGAGAAAATCTTATCCTGGGGAAAAGAGTTTTATACTCGAAAAAAAGCCCGGGCTAAACAAAGGGAAAAGAAGCCTGTCTGGCAAGGAAAAGTAGTGGAAGAAATTCCGGAAAATTTAATCTTGATGGCAATGGAAATCCCTCATCTCCGAAACAAAAAGTGCTCGGATCAAAAGGGAAAGGGGAAATTTCGAAGAGGAAAAAAGTTATACTCTTGGTGAAAGCCCATACAACGTAGGGCTACGTGGAGGGGAAACATACCCTTTCGACGGGGAAAAGAGGTGGAAGAAATTTCAAAACAATGGAATTTCAATGACATTTATATAGAACACACACATAAGGAAGTGCTGACACTGAGTGGAGAGCAAGAAATTTCCAGTGGCAAAATTTACACACTTGAAAATGCCCATGCAACGCCGGGCCATGCAGCTAGTATTTAAATAAACTTTATTTAACTAGATAATGCGTTATAATAAAACTTTTAATGTATTAAATACCTTTTTTTCTATTATTAGTGTCGTTTTTTCTACAAACGTAGGATAACGCGAAGGATAAATTTTTTAGAAAGAATTTTATCTTGTTACGCCAAAGCATACTTTCTTACGTGCGTACATAAGTACACACACACTTTTTTATATAACTTGTTCTTTGTTCAGTCACTACCATTGTATTGGAGCAACAAAGGGGTTTTATTCCAGATTTGATTATCACAAAATCATTAATGACATCATTATAATCAATTTGCCAGAGTAATATTATTAAATGTTATTTGTTTCTTAAATAGTTAAACATTCTTTTAAATTATCAACCAACATCAAATTTCCTATCTCTAAATTCAAAATTATCTTTTCGTAATCTACACTGGTGTGCAAAAATTAAGGACCAGACGGTTTTTTCAATATAACTTTGTACAAAAGCTTTCCAAATCGACACATTTAATACCGTAAGATCCCCAATACGTAAGGACATGTGTAATGTAAGCAACACTTACTAAAAGAGAAATCAGAGGTATAAAAAGAAGCTTGATTGAAAAAGTAGCATGGAGCGCAATGCGACTGAAGGCCGAAACATCCCTGTGATGGGTGTCCAGCAAGAAACATCCGGTCTTTAGTAGGGGATATGATCTCCCCTGACTGCTAGGCAGGTTTCACAGCGTCTGCCCATGCTGAGAATGAGGGTGTCAATGTTGAGGCATTGCTGCCCATTCGTCTTGCAGGGCCAATCGAAGCTCCCGAATCGTTACTGGTGGTAAGGTACGAGCTGCCAAGCGTCTGCCTAGAAAATCCCATACATGCTCGATGGGATTGAGATCCGGAGATCGTGCCGGCCAATCCATACGTTCAATATCCTCACTCTCTAAGAGCTGTTCGGCAGCTACTGTGCGATGACATGGTGCATTGTCGACCATGAAAAGGAACTGCAGACCCATAGCGCATCTAAAAAGACGCACATATGGAAGAAGAATCTCGTTACAATAACGGGTCCCGTTGACTGAACCTGCGTCGAAGATGTGAAGGTCTGTACGACTACGAAGAATGATGCCTCCCCAAACGAGAACACCGCGACCTCCATACCTGTCCCTTTCAATAATGTTTGAGGGATGATTGCGGCTTCCCCGCTCTCTCCAGATGAGTATGCGATGAGAATCGCTACTCAAACTGAATCTGCTCTCATCTGTAAAGAGTACTCGTCCCCATTCATTGTCTCTCCAATTCCGGTGTTCCCGGCACCACAGAGAACGCCTTCTCCGATGGGCAGGCGTTAAAGGTACACACTGTACAGGGCGTCGTGCAAACAGACCACCACCGTGCAGTCTTCTGGCCACGGTAAAACGCGATATCGGTCGTCCAGTCGCCTGTGTCGTGTGTCTAGCGATTTCTCCCGCTGTCTGCCGCCTATTTCTTCTGGCCTGTAGGACAATGTACCGGTCATCTGCGGGTGTGGTTCCTCGTGGACGACCACTACTGAACCCCCGGATAGCTGTTCCTGTAGTTTGAAATTGTCTCCAAAGTCGTGAAACGATGCTGTGAGCAATTCCGAACTCTGCAGCACACTTGTCACACTGCGGCCCTTCTCCAACTTCCCAATGATTCGACCTCGAGTAAAAGCATCCAGATGTCGTCTAACAGATTAATTATTCGCCATTTCTCGCTGAGGCAGCAACTCGGTGTGATTTTAACTGCTATACGGCGTGCAATCTCTTTGCCAGGAATACTGATCTTACACCGACAACATGCTTTATACTACTCAGACACTCCCCCATTACGTCTACCTGCATATCTGCGCATGTGCTACCGTACATCACCTTACTTAATCTCCTGATTGGGGTCTTTCTGTCCGCTCTGCCTCTTCGTTCAGCTGATATGCTAATTTTTCGACTTCGTCCTTAATTTTTGCACACCAGTGTATGTTGAATCTTTGTTTTTTATCAGATAAAAGTAAATTTATCCTGGTTCTAATGTCTCTTTTTAAGAATAACATAGCTGGATTATGTGTTGTAGTTGCATTAGGAGTTTTTCGGTAAAATGCTGTAAAAATGTACTCAGCTTCTGTTATATAGTGCCTTCATATTTCTGCAAAGCTCTTATTGATTGCTTTAAAGTAGCAACAGAGCGTTCTACCTGTCCATTACTAGAAGGTTTGAAAGGTGCACTAAAATTGTGCTTCACACACTGCGAAAAACCGATATTCAGAACTGAGTACGAATACTCACTTTTGAATACGTCACATACCCAAAACAGCTCCGATGCAAACGTACTCATTTTTCAGTATGCCGGATTCTCATCTTTGGCAACGAGTACGAACTCAAATTTGAAACATAACATACTTATTTTTTAACCTTTTACTGGATTAAATTTTAGAATGCAACAACAAAATGAGTATGTAATGCACTCATTATTGAGTTTTTTGCTTTCAAATATGAGTATGTATAGTATTCTTTTTCGATACTGTTGTATTTAATATGAATTTTTAACAGAAAAAGATGCATCAATTCAAATCTTATGGGATCTAAATATGGAATCGCTAATAGAAACACATCCATTCAGGTAGAAATGTAGAAAAATGCATTGCAATAAATATTACAAATTAAGCTTGTTTTTTATTCATATCAACTGATTTTACACTCTCCAATCATAAAAAAAACAAATATTATAGTTTTTAAGTTAATGTTTATCGAATCAAAAATTTCGGTCCTTAGAAGAATGAAAAAACAACTAAAACAGTAGATTTTTACATTTACAAAACATTTAGAATTCACAAGTTTTAAACCAATTTGAAAGAGATTTTAGAGAAGTTTTTAGCAGCCATTTAGAAGAAAAAATAACATCCTAAGTACTAGTAGAACCATAATCCAGTGTATAGCATTACGTATGGTACAGCATTTATTTTCAATACCTTTTTTTCAATTATTCACTGTAAACAAGAAAAATAAAACAAACCAAAATCATATTTTTTGAAATATTTATTCTGGAAATTGTACACACATACATTAAAAAAAATAAACAAGAATATAAGTGAGTTTTTTGATAAAAGTCTTGAAGTTACTAAATGTCAGTGAAAATGCCTTTCAAACTGTGTTTTAAATAAAATACATATTAGGATATGTGAGTCGCCTAAATCATTTACAGAATAATTAATAAATAGCTGGTTCTGAGAGGAATCTTAAAGCTTTTTCACATTAGAGTAAAATCTCTGCAAATGATGTTCATAACTATATAGTCTTGTAAATGACTATCTACAAAATTTAGCATATCACATGTGTACACTACACACCAAACACTTTTTAGGCATGTTTTTGAAATTGCTGCAAATAATATTTTGGAATCCAATAGTTTTCAGTCTACGATGACGGTCTCCCACTAAGAACTCAACATGAACATAATTTAAAAGAATGCCTTATTCCTGACAAAAGAGGGATTACATTAGGAAGTAAAAATGTAAGTACTTTTTCGTAGAAAACCAATGAGAAAAATATGAGTGCCAGGATTTAAAAAAGTACAGCATAAGGTATTTAGAAATGCCAGGAAAAGAAGCAGAAAAACTATGGAAATTGGAATGTGGGGAAAATGGAAAAATAATAACTGCATTTTAAAGCGTGGTGTGCTTGATATCAATTGTTATAATTTCTTACTAGTTTTATTCCGAAATGCAGACTTAGTGTAAAAATGTAGTACAACAAAAAAGACCACACGCTTTTGCCACAATAACCTTAATTTTTTCGTTAATCATTTTATTTTTATATTAAGATATATTTTTTTAATTTTTGGAACGATTAAAACTATAAAAGCAATTTTTTAGTTTTTTTAAACTATAATGTATTAAATTTACGGTGTTTCATGTACGTCAGACTGAACAGATTTCCGTACTTACGTATTATTAAAACAATCGCCAACTTTATTAATAACTTTCTAAATTGAAAACTCCGATTGGTACTTACATCTTATTGCAACCTATTGGCGACATTACATGAAACGAAGCAAATGGTTGCCAATTGTGATATTTCATAAGTACCCTGCGATTTCCTAACTGTTGTACGCGCTAAGTTGGCAACCAGGTGTTTCGTTTCATATAATGTTGCCAATACGTTACGATAATACATAAGTAGGGGAACCTGTATACCCAAGGCCATATTTTTTCAATGCACAAGAACGGAGCTCTTGACCTGTTTAAAAATGTGGAACTGATATGCATTCATCATTATACTGACTACCATCCAATTGCATATAATAATAAGTACTTAAAATAAATAAATTCTGTGAAATAAAAGGTTTTAAAAAAATTCACAAATGGACCTAAGTACAAAATCATTGTACCTAGGGCCTTTTCCTGAAAGTTAGGTTTCACTCTGTAATCGATAGAAAACAAACATAAACACGTGAATTTAATGAAAAAAATATCAGCTAATAAAGGGTGTTTTTTTTAGAGGTATAGAACTTTAAATTGCAATAAAACAACGATGTATTATTCGATTGACATGAATTTTTTTTATTCGAAAGATAATCTTGTGGCATTACATTTTAAATATGATTTCTGGCATAGGACTGCCACGGCTGGCTCGGATGTAGTCCAATCTGGACGTCCAATTTTCGATGACTTTTTCCAACATTTGTGGCCGTATATCGGCAATAACACGGCGAATGTTGTCTTCCAAATGGTCAAGCGTTTGTGGCTTATCCGCATAGACCAATGACTTTACATAGCTCCACAGAAAATAGTCTAGCGGTGTTAAATCACAAGATCTTGGAGGCCAATTCACAGGTCCAAAACGTGAAATTAGGCGGTCACCAAACGTGTCTTTCAATAAATCGATTGTGGCACGAGCTGTGTGACATGTTGCGCCGTCTTGTTGGAACCACAGCTCCTGGACATCATGATTGTTCAATTCAGGAATGAAAAAGTCAGTAATCATGGCTCTATACCGATCACCATTGACTGTAACGTTGTGGCCTTCATCGTTTTTGAAGAAGGATTCCACCAGCCCATAAAGCGCACCAAACAGTCAGTTTTTCTGGATGTAACGGTGTTTCGACATACACTTGTGGATTAGCTTCACTCCAAATGCGGTAGTTTTGTTTGTTGACTTAGCCATTCAACCAGAAGTGCGCTTCATCGCTAAACAAAATTCACTTATGAAAATCGACCATTATTTTCGAAATAAAATTGCACAATTTGAAAGCGTTGTTCAGGCGTGAATCTATTCATGATGAATTGCCAATCCAAACTGAGAATAAATCACTTGACAGCTGTTAAATCGGTCGCCATCTTGGAAAGTAATGCCATGTTAAACTTCTATACCTGAAAAAAAAACACTCTGTACATTGATTTATCATGTAACCATTTAAATTGCAATGTGCCAAATTATTAATGTTAATTAATAATTTAACATGTTTTAATTCAAAATTATAATTCAAAAAACTGGTTCCAAAAGTGAGCTGCATACATTGCCGCTCTGAAGCATCAACAGATTGTGGTTTGGGCAATTTAGACACAATATTTCTGTTGCCAATTTCCTAAGTTTCTTCCTTATAAAAAAACTTATTTGAATGTGCAATATTCTTCAGAAATTTAACTTCTTTACCATCTATTGTTTCTGCCACATTAGGTTTCGACCATTTTATTCAGTCAGGATTTTCAGGCATCTTAAAAAACTGGGAATTTATAATTGCTCATAAAGAGGAAAACTGATAAATTAAAATTTAATTGAAATATCGTAAAAGCCTGATTTAGAATTATATTTTTATAACTATAAAAAAATATATTTTTAATTAAATGAATTCTTATGTGTGTGAAAGCAAAACAATAACCCTGAATAATAACAATAATGGCAGTAGCTAACATGTTATTTATCAATCAAGCATGTTGAATGTTTCAGAACAAAATATACACTCCTCATTTTAATAACATCCAATAATAATGAAAAACTTGACTAAATCAAAATGGTTCAGGTAATTAAGACCATTTACCTCCTTTTATTATGAAAACTTTTTCAATAAAATAATAATATAAAGAATATTAATTGCAATTATACCTAGGGCCATGTACCTAGGTATTTACAAGGCAACTATGTGGCCCCAGGTACAAGACTAGGTAATTTTATACAAAATGTCTTCTGCAGAAAAACCCACATGTAGAGAGGATTTATTTAAAATCTTATTTAGTACTTAATGTTACAAACAAAACTATGTACAAGAGAGAGAGAGAGAATTCAAAGAAATTTTTTTGACTTATTTTGTACAGAAATAAAAAGAGATGAGCTGCAAAACTTTACTTCAGACGATGTAAAAATGTTTTTCATTTATAACTAACCACAGCTTTCTTTTGCAAAATTTCAAAATGAATGGCGAAGTAGGAATTGGTGTTACCACTCACCCAACAGAGTAATAAAACTTAGAACTAAATATTATTCGAATAAAATGGGGTGGCCCTAGGTACTTTTTTTTATGTTTCCACTCGTTTCACTACTCAGTTTCCCCTACTTAGATTTTTTGTGTTTTCCACTCGTGTACAACATGCCTGCATATAGGAGTTTTTGTACCAAAGCTGTATTAATTTTTGGTACTTACATATTATCGCAACCATATTGGCGAGATTCTATGAAATTAAGCACATGGTTGTGACAATTTAGCATGTACAACACATGGAAAATCAAGGTTGCCGACTCGGCGAATTATTTTGAACGTTGGCACTATTGCGATAATATGTATGTACCTAAATTTTCTCTACCTTCCTTCAACTTGTTGAGGACCAGTTGATTTTCACTGTTAAGCCTAACTCCATTTCAAAATTCATGAAAAATTCTTACTGTAATAAAACACACCAAAATTTATTGTTTATAATCATTCTATAAGTTCCAAATCCAGATCACACCAGTATGATAACGGAACTCCAAAATGGGAAAACACAATCTCACATATGATACCATGTTCCATGAAGTGATTACATATACAATGGACAAAAAAGTGTTCGTACACTTACAATTTCCTATAAAATTTAATGTTTTCAACTAATAAAAATTAATATATTGGAATCGGAATTTTTTTATATCTGAAACTTGTTCTTAACGAAATGACATTGTCAATTTTTTAAAAGTAGTCTAGCTATTTTTTTTTAATTAATAATCCAAAAAGTACTAAAAAATTACGCCACAAAAGTCTTCGTACACTTAACAAAAATCTCAACATAGCTTTAAATACTGTATTTCTTTATTATTTTAGTACTTAGTAGGATATCTTTTAGCATGTTGGTATAGATTTAATCAGTTTTTTGTAATTTCTGCATTGATTTTCAATCATTCTTCTATGATTATTGTTTTTACTTCACATTATATGTTTATATATATGTCAGGTTTTCTTTTTTTTGGTTGAGTCCTAGGAGGACCCACTTCTGTCACCAAATTTTTTTGGCGCCAAAATTTTAGCGATAAAGGTTACAATATGGTAACCCTACCATTTCACACCAAAAGATTGGATTTTCAAACGCCCGAAAAAATGGCAATCCTAAAAAGGTTGAAACGAAAATCGCCTTTTTCGGACAAAAAGTCTTTTTGACCTCTGACATCGCTTGAGAAGGTTGTTTGCTCTGCACCGATTTTGTTAAGAATGGCTTGTGAAAGAAAATTACTTGAAAGTGAAGCTACGATAGGTTTCTTTGTGCTTCTGGCCAAAAAGGGGAAGAAAAATACGTTAGAATGGTGTATGAAAGCTAATTTAATTGCTTCACGGTATGAATGTCCGAAGTGTAGAAAAGATATGAGTTTGCAAGAGCGAAAGGGAACGGTTGACGGCTACAAATGGCGTTGCCGCAGCCAGTCGAAAGATAATCCCCACAACGTCATTTGGAGAGTAAGAAAGGGCACTTGATTTAACGAAAGCAAGCTTGGTATGACTATTATCTTGCGTTTGACCAGATATTAGTTCGGCAAGAGCATGAATGCGTTCGTTGTGAGTGACTTAAAAGTCAATAAGAATACCGTCGTGGACTGGTATGTTTTGTCGTGAGGTATGTATGATTGCATGGTGTATCCACCCATCCATCGCAAGGGTGTATCCACCACCCGAAAAAGACGAACCGCAAGCAAATGGCAAGTGCTTTGCGAAACACTCCTTTTGTCCTTTTTTTTAAATGTAAATTGTAGTGTTGTTTTACAAATGTTCATTGTCAAATGCTGGTTCGTGTTTTAACTAAAACGTTGCGACCTTTGGACTGTAAATTGGTTTATTACGAGATGGTGCTATTCGCACGCTGTTCCAAGATGGAAGCTACAACAACAACTGAAGCGGAGGGTTACATCAAAACGTTGGTGGAGGTGCTCAGTCGGCGGATGGCATTCGCGACAAAAATAGATACAATTACGGACTGCACATCCTCCCCCCGTTGAATTACATTCAATCAATATACAGAATCACATAAATCAAAGAAGATATAAAACATAATAAACAAATAATGCTTTACATAAATCAAGGAAGAAACAATTTCACAAATAACATATTAATTGTCCAAGGGCAGAACACACACCTTCCCAATGCTGCGTTTAATATTGCCCTTATTAGTTTTTATTTCCACTACGCGAACCTTCCCATCCGTACCAGGAACTAGCTTGGTAATGCGACCTAAGCTCCATTTATTTACAGGAAGGTTATCATCCTTTATTAGGACCATTGTATTTAATTTCACGTTATCTTTGTGAAATTGCTATTTGTTTCGTTGCTGTAAATTGTTTAAATAATCGCGAGACCATTTTGTCCAAATATGTTGAACTATTTTTGTTAATTTTTGCCACCGAGAAAGTGTGTTTTCTGTCTTGTCTAACAAATTAGGTTCAGAAATGGAAGTAATGGGTCTTCCAATCAAGAAATGACCTGGAGTAAGAACTTCCAAGTCGTCAATATCTTCTGACAAAGGAGTGATTGGTCTAGAATTCAGAATTCCTTCAATCTGTGTTATTATGGTTAAGAATTCTTCCAAAGTCATCTTTAGGTTTCCTACAGCTCTTTTTAAATAAAATTTGAATGATTTAACTCCTGCCTCCCAAAGTCCATCAAAATTTAGTGCTCTAGGTGGCATGAAATTCCAAGAAATCCCTTCAGAAGAAAGATAAGAAGAAAGTTTTTCTTCGGGAAATTTTAAGAGATTATGTAATCTTTTTAATTCTCGATTAGCTCCAACAAAGTTTTTGGCATTATCTGATGATATAGTAGCACATTTTCCGCGTCTAGCCACAAAACGCTTCAATGTAGCAAGGAAGGCGTCTGTGGTCAAATCCGAGACAATATCGAGTGGATGGCCTTTGAGGCTAAGCAAACAAAAATGGCTACATATATCTTTTGGTAAGTACCCTTTCTCTGGTGTTTATATCTTATGAAAAAGGGTCCACAATAATCAGTTCCTGTATGCAGGAAAGGAAAACTAGGGTTTACTCTCTCTCGAGGTAAAGATCCCATAAGTTGGTTTGCTACAATAGGTTTATTTTTGAAGCAAACTACGCATTCGTGCACAATTTTCCTCGCTATTGATCTGCCACGAAGTGCCAAAATCATTGTCTTGTACAATAAAGCAAAGCTTGAGGGCCTAAATGAAAATTTCTATTGTGTATATTTATCATAATTAATTTGGTGAGAAGATGATCCGCTGGTAGTATAGCTGGATGTTTCTGACTGTAAGTTAAATCCGAGTTTTGCAAACGTCCTCCAACCCTTAAAATTTGATTTCCATCGAGGAATGGATTTAAAGAGAAAAGTTTACCTTTTTTTGAACTACAACTATTCTTAGCTAGAAACTCGATTTCTTCTTGAAAGGCAGAGGCTTGAAGATTTTTAATGAGGCATAATTCTGCTTCATTCACTTCACTATAATCTAATTGACCAGACATTTTTACACTAGGATTTCTAGAGTTGTGGAGGAACCTGAAAATATAACTCAAAATATGCAACAACTTAGTATAGTTATTAGAACGTTTTGAAAGATCATCTATAAGAGAGAATTTACAAGAAGTTAAAAGCACACATTTGCGGGTTTAAGTTCCTTTAAGTAGTCACTGTCAGAAGTTATCCTTTCAAAGTCAATTGGGTTTCCTTCAAGTTCTTCCCTTAAAAAGTCTGGGCCATGCCACCAAAGTTGTTTAGAAGAGATGTCCGAAGCATTCAATCCACGTGATATTAGATCAGCCGGGTTTTCATTAGAGGATACATGATTCCATTGGCAGTTCTGGGTTAGTCTCTGTATAATTTTTATTCTATTGCCGGTGAACGTCTGAAGCTGCTGAGGGGATCGCTGAATCCAGGCTAACACAATGTTAGAGTCAGTCCATAGCATTATTTGCTGTATAGGTAGCGTCAAGGAATGTAAAACCTTTTCCAGTAGCTGTGACAATAACACACAATTCCAAACGAGGGATAGTGATTGGTTTCACCGGTGCAACACGGGATTTGCTGCACAAGAGTCTTGTAGATACATCCTCTTCTGAGATCGATTGAGCATATAGTACAGCATCATATGCTGCTGTTGAGGCGTCGGCAAATCCATGGATAATAATTCTGCCTTTTCCTATTACGAGTCGAGGGACATGGATATTTTGAATAACTGGCAGGGTAGACACGAAGTCGTTCCATTCTTTAGCTATTGGATTGGAGAGAGGTTCATCCCATTCTAATTTGAGAACCCAAAGTTTCTGTAATATTAATTTGGCCTTAGTTAGAATTGGCTCCAAGAATCCAAGGGGGTCAAATAAACGTGTAATAATGGATAAAACTTCTCTTTTTGTATACGACTCACGGCAGTTCCCAACGGTCTTAAAAGAGAAATAATCAAATTGTGGACTCCAAATGATTCCTAGAGTTTTAATTGTTTTTTGGTCTGATGATTGGTAATGGAAATCCCAAGATTGCTCTTCTTTAGGTATTGAACTCAATATTTCTGGAGTATTGCTACACCACTTATGTAGGCTCATACCCGCTTTTTTAAATAAACTAATTAATTCTAATTGTAGTTTTTGAAATTCTTGAAAGTCTGAACTACCTGTTAAAATAACATCCATGTAAATGTCTCTGATTGTAACTGATGCAGCCAAAGGATAATGTTCTCCTTCGTCCCTAGCTAATTGCTGAATGGTTCGGGTAGCAAGATAGGGTGCACAAGTAGTCCCGTAAGTTACAGTGTTGAATTTGTGTGTTTGTACAGGACCACACACACACATCAACACTGTCTTTCCATAAAATCATCTGCAAATTTCGATGATCGGGGTTAATTAAAATCTGTCTAAACATTTTTTAAATAACCGTTGTAAAGACAAGTGTGTGCTGCCTAAATCTCAAAAGAATTGAAAATAAATCTTGCTGCAAAATCTCGCCTTTATACAAAATGTCATTCAAAGAAAGACTTGATGTTGTTTTCGAAGAGGCATTAAAAACTACTCTAAGCTTGGTAGTTTTACTATCGGGACGAAACACTCCATGATGTGGTAGAAAATAAGAAATATTTGTTTCTAGGGGGTCAGCTACTAATTGCACATGTGGTTTAAATCAATATATTCCTATAAGAACGATTTATAAAGGGTTTGTAATTCATAATGTTTCGTGAGTTTTTTTTCAAAGTTGATTCAAACGAACTTCAGCCAAGAACCTTGAATTACCTAAACAGTATGGATATTTTTTAAGGGGTAATTGTACAACATAGCGTCCTTCTTCAGTGCGATAATGAGTGTTTTGATATTGGGTTTCACAAATTTCTTCTTCTAAACTATGTTCTATTGAGGATTCATCTACCTTTTCAATTTCCCAAAATGCTTGCAATTGTTGATTAAGATTATCTGAATTTATTTCCGCATTAATAGCTAAGCCACAATATGATTTTTCCTCAAATTTATCGAAACTCCCTACAACAATGTACCCGAAAACAGTCTCTTGAAACAGCCATTTTTCGCATGGCGATCAAAATTTATTGGGTCTTAATAATTCAAAAAAGAGCTCGCACCCAATAAGCAAATCTATTTCTCCTGGTATACCAAAATCTTTATCCGCGAGATCAATGTTCGAAGGAATGTTTACTTTAGTTGTATCCATGCGATGGATAGATGTGGTAATAAACGGGACGATTAATAGTTCTAACGGCGTTGAAAAGTCTCCATTTTTATTTTGAATCACCGTATTTACCTTTTGTTTAACTCTAAGGGTTATTTCACCTAACCCCGAAATAGACGCGTTTATTTTTTATTTTTTCAGGGAGAGTTTATTAGCCAGCCGTTGTCGAATGAAGGAAAGATGAGATCCTGAGTCTAAAATCGCTTTGCAGGGAAAAAGCTGATTCTCTGCCCCCCTGAGGTAAACCATTGCAGTCGGAAGTAAAATATTTTTTCTTTTCTCCCACACAGTTCGAAAACGTATAAGAGTGCTCTGGGGTTGTTGACCCTTGCATATCCGGTAGGGGTTTTAGTTCGTTAGCTAATGTTGTAGACAGGGGTAAAGGAATCGCTTCAAATATATGTAACGATGTATGATGACGTTTTTTACAAACGGAACAAGAGTTTTTCGATTTACAATCCTTAATTTTATGATGTTCCTTTAAACAATTGACGCACAAATTAAGGCGTTTTATTTGATTAAATCTATCGGATACTTTCATATTTTGATATAAGCGCTGCACTTATAAATCAAATGAGGCAGTTGACAGATTGCACAAGAATTTGATGAATCATTCGAATTAAGAAATATTTTACCTTTATATGGAAGAGTACTTGTTTTGGTTTATGAGTAATAGGAGCAGAACGATTAATACTATCTATAGTTTGGCTTCTTTTTTCTAAAAACATTATAAATGTATCTAATTCAGGAATTTGATTTGAATCAATGGATTGTTCGAATTGTTTACGAGTTTCTCGATCTATTTTTTTCAGAATGATATTAAGCAATATAAGATCCGATAAATTATTGCGTTCAAAACCTACGAGTTTTAAAGCTCTGATATTCTTGCTTAGAATATCTGTCATGGTTCTAATATCTCGAGCTGATTCGCTTGTTAACTTTTCTATTTCTAATATAGCATTTTAATATGAGTCTCAGTAAGGAGACGCTTATTTTAAAATCTAGTTTTTAATGCTGTGATGAGCGATTCAAAGGAATCATCAACTGCTTCAAGTAGTTTGGCATCACCTTGTAATGACGCTTTCAAATAATAAAGTTTTTGTGACTCGCTCAGGTCATTGTTATTACTTATAATGTTATCAAATTGTGATTTAAAGCTAGGCCATTCGCCATATCTACCTCTAAATACCGGTAAAGGTATTTCCGGCAGTTTTATTTCTAATTTCAGTTTAGAATTAATCTGAGATATTGCATTTTCATGATTATGAACAGAACTAACAGAAGATTTAGCAATTAAAGAATTGAGAATATCTCTAATTCTTACCTCCAGCACCTCTAGTCTGTCCTCCATACTTTGTATGTCAGCTTCTATCACTTGTAGTTCCGATTCACTAATATCCTTGATATCATAGTACTCTGATCCTTTAATTCATCAATCTTTCTGTTCATTTCTTGGACACGTTTCAGTTTAATATCAAGTTTTGTCGGAGTATGATTCCCTGATTCTTCTACGAAAGTTTCTATCTTAGTTATGGTGCCTTTGATTGCACGCTTCGAATTATTAAGTTTATCCATTTTTTTTCTCCGGTTAGACGCTCCAAAAATGTAGTGTTGTTTTACAAATGTTCGTTGTCAAATGCTGTTTCGTGTTTTAACTAAAACGTTGCGACCTTTGGACTGTAAATTGGTTTATTACGAGATGGTGCTATTCGCACACTGTTCCAAGATGGAAGCTACAACAACAACTGAAGCGGAGGGTTACATCAAAACGTTGGTGGAGGTGCTCAGTCGGCGGATGGCATTCGCGATAAAAAATAGATACAATTACAGACTGAACATAAATCATGTACTACACACTGGTTTTAGAGTGCTTTTTTAAAATGAATTTCATTGGTTTCTCCGTTTTTATCTTTTTAAAATGGTTAATTGCATGTATTTCTTCAATTTTATCTTTGCAAAAAGCACATTTCGTACTTTTTTTGATGTAAAACATTTACTACCAACGATTTTCAGGCGTCCCTGACGCCATTCCTGAAGCCCCGTTCATTTCAGGATTCTTGAACTTTTCGTACCCCCCCTTTCAGAAACTAACCGTTGCTCTTTGCCCATTTCGTCCCCCTCCCCCTCTGACACATACGTTTTCCAAGAGTTTCTCATCTTTGACGCCATTTTGAAAAACTTGTGTTTCTCAATTTGGCGCCATTTGGCGAAAACAACTTGGCGCCAAAAACACCAGTGGGTCCAGCTAGGATTTCACTTTTTTTTTAAATCAAAATCTCACCAAATATGTTCTACTGGGTTAAATAATGTGATTGAGGAGGTGTTTCAAAATTTGGGGACAGCTATAGAGACACCCGCGGCGTACATTGAGAGTAGTGCGCAGGGCGTAATTATCCTGTTAAAAATGAAATCGTCTCCTATATCCAAATTTTGGGTGTATAATTAAAAAATTTTCTTTAAAATATTTAAATAGAACTCAAGATTCACAATACCATAAAAAAAATTACCTAAATCTGAGGTCGATTTACATCCCCACGCAAGAACACTTCCACCTCCATAGTTAATTCATCGAACTAGATTCTTGGGATAAAGTTTCAGAAAATACAAAATTGACAGCAAATTGATTGGGATGCCAGAAAATTTAACATTTTTGGTTCCTATGGGCATATTATAACTTGTAAATGAGGAGTTTAATCCCATGAATTTATGTGGAACATGAACTCCTCCACCGGAAGTATTCTTGCGTGGAGGTGTAAACTGGCCTCAGAATTAGATATTTTTTATGGTATTCTAAATCATGAGTTCTATCTAAATATTTTAAAGAGAAATTTGGTTGAATCTTAGGAGGACCCACTTCTGTCGCCAATTTTTTTGGCAATAAAGGTTGCAATATGGTAACCCTACCATTTCATTTAAAAAATAGGATTTTCGAACGCCTGAAAAAAATGGCAACCCTAAAAAGGGTGAAACGGAAATCGCCTTTTTAGGAGGAAAAAAATCTTTTTTTCTTTTTTGCCGTTGATGGAATACCTTAGAATCTTTTTGACCCCTGACTTCGCTTGAGAAGGTTGTGTGCTCTCGCACCGGTTTTGTTAAGAATGTTTTGTGAAAGGAAATTACTGAAAAGTGAGGCTACGTTATGAGGCTAAAGTTTCTTTGAACTTCTGGGCAAAAGGGGGAGAAAGATACGTTAGAACGGTGTATGAAAGCTAATTTAATTGCTTCACGGTATGAATGTCCTAAGTGCAGAAAGGATATGAGTTTGCAAGAGCGAAAGGGAACGGTTGACGACTACGAATCGCGTTGCCGCAGCCAGTCGAAAGATAATCCCCACGACGTCGTTCGGAGTGTGAAAAAGGGCAATTCATTTAGCGAAAGCAAGCTTGGTATATTATCTTGCGTTTGACCAGATATTGGTTCGGCAAGCACATGAATGCGTTTGTTGTGAATGACTTGAAAGTCAATAAGAATACCATCGTGGACTGGTATATGTTTTGTCGTGAGGTATGTATGACCCGCAAGAGTAAGGTAAGTGCCTTTTAAAAAATTTTTAAATGATGAATTTCATGTATTTCTTAGATTTAATCTTTGCGAAGCGCTCATTTCGTCCTTTTTTTAAAAAAATGTAAATCATGTACTACACACGGGTTTTAGAGTGCTATTTTAAAATGCATTTCATTGGTTTCTCCGATTTTATCTTTTTAAAATAATTAATCTCATTTTAGTGTTATGACAGGTTGCGAGAATCACTTTCCTTCGTATAGCCACATTTAAGATATTATGGTTATATCTTCTGGCACGCACATAAAAACGTTGTCAGCTTTTAAGTTTTAGAATCACATCAGGATCGGAATAATATCTGAGAGTGAAGAAGTTCACCAAACCACCTCACTCGACGAGGATCATGACCGGAATCTCTCTTCACTCTTGTTTATTAATCCCTTCACTTCGCGTCTCTTCCATCTCGCTTCACCTTTGCTTATCAATCCCTTCACTTCGCGTCTCTTCCATCTCACTTCACTTCTTCGTTCGGTGCTCATTTTGGTTCTTGTCCCCTACCGATGTCATCTCGCGACAGCAGCATTCCACAACCGCCATAGGTAGCCCCCACCAGCGATAGCGAATTTTTTAGCAATACTTGGGGTTGAAACGTACTCTGCGGCCGGAACGGGTTGTGGTTTCTTGCCTACTACAGTCTTGTTCGAATTCTGTAACGTCCTCTGGTTGAAGGGACACTTTCCCCTTCAGTTTCACTTCCACTGGAATATCCTCCGACTTTTTGGGAGTATAGGCAGGCTTCAGCCTATCGATTCTCACCGAAACCTCTTTTCCATGCCTTAAGATCCGGAACACTTTTTCGATACGGTCGACAACTTTATAGGGACCTTCGTATGGAGGTTGCAGATCTTTTCTGAGGGAGTCTGTACGCAGAAAGACATGGCTGCATGTGGTCAAATCCTTGCTCACGAAGATTGTATGTTGACCGTGATGTTGGGTCAACGGAGGTGAGAGACACTGCATTGACTCCCTCAGTCTCCCCAAAAAGTAACAGGATCTGCGCTTTGTTTTGATGGCCACAGAAATTCTCCTGGAAGCCTGATAGGAGCTCCATAAATCATTTCCGCAGCTGTGGCTTGCAGATCCTCTTTCCACGTTGCCCGAAATCCCATTAGTATGGTGGGCAGTACCGTGGTCCACTGAGAGCTTCCGTGTGCTATTATAGCCGCTTTCAATTGCCGATTAAACCTTTCTACTTGGCCGTTCGTGGCTGAATGATATGGAGTCGTATGTCGCTTTTCTATGCCTAAGAACTTTGAAAGAGCATCAAATAGAGATGCCTCGAATTGCGTTCCTTGTTCTGTTGTTAATCTGAGAGGAGGCCCGAATCTGGAGATCCAACCAGAGTAGAAAGCCTTATCCACGGCTTCTGCTGAAATCTCTACCATTGGAAAGGCTTCCGGCCACTTGGAGAACCGATCAACACAGGTAAGGCAGTAACGAAAACCCTCTGAGGGAAGTAGGGGTCCCACAAGGTTGATATGCACATGCTCGAAACGAGAACTAGGTATCTCGAACTTTCCAATTTCACTTCTTGTATGCCGAGATACCTTTGCACGTTGGCACTGTAAGCATGTGCGGGCGGCCCATAGAGCAACATCCTGTCTCATTGATGGCCACACGTATCGTTCCGATACCATCTTCAGGGACGCTCTTACTCCTGGGTGAGAGAGTGCATGCAGATTGTGGAAAATTTCCCGTCTAAAAATTTCTGGCACAAATGGGCGAATGCGATCCGTTGACACATCACAATGGAGTGTGATTGAAGGCTGTCCCACCGGGAAAGGCTGTTGCACTAGGGAAGTTGGACAGGCACCAGCTAAAATATCCTGCAATTAGGAATCCTTCTTCTGTTCCCTAGCCATCTTGCTGAAGTCGAAAACAGATAGTGCGTTGATGGTTGAAATATGAATGCGCGATAACGCATCTGCCACCCCATTCTCAGATCCTTTTAGGTACCGAATGTCCGTCGTGAACTGACCAATTAGGTCCAAGTGTTGGAGCTGTCTCGGAATGCATTTATCTTCTTTCTGCTTAAATGCATACACCAGAGGCTTGTGATCTGTAAACAGAGTGAAACTGCGTCCTTCCACCATATGCCGGAAGTAAAGGGTGTTTTTTTGAGAGGTATAGAACTTTAAATTGCAATAAAACAACGATGTATTATTCGATTGATATGAATTTTTTTCATTCGAAAGATAATATTGTGGCATTACATTTTAAATACGATTTCTGGCATAGGACTGCCACAGCTGGCTCGGATGTAGTCCAATCTGGACGTCCAATTTTCGATGACTTTTTCCAACATTTGTGGCCGTATATCGGCAATAACACGGCGAATGTTGTCTTCCAAATGGTCAAGCGTTTGCGGCTTATCCGCATAGACCAATGACTTAGCTCCACAGAAAATAGTCTAACGGTGTTAAATCACAAGATCTTGGAGGCCAATTCACATGTCCAAAACGTGAAATTAGGCGGTCACCAAACGTGTCTTTCAATAAATCGATTGTGGCATGAGCTGTGTGATATGTTGCGCCGTCTTGTTGGAACCACAGCTTCTGGACATCATGATTGTTCAATTCAGGAATGAAAAAGTTAGTAATCATGGCTCTATACCGATCACCATTGACTGTAACGTTGTGGCCTTCATCGTTTTTGAAGAAGGATTCCACCAGCCCATAAAGCGCACCAAGCAGTCAGTTTTTCTGGATGTAACGGTGTTTCGACATACACTTGTGGATTAGCTTCACTCCAAATGCGGTAGTTTTGTTTGTTGACTTAGCCATTCAACCAGAAGTGCGCTTCATCGCTAAACAAAATTCTCTTATGAAAATGGGGAACAACGGCAATCTCGTTTTGGGCCCATTCGACGAATCTACGCCTTGCTTGATGATCGTTTTGATGAATTGCCAAACCAAACTGAGAATAAATCACTTGACAGCTGTTAAATCGGTCACCTTCTTGGAAAGTAATGCCAAACTTAAACTTCTATACCTGAAAAAAAACACTCTTTATTTAATAGCCATGTAAGCTGCCAGCAACTCTCTGTCATACTCGCCATACCTCCACTGTGCTAGAGAGAGAGTCTTCGAGAAGAAGACGAGCGGTTTCCACCCTTTAGAAGTCTGCTGGTGGAGTGCCGCACCTACTGCCGTATCCGATGCATCTACTACAATGGCAAGTGATGCATCTGCCGAGGGGTGGTGTAAGACTGTGGCATCTGCAAGATCTTTTTTTGCTCTTCTCAAATGCAGCAGCAGATTCTTCAGACCATAAAATAGGTGTCCGATTATTCCTTTTTGGCTCCCTTCAAATAGTTGTTTAACACTACTTGTGCTCAGCAGCATGAGGTACGAAACGCCTATAAAAATTGCAGATTGCCAGGAAACGACGAAGCTCCTTCACTGTCTCTGGTTTGGGAAAGTTCGTAATTGCAGCGACCTTCTCTAGTAATGGAAAAATTCATTCTGCAGTCACCATGTGTCCCAAAAATTTCACTGAAGTTTCTCCGATCACACTCTTAGAGGCATTTAGCACCACCCCGTATTCCTCGAAACGTTGGAATACTTGCTTGAGATGACTTAAGTGCTGATCTTCATCCTCAGATGCGACTAGCACATCATCGAAATATGGCACACAAAAGTCCATCTCTCTCAAAAAATGATGGATGAATCGTTGGAAAGTGGCAGCAGCATTCGAAAGTCCGAAAGGCATGTAAAGAAACTCGAACAGTCCAAAAGGCGTTGTCACCGCAGTTTTCGGAATGTCCTCTTCCTGCACCGGAATGGTGATAAGCCTTTGCCAAATCTAACGTTGAAAAAATTCTTTTTTGTCTAGGACTTGTAAACAGCCCTGAATGTGAGGCACCGGATAACGATCAGGAATTGTTGCCTCGTCGAGTTTTCTGTAATCTCCACAAGGACGTCAATCTCCATTACTTTTTGGAACCAAGTGAAGTGGAGATGCCCAACAGCTGCTTGAGGGTCTACAAATTCCGGTGTCCACAAGATACTGAAACTCCTGTTTGGCGGCCTTTAGCTTGTCCGGATGTAGTCGGCGTGGCTTGGAGAAAAACGATGGTCCTCTTGTTATTATTGTGTGCTTCACCTCGTGCTTCAGCTTCCTGGGGGCTGAAGTAGCTTCAACAAGAGAAGGGAACTCAGCGAGCAACCGATGAAATTTGGTGTTGCCATTGACTACCTTGATTCCAGAATTATTTCCTTGCTGCACCGTGCCCTGCGTCTGGAACCTTGTCAACGAGTCCACCAGGTGACCATGACGAATGTCAACAAGCAATCCATAGTGTCGTAAGAAATCTGCCCCTACTATTGGTTGCGAGACTGCGGCAATGATGAACGGCCATCAAAACACTCTGCGAAGTCCGAGATCAAGGGTCACAAGTTGCTGACCGTAGGTCGAGATGACGGTCCCATTTGCTGCGAACAGTTGGAGAGAAGCAGGTGGAAGATGCCTTGACGTCATGGGTAGAGGAATTACCAAGACGTCAGACCCAGTATCAATCAGATATTTCATCCGGGAAGGCTTATCTGAGAGATATAACCGGTTTATCACCATTGGACCGCCACTCGGTGGGTCGAGTGGCAGCTGCTCTAGTTTTCCGTATGGAAGGAACATGGTTTCCTGCACTTTGTAGCACGCTCCTTTAAAACCCTGTGGTACCAACAGTGGGTATGAGCTCCAGATTCTCTGCTGGTTGATCGGCAACAGAAACGTCTTCCTGGTCCCCGAGAGGTAGATCATTCACGGGTCTTCAAGCGAGACAGGCGTGACGAAATCTCAACCAGCATGGTTTGAAGATCTTGTTTCTCGGCGTCGATCACGTGAACCGAAGAGGTAGGGTTTGCAACTGCCATAATTCCGTCCGCCATTTCGGCCAGTTTGTCGAGTTGGTCGTTTGAGATGGCTAAAATCTGCTGCACGTGAGTCGGCAAACGCTGTAAAAATAGGGACTTCAGCAATTCCTCCGATATCCTGCTATCCGCCTTGCTCCTCATCTCTAACAACAGACATGAAGGCTTGAGGTCCCCGAGCTTCATTCTGGAAATCAGGCTACGTAAACGCTGTTCTTCTGATTCAGCATATTGTGAACACAGTCTGGTTCAGAGAGCGGCATATGGCTTTACTGCTGGAGGGTTTAACAGTATATCTCCAACTATTCCTAACTCTTCTGGCTGTAATGCGGAAACCACGTGGTGAAATTTCATGATTTCCGTTGTTATTCCTGCCAAAACAAATTGGCTTTCCATTTGGCTAAACCAAATCTCCGGATTCGCCCGCCAAAATGGTGGTACTTTAACTGAAACACGTGCAATGCTGGCTGTAGCTGCGATCTCGTCCTCCGACATCATGAGCAGAAATAATACACAAATAATAATAGCAAAGTATAAAACTAGCACAAAAATAGTTCGTTTACTTTCAAAAAAGTCATTTTCACCGTGTCCGTAAGCGGATGCAAGTCGATTGCTACGCTGCGAATTCAAAGTCCAGGGTCATCACTTTAGTGTTATGCCAGGTTGCGAGAATCACTGTCCTTCGTATAGCCCCATTTAAGATAATGTGGTTATATCTTCTAACACGCACATAAAGACGTTAGCTTTTAAGTTTTAGAATCACTTCAGGATCGGAATAATGTCTGAGAGTGGAGAAGTTCACCAAACCACCTCACTCGACGAGGATCATGACCGGAATCTCTCTTCACCTTTGTTTATCAATCCCTTCACTTCGTGTCTCTTCCAACTCGCTTCACTTCTTCGTTCGGTGCTCTTTTTGGTTCTTCTCCCCTACCGATGTCATCTCGCGACGGCAGCATTCCACAACCACCACACTCATGTATTTCTTCGAATTTATCTTTAAATGAGGAATTTTTCATGCATTTCTCCGTTTTTATCTTTTTAAAATGATTACTTTCATGTATTTTATTTTTGCAAAAAGCACATTTCGTCCTTTTTTAATGTAAACCATTTACTACCAACGGTTTTCAGACGTCCCTGACGCCATTCAGAAAACCCCATTCATTTCATGATTTTTAAGATTTTCGTCCCCTCTCTGACACATATGGTTTCCCAAAAGTTTTTCGTCTTTGATGCCATTTTGAAAAACTTGTGTTTCTCAATTTGGCGAAACATTTTGGCACCAAAAAACACCAGTGGGTCCTGCTAGGATTTACCCACAACTACTCTTAATGTATGCCACTGATATCCCTATAATTGTCCCCGAATTCTGAAACACCGCCTCAATCACTTTATTTAGCCCAGTAAAACATATTTGGTGTGGTTTTGATTTTTTAAAAAAAGAAAACATGACACACTTAAACACATAATGTGAAGTAAAAACAATAATCGTAGAAGAATGGTTGAAAATTGATGCAGAAATTACAAAAAACAGATTAAACCTATACCATGATGTTACTAAGTTGTTGTGAACAATAAAAGATATCCTACTAAGAGCTAGATTAAAAAAGAAATACAATATTTAAAGCTATGTTGAGATTTTTGTTAAGTGTACGAAGACTTTTGTGACATAACTTTTTAGTAGTTTCTTGATTATTAATTTTTTAAAAAAATAGCTATATATACTATTTTTAAAAAACTGATTATTTCATTTCGTTAATAACAAGTTGCAGGTATCATAAAAAAAATTACAATTCCAATACATTAATTTTTATTAGTCGAAAACATTAAATTTCATAGGAAATTGCAAGTGTACGAACACTTTTGTGGTCCACTTTATGTAATCATGGTTCTGAATGAATTAATAAATAAAAGCGTAAAATATATTTAAGCGGATTAAACATCAAGAATCTGATATATATCTCATTCATTTTTATCCAAATAAACAACACTATGGTTACATTAAAGGTGTATTATAAACCAGAAGATCAATATGTTGAGAATTAAAACTTATTGACTGTGGGCTTGTCTCTTAAAATTATAAAAAATATCAATTTAATAAGATTTTTCAGAAATATCAAAATTGTTTTCAAACAAAGCAAAGCATTATGGTTATGAAAGAATAGCCTTTCTGCACTGTGTTAAAAGATAAATCAGTACTTACATATTATGGCTACATCTACGTTCAGGTAACTCGCCCAGTTGGGCAATACCAATTTCGCATGTGTCATGTGTGCTGAATTAGAAATCATGTGCTTTGTTTCATATAATGTCACCAAAAGGTTGTGATAATATGTAAGTACTGATAAATCTAATTTAAACAATGTAGATCAATTACTAATAAGACAAAATATCCATTAAATATTAGTAGATTTAGTAATTTAAGTAGATTTCCAAAACTGAAAATTAAAAAGCATTCTTGAAATAGATTACATTAAATTTTACTAACTTTTAGTAAATTTTGATTCTTTCAACATTCGAAAATGAGAGTGAAAGGAATCATAAAATAAGTGTATGGATATTGTTGAAGATCCTTCAAATAAATTATTTTTGAAAACTTTTCCATAAATTTACTAAGCTAAAAAGGTTCTTTAAAATTTACAAGAAATTAGTCTCCTAAAAATTATAGTTTAAAAAAACTAAGACACGCTTTTATAGTTTTTTTTAAATCGAACAAGAAAGTAAAAAATAATTCTTAATAGAAGAATCAAAGGATTTATGAGAAAATTAATGCCATTGTAATAAAAACGTGGAGTGATCGATATTAATCGTTATAATTTCTTACTGGTTCTATTCCGAGCGAGTGAATATTAATGTTACACACTGTTTAGCCACACGAGGGCTTTTGGCGACGCACAGCGTAATTTCGAATCATGGTCAAGTGACCCCCAAGGCCAGCCACGATCCGATACCTTGACCACTCGGCTACTGCTGCCTATTCCGAAGTACAGAGTCAGTGTAGTACAAAAAACCCCTCACTTTTACCGCAATGACATTTATTTCTAGTTAATCATTTTTTTTTTTTTTTTTCTTAAATAATGAATTATTTTTTACTTTTTAGTTCAATTAACTATAAAAAGCGTGTTTTTTAGTTTTTTAAAACTATAATTTATTTTTAATTTTTTTAGTTCGATGTAGAGTAAAAGCATGCTTTTTCAATCTCTCAAACTATCATTTATTTATTTCCATTTTCAAAAGAACTGGGCAATTGTTTATATTTTAATAAGAAATTACTGATGTGAGGGGTTTCGTTTTTGAGTTGTAACTTAATCTTTTAGTCGCCAAATCTGGAGATGGGAAATCGTTAATCGTCATGATCCTTATCAGGACAATGAAACAAAATCATTAAAGTATTGTATTGTCATTGGTCCTCGAGAAGTGTGCAGAATTTCGCATTAATCTTACCTTTTAGAGTGGGTAAAAATTGAGTTCAAAGATTCCCTTACATACAGGTATAACTTATAAAAGCATGTTAAAAAAATTAACAATTGAAAACAAAAATTTATTTTGTAAACTTGCCTTTTTCAAAACATGCAAGCCATTTTAAAGTTCAATATGAAAATAAAACTAAAATTATAACAAAGTAACAAAAGAATACTGCCAATAAATAAATGCCTGAATTAATCAAATGATATGACTTGTTATATGAATCAAGTAAATCACGTTAAATTTATAACGCTGTCTTTTTTTAAAGAATTCTTTCAAAATAAGGTAAACATTTATCACATTTACCATATCCGTAAATTACTATTGTAGCCTTATTTTAAAAACAAGGCACTTCCTTTAGTTTTACAATTTATTTATTTTTGGGAATAAGAGGCAACAAAGACTATTATCCTTTAAAAGACTAAAGAAATATTTACAATTTAGTTGATATCAAAATGTTTCATTTTCTGAAAAAAAATCTAAATGTTGATCTATTTGACACAGCTTTCTCCAATAACTCTTTGAAGGTGATATTGCAGAGAGAATCAATTTTGAGATAAAACTTTAGATGATTTCGAGGATGAGTATATCTACTGCAGCTTATCAAGATATGGTCCAAGTCACTTAAAAAATTACAAGAGCTACAATTTGCATTGTTTGATAAATTGAATTTTTGTACAAGTCCTCGAGTAATCATCATTTTGCATATAAGATTCGAGTATACAGAATTTCTTCTCTTCTATTGTTTGTCCATTTAGAGATTGTGCCAATGTTTGGAATATTGCCCAAATTTTCAAAATACTTGCTTGAATAGAAATTAGCATTTGCTTTTATAAAAATTTATCAATTTTAATTTTTTCATAAATTTTTTTACTGATGTCTTCTGAGGAAATCCAGTCGATGTAAACGTTAGACTCTGTGACACAACTTGCGAAGTCAAAACAATTTAGTACCCATGTGTTCTTCCGCGGGTAGCGTGGTAGATACGAAAAATAGTTCGGAATATTTATGGGAACAAAATTTGTTGTTGGACCCCAATTTTTAAAATATGTAGCCGGTATATTAAAGGAACATCTGTAAACCTGAATATCTTTTTTAATTTGTTTCAAAGTGTTAATTAACCATTTTTTCGGTTTTGAGTACATGAAAGGTTTCATATTCGATAAAACCATGTGATCAAACCTGATACAAACATACTCATTTCAAAATGAGTATGTCTATGTGTTCATTTTTGAGTAAGTCTTTTTTCTCCGTGCACCATTTCTTTGCATAAATCTCCGAAACTCATAGGTTGCAAACTGAGATCCGTTGTCGCTAACTAGAATCCGGGGCAATTCGAATCTTGCAAAACTATCTCGGAGACATTCGATGGTTTTCTTAGTTGCGGTTACCTTCATAGGATATACTTCTAACCATTTGGAATGAGCGTCAACGATTGGAAAAATCATTTGTTCAAAAATTGGTCCAGCTAAGTCTACATGAATACGCTCCCAGGGCATACTGGGATATTCTCAATAAAGAACTTTAAGCTTTTGTGGGATTAGTCTTATGTTTAGCACAATCGACACAGTTTTCGCACAGTCTCTTCAATATCTTTATCTAAATTTTTCCAATTGACAAATGATCAAGTTATGACCTTTATTTTTACCATTCCTAAGTGTCCAACATGTAATTCTTCGAGAACATTCGTCTGAAATTTCTTTGGAATACAGACCCTCTAATCTTATATAATACAACCATCCTCAATGGTGTACTGGGCTCCCCCCGTAAATTTTTACCTTCTCTTAAGGCTTTAAAGAGTGGGACCAGCTCTTTATCTTTACCAGACTCCTGTCGTAACTCCTTAGAAATAACGGGTAATGTTTCAAACTGATTATATATATATATATATATATATATATATATACACTCTGTCGCAAAAAAATATATGCACCCAAAAGAAATCAAGCTACAATCACGAAACTCGGCAAGAATGTAGTCTGGTAAGAGATATGCAAATGATTAAAATTTCGAAGCCAATGAGACAAGGCTAAGTGTGCTATGCGCATATTAGTTGCGCAACTGGGAGAGTTTAAAAGCATGAGTACGAGCGCCGTACGGCTATCCAAACGAATCTGATGACTTTGATAGACGATATTGAGACTTAGGATGCCTCTAAGACGTAACCGGCGGCAGTACGAGCAGCTGACGGACTTTGATAGGGGCCGTATAATAAGCCTCAGAGAAGCAGGTTGGTCGAATAGACGTATCGGCCGCCACCTCGGTCGGAGCGATATGGTAGTTGCTCAGTGTTGGCAACAGTGGATCACAGAAGGTAGAGTGTACCGTCGCGGAGGGTCAGGACGTCCCAGGAACACAAATGATCGCGAGGATCGTGCAATCAGAAGAGGCCACTTCGGCACCAACAACGTCGCTAGCATCGATTCAACGCCACTTACCTCCTTCCAGACATCCAGTGCCATCAAGAGAAACCATAAGGAGACGACTGACCGAAGTTGGCTTGAGGAGCCGACGTCCGCTAAGACGCTTACCACTGACCCCACATCATAGGCAGTGTCGACTGGATTTTTGCCGACCTCGGGCAACTTGGAGTGTGACAGACTGGAGACGTGTCGTCTTCAGTGATGAATCCCGATTCAGTCTCAGTGCTGATGACCACCGCACGTGTCTAGAGGCGCAGCGGCCAGCGGTCCGATCCGGCATTTATTGTCGAGCGGCATACAGCAATTTCACAAGGTGTGACAGTGTGGGGAGCAATTTCTTGGGACACACGATCATCTTTAGTGGTCCTTCAAGGCACTTTGACAGCTCGCAGATACGTGGACGATATTTTAACGCCGATTGTGCTACCCATGCTATCAAGTCGCCCAGGTGCCATTTATCAACAAGATAATGCTCGTCCACATACTGCGCGACTCTCCCAACAATGTCTTCAATGATATGACGTCCTACCATGGCCTGCCAGGTCACCAGATCTTTCGCCAATAGAGCATGTCTGCGACGCGCTGGGAAGGCAAATGCAGCCGTCCCGAGATACAGGAGAATTGACTGCGCAGATACAAAGATTATGGCAGGATCTTCCACAGGGGGTCATAAGTGATCTAATTGAATCGATGCCACGCCGAATTTCGGCTTGTATAGCTGCCAGAGGTGGCTTTACTACTTACTGATTTTTAACCTTTTGCAAGCTGTAACCGCTTAATAAAATGATATTTTGTTCTGAATTTTTAATCATTTGTTTATTTTCATATACACTACATGCATACCAAATTTCGTGAATGTAGCTCAATTTCTTCTGGGTGCATATATTTTTTTGCGACAGAGTGTATATATATATATGTGTGTGTGTGTGTGTGTGTGTGTGTGTGTAATAATTCCCTCTAGTATCCTTTTTATTAACTCTTTGTAATAA
This sequence comes from Trichonephila clavipes, assembly GCA_019973935.1. Lineage (NCBI taxonomy): Eukaryota > Metazoa > Arthropoda > Arachnida > Araneae > Nephilidae > Trichonephila > Trichonephila clavipes. Next base: position 323,264 of record BMAU01021076.1, on the reverse strand, counting down.
TATTTAAAATAACTAATTCTTTGGTTTAAAAATAACATTGTAATCTTAATCGTAATCGGCTAGTCCGAAATCCCTATCCCGCCCATTCTATCAAATCAGAACTACTATTACGTAATAATCACGCGCTTCTACTGCCGGTATAAAAGCAAAAATCTTGTGTAATTGCTCTCTTTCGTTTGTTTGCCTTCATCATGTAAGAATGTAAATAACTGCAGCTCTTTGTCTTTGTGTTGTGTCCGTCAAGATGTTGCATCTGTTATATGTGTCTGTTTTCATGTTTTTAACAAATAGATGTGAAGTATAAAAGTGATTGATCAGCTACGCTATGTGTGAATAAATAAATCAGATGAAAATTAATTCTAAAGATAATTTCACTAAACCAGATATGACAACAATCCAAACAAAGAAACACCGGCCAACGCTTCTACAATACGTAACAAAAAGTCGGTAGGATAGTTTCCTGCTGCGAAGATGTGCATGAAAATAAGAAATAACGTGTGCGTTCCCAGCGACAACAAAGGGAAAACCCTTTATTACTCCGCTTACTAAAATTCCAGATGTTTTTTTCAACTAATTCGTTAAGCTGGGAGAAATCCCCGTTCAAGTTTGTACGAGACGCCTTCGTTTTCATCAAATTCATCCAAAAAGTGTTGTGAATAATCGTATAACAGTTTCGTGTTCGTGTTTCGTTGAAAAGTGCAACCGTCAACAAAAAATATATCAAATGTGCGTTACTAAATTGAAAGAGTGAATGCTGAGCTCAGCGGGGTTTTCCTTTTTTTTCTCAACGGTGGTGGATCCTGTGGTTTTTGGTAATTTATTTTAAAATGTATTTTATATTTTAAGAAATTTTATTTTCAAAATCATTTATATTGCAAATTTTATATGATTCTTTTTTTAAAAAAACTGATTCTGGTCTTTGATATTTTTATGCTTAATATTTCATGAAAACTTATTTGACATATTTTTAATAGTGTTGCGATACATGTTTTTAATTATGATAAAACAATATATATTGAAATAAGAAATTCAAATACTTTAATGTTTGATATTTGAATTTTAATAATTAATAGCTGCAAATGTTTTGATTTTTGTTGAAATTTCTATTTTGGTATTTGGTACTTCAAATTTTTAAGTTAAATTAAAAATTTTAATTTCTGTATGATTCTCATATCTGGTTTTAAAATGGCGAATAATGAGCAAACCAATTTGGCTGTAATAAGTACTACCAACCCAACCCCTAATGAACCATATATATTCCCTCTTGATTCTGAAAATGGAATGAGGATAGAAGCTTGGTTAGATTATTTTAATAATGCATGTACACACACTTAATAATAAAGATGATAATTAGAAAATTGTAAACATATCAAAATATCTAAAAGGACCTGCATTAACCCATTACATTGACTTTTGCCTTAACTTTGTTCGCGAGAGAGATTCTTATTGAACATTTTTCAAAACCTAAGTTTATCAGATTTCTCACAACTCCGATTAAAAAATAATTTAGAGCAATATTTTCATCAAAAACTAAATGATGGTAGACAATTAGGTCTATCTCCTCAACTTATTTTGGAAGGGCTTACTGATGGAATGCCCACCAATATTAAACAATTAATGACAATAAATCCTCCTACCTCACCTACAGAATGGCTCATGGTAGCTACACGCTTAATGAAAACACAAACCCCTAAACCTGAACAAAATACTTTTAGACAAAATCTACTTATTCGACCAAGACAAAGTACTTTTGTACCTCAAAATCACCATTCTTTTCGACCCAATTTCCAAAATTTTAACAGAACGCGCCCCCAACATCTCCCAAATCAGCATGCTCACAACTTTAACAATCGAGGATTTAGGCCCAACCCACACACACATTTTCAACATGGAATGCCACCATATCCATGCAGTTTTTGTACTAAACAAGGAATTCCCAATGCTTATCATTGGAAACAACAATGTCCTTTTAATCAACATCAATTGAGACAAACCCTATTTACTTGTGACTCATCTTTGGCTACTAACACTGTTTCTCAGAGCTCGGAGAACTCTGTTAGCAGTCAACAAATCCCCAATCAGAGACAACACCCCTCTACTGAGACCTCTGGCCCAGAATTTTGGCAATTACAAGTGTCCAGACACATCTCGTCATTGCCAAGCCTAGCTAACTTGGACAATTTACCTAAACAGAAAAATGTAAATATTGTTATTGATACTGGATCCACTCTATCTTTAATTTTTGCAGATATTGTAAATAAACTTAGATTACAAAAACAAACAACTATGCCTATATATATTAACCAAAAAAAAAGCCCATAGGAATTTTCAACTAAACCAACTATGCAAAGCTTACTTAACAATTGGACAGGTAGAAAAAAACATAAATCTGTATATAATTAATAGTAGTCTACCTTATACTATTCTAGGACTACCAGAATGTAGCCAATATAAATTTTTTATTGATTGTGAACATAACCAATTACTATAAAATGAACAAATCATTGTAAATAATCAGAATCCACTCACTAAACAAATTTCATTACATATACAGGAAGAGTTAGTAAATACCTCAGAGGAAGTTTTCTCACCTCTGACTGTTAAAGAACTATCTCATAACCTGATACAACTTCTTTCAGAATACTCTCATGTTTTTTTCCTAAAAATAAATATGGTGTAGGTAAAATCAGAATGGAACCCCCTAAAATTAATTTAACATCAGACCTCCCAATTTCTAAGCGAGCTTATAGAACTTCAGAAGCTGAGATTAATAAACAAATACAAAATTTATTAGCTGCAGGTTTAATTAAAGAATCCAATAGTTGTTATTCTTTCCCTGTTACTATGGCTTATAAGAGAGATGAAAAACAAAAAACTAGATTATGTATTGACTATAGAAAACTTAATGCAATTTGTAAAACAGATGCAGAGCCATTACCTGGAATAGACTCCCTGCTGGATAAATCGAATAGTGCTAAATTTTTTTCTACGCTCGATCTGACAAGTGGTTACTGGCACATCCCTCTAAATGATGAATATAAAGAAAAACTATATTTTATTGCAACTGAGAAGATTTATATGAATTTCAAGTTCTTCCTTTTGGTTTTCGAAATACCCCAGCAATTTCTAATCGTACTATTCGTAAAATTTTAACTAAACATAAATGTTCAAATTTTGCTTGTCACTATTTTAATGATAGTTATTTTTCCAAATTCTTTAGAGGAACATTATGCTCATTTAAGAAAAAATATTCCAAATTTGTGAGGAAGAAAACATTAAATTAAAATTTTCAAAATGTGTTTTTGCAAAAATTAAGATAAACTTTTTAGGCTATGAAATTAAAGAAGGCTGTATTACCCCTGATAATCAAAATATTGAAACTATTTTAAAATTACAACCTCCCAAAAATGTTAAACAACTTCAAAGTTTCCTTGGTTCTATAAATGTTTATAACAAATTCATGAATTCCTATGCCAAAATTAGAGAACCTTTAAATCTACTACTAAAGAAAGATAAACAATGGGATTGGACTGCTGAATGTCAAACAGCATTTGAATTGTTAAAAAATAAATTAGTAACTAAACCTGTATTACAATTACATGATCCTAAATTACCTCTTCGCGTTTTCTGTGATGCCTCGCTGAACGCTATTGGAGCTGTTTTGAAACAATCTGAAAATTCTGGTACTCTTCACCCAGTATCTTATCATTCTAGAACTTTACGTGATTATGAAAAGAATTATTGTATCACAGAATTGGAATATTTGGCCATAGTAGATGCTCTTCATAAGTTTTATTACTATTTACATGGTAGAAATTCATAATCCCCACTGATCATGCTGCTCTTGTTTGGCTTAAAAATGTGAAAAATTTAAGGAGTAGATTATTTCGTTGGTCTTTAAAATCAAGCATGTTTGATTATGAAGTAAAATATTTAAAAGGGACTAATAATGTTGAAGCTGACATGTTATCAAGACTTCTCCTATTGCTCAATATATCCAACACTCTGTACATTTACTTATAAGAAAGTTGATGATGTCTTTGTCCTTAAAAAGAAAAATGTTTAAAATTGTTGTACTTTTTTCATTAAGAAAAATTTTGCAAAATGCTCATAAAAAAAGGCTCTCTCTCTCTGTTGGTGGATTCAATTATTATAATTCTACTAAAAAATTTCTCCACTTAATAATTGATCATGCAACTCGCTATGTTTGGGCTTTTGCTTCTAAAAGTGAAACATCAGAAACCTATGCAAATTGTTTAAAACAACTTTTCGAAATTCAAATACGTATTAAATAGTTAACGGGTAGAAATGGAGCTTTTACCTCATTTCGATTCAAATGTTTTTTAAGAAATTATAATGTTAAACAGTTATTAATTACATTTCTCACCATCCTCAGACAAATGAAAAATGTGAACGTGTAAATCAGTCTATTGTAACTAAATTAAGATGTAAAGTAAATTCTTCTCCTACCAAAATTTTCCTTGGACCAAACTTCTAGAACAAGTAATCAATGAGTATAACTTAACGCCTCATTGTAATCTATGAAGAATTTAGCACAAATCGTAGAAAATTATCCCTCAGGCCTTTACATATAGTTGGCAGATGTCAATTTGGCAACGCGTTTACCATATGAAATTGTCCACAAAATTGAGAACTTATAATCCTCCATTAGCATAAAAAATCAAATTTTTTACCCTAAACAACAGTTGAAGAAGCCACCTAAGATTACTCAAACTCCTTCACTCGAACAACTGTTGTGAAATTATCACCAATAAAATACCACGATCTTCCAATCCATTTGGGAACAAAGATTCAATTAATTAATAGTCTAACTCAAATTATTTTGTATACAGACGAAGAAGTTTATTTTTATTTTTGGAAACAAACTTGATTTTCTATGATGTTTGTCATTGATGATATTTTATGCTTTTATTTTGAATCTTATTTTTATTTTCATTCCATTTCAAGTGTTCCTTGTTTTTATTTCGACATTGTGTAAGTGGAGCCTCCATAGACTTAACATGGGGCCGGTTCTGGGACAAGTGGAGCGTGGAGCGCGGCTGACGCCTGGGGGCAGAAGAGATAAGGAAAGGGTGACAATGGGGGTCTCCTTACCTGAAAAACATTCTGCGCATGCGTTATGAAAATTTGAAATGTTGGGAATTCATTGAATAGACTGTTTATTTTTCAATTAATAATTTTTAAAATAAGATTTCAATAATATTTTCTATTTTACTTTAGTGCAACAATAATGACAAAAATAAACATTTTTTTATGAGAAGATGAATCATTCCAATCCTTTCTCGTATTAGTAAGGGGTCTTCTATCAGTATGATTGGTTTGAGAACACGAATATGTTTTTAATGATAGGCGATTCGTATTTTTACTTAATGAAATGAATTAATTAGTTAAAATGAATATACTGTTCAACTTGATCGTAGGATTCGATGCAAATTTTAGTCTTGATGAAGGGAGACAAAACTTGTTTTGAAAAATAAAACTTAATGTCAGTCAGAGCTATTTTCGTTTCAATAAATGTTTTTCGTTACTTCAAAACTAATTTTTTTTTTTAGAAAAAGTACATTTATGAGTGGTGCCATCTATGATTGATTTTAATTTCTATGTGTAAAATTACACTTATTTTTAAGTTGAGTTTCGAACCCCAAAAGTCTTCGTTGATGAATGTTAGAAGGTACGATCCTAACAACTCACCTACGAAAACCTGTTACCATACATTTAGTTTACTCACATATTATCAAACTTTAAGCGAAAATACTTAGAATAAAGTTGAATTGTAAGATTCCTATGGCTAAAAATTTAATATCCTTCTAAACTATTTAAAGCTATGAATTTCTTCATTTTATACGTCATGTAATAATTTCGAGGATATATATAAAATACATGTTTTTACTTGCCAAGGTCATGATAGAATTATCCAGAAGTGGTAATCTATCTTATCTTAGAGGGAAAGGAATGTGTAAACAACCTTTGAACATGTTGGTACATGGATAACATGACCAAATAACAGACAATGTAACACTACGCACGCGTAAGAATACATTATTCTATTCCACCAATAAGCTTCTTTAAGTTTTATGATAATATTCTTACAAACCAATCACAGTTCAACATGAGAGTAAAGTTCTAATCACATGGATTTGGAATATATTTGGTTTAAAGACATTTCTAGCTCTTTCTCTCTCTCAGACTGTAGTTCAAATTTTATTATTGTTGTAATCAGAATTATACACGTGTAGAATTAGAAACATGAAGCGAACGTTTAATTCCAATAATGGTTCTAATAAGCGAGTATGTTTTAGTGAAGATACCAAGTCAGATTCTTCTTTCTCTGACGATACTATTCCTCCACATCATTTCCACTTAGGACAGGACGTTTACGCTGCAGTGACATATTTTGCTAGCATGGTACAAGTTCATCTACGTCTCTATAAAAGAGATGGGAATAATCGACTGTTTCCAACTAAAAGAGGTGTGTGTTTCTCGCCTATGCTGTGGCAATCATTTGTTAATCAAATCGAGCAAATCAATACATCATCTTCTGTTGAAGAAACTATCCTCATAAAAGACTCTTTGATGATATCGACCGTTTTTATTGAGAACATTCCAAATATCATCTTCCAGCGCTATTTCCAGAAAAAGATTATTCAAAGAAGTTTGTACCGGGGACGTGTGTTCTAAGCGAAAATAACTGGTTGGAATTACAACGAATTCATAAGATCATCACAGAAAGTGTCATGTGGTTAACATTTGACCGTATGCTTCGCAATTTGTTACTGAGTGAAGCCTCGAAAATTATGCCAAGTGCTGTAGTGAATACAGACGCTTCAGAAGTTGAATTGGTGTTGACAACTTCATTGATTGAACTTTTGTGTGATTACTTGGGAAACTCCATCGCAGATGTGTTCGAATGCTACGGGTGTGTTCAACAATATGGTAATCAACTTGGACATGAATGTATAACAATGGATTATGAAACCCGTATACGACTTTATGGCGGTTTAGCTTTGTTCACTATTGATTTCGAGCAACTTATCAAGGATTTTATCCAACGAAATATTCAATTGTTAAATTATCTAAATCCAATATTTGTAAATAAGTGGGATATGCTTTCTATTTTTGATAACGCTAAGAAAATGTATATTGCATCTGATCCTAATCGTTAGTATTAAATAAAAAATATTTATTTGTATATGTCTCTGTTATTGTTATTTACTCTTTACTTCGTATTTATATGTGAGTATGTGTTTCCTCTTTATTATATACTATTTAAACTCTTTTTAGAAGAGTTGTTGTTCTTATAAATTGAATGCTATAAATACTTCGTTTAGTTTGCTATTACATTATTCATTCATGTGATGTTAGTCAAATAACACACATTTTTTTTAAAGTTAAGAATGGATCTTGAAAAAGTTTATCAAGAGCCTGAACATCCGGGTAGCTTTGGTGGTGTCGAAGCTTTATTTAAAGCTACGGGTGGAAAATTTTCTAGAAAAGATATTAAAAAGTGGTTAAGTGCAAAAGATTCATATACTTTACATAAACCTATTAAAAAGAAATTTAAGAAAAATAGAGTGTTGGTAAGTCGAATGAATCAACAATATCAAGCCGATTTAGTCGATATGCAGTCTCTTTCTAAGTTTAACGACGGGTATAGATATTTACTTACTTGCATATGTGTTTTATCGAAGTATGCTTGGGCTATTCCATTACATGATAAGAATGCGAAAACAGTAGTATCGGCTTTTGAACAAATATTTTCTGAGCGCGTCCCTCTTAAACTTCAAACTGACGCTGGTAAAGAATTTACGAACAAACTTTTTCAGAATTATCTCAAAAAGAAGAAAATAGGATTTTTCATGACAAGTAATAACACGAAAGCCTCTATTGTTGAACGATTCAATAGAACGTTAAAGACAAAAATGTGGAAATTTTTTACAGAGAAGAATACGAAACGATACATTGGTGTCGTAGATAAATTAGTATACAGCTACAATAATACTTGGCATCGTAGCATACAAATGACACCAGCATCTGTAACTGAGACTAATCAAAGCCAGGTATGGGAAAATTTATATGGTAAGCAGAATAATAAAAGGTGAATAAGCCAAATTATCGACTTAATGATACAGTTCGAATTAGTAAGGAAAAGTTATTATTTGAAAAAGGATACGAGCAGAATTGGACCAGAGAAATATTCACCATTCATGATATTATTAGAAGGAATCCAATTGTTTATAAATTAAAAGATTTAGCTGGAGAAGTGATTCGGGGTACTTTTTATGAACAAGAACTTCAAAAGTAACGCATTCTGGTTACTATCCTATTGAAAAAATTTGAAAACACGAGAAAAGAATGGTAAAAGGAATATTTTGTAAAATTTTTGGGATATCCAGAAAAATTTAATACATGGGTACAAGACTTGAAGCATCTATAAAAAGAGATCAAAATCTACTTATTCATCAGTCGCGAAAATGTCTTTCTACATAACGCTCATAAGTGATAGCTCCAAACACTTTTTCCCAGGAAATAAAACTTCTCATTTTACTACACAACTTCCAACTCCCATTACACTAAATGATGAATGGGAAATGGGATTAGTTGATTTTATTTATCCTCATACATGGTATAATATAAGAGAAGACAACAATTTATTTGGTTTTGACCTCGGTGATGGAAAGTCGATTGCTAGAAGAATTCCTCAAGGATTTTATGAGACTATACCTGACATTTTAGATGGGATGTATTTAGAAGATTTTAAGAACAAAATAGAATTTCATTACCATCCTATAGTCAAAAGAGTAAAAATCAAGACAAAAGAGCACGCTAAAGTTTTTTTACATAAAGGTTTTTCTAAACTCCTTGGTTTCGAACCGGGTGAAATCAAAGGCAAAGTTGAAAGTTCATATATCGCTGATCCTAATGCTTCGTTTCCTCTTATATATGTTTATTCTGATTTGGTAGAACCTCAAATTGTGGGAGATGTCCAAGCTCCACTTTTAAAAATTGTAAAAGTTGAAGGAAAAGATGGAGAAGTGGTGAATGCGCATTATACAAGACCTCATTACGTGCCTGTCATACGACGGCATTTCCAAACGGTCGAAATGGTTCTTAGATTACATTCAGGAGAATTAGTACCATTCGAAAGAGGAAGAGTCATAGCCGTGTTACATTTTCGAATGAGACAAATAGTATAAAAGAAGATAAAAGAAAAAAAAATACATTCATTTATAGATCAGATCTGTCAGAATAAAGATGCTTGTTCCATATAAGTGTTGTGTGAAGCAATACGAGGATTATTACGTTAACCAAGCAGGCAATGGTCTTTCTTATTATCAGGGTCAATCTTTTCAAAAAGGTTATGGCATAGGAGGTTGGTTCAAAAGACTGTTTCGCACTGCTTTGCCCTTCTTAACTCGAGGAGCCAAATCTGTTGGGAAAGAAGTTTTGAAAACAGGAACTCAAATAGTTAATGATTTACTCGAAGGACAAAATTTAGAAGATGCAGCTAAACATCGAACAAAAGAAACCGGAAGAAAATTAGCTAGAGAAGCCATTAAAAAAGCGGATGATATGCTTGGTCAGGGTAAAAAGTATAAAAGAAAGAAAAGATTCTCAAAACACATCATTCCGTCTAAAGCCAGGAAAGCGAAAGGACGTGATATTTTTGATACGTAATAAAATGGCATTTCTTTTGAAAGATTCTCCTGAATGTGCCAAGTCCGAATTGAATTTATTTACTCTCCCACCAACTCAAACAGTTATAGAAAAGGTCAATGGATTCAGTTTCATCCAATTGCAAATGTGACAGATGGCGGACCTGTTGAATTCTTAATTTCTGGAAGCGGCGAAGATTATCTAGATTTGTCTCAGACGCAATTATATGTTAAAGCAAAAATTTTAAAAAACGATGGAAAAGTACTTACTGATGACGATAAAATAGGACCTGTTAATCTTTTTCTCCATTCTTTATTTTCGCAAGTAGACATAAGTTTAAATGGAAGAAACGTTTCTTCTAGTAACAATACATATCCTTATCGAGCTATTTTGGAAACTATATTAAATCATGGATATGACAGCAAAACTTCTCAACTTAGTTCTGAAATATATTATAAGGATACAGCGGGTCGAATGAATATATATGATGATGATAAGGAGCCAAACGAAGGATTCAATAAGCGAGCTTCACTATTCAAAAAAAAGTGCAACTGTTGACATGATAGGGCGACTTCATGTAGATTTATTCAATCAAGATAGACTTTTACTTAACCTCGTCGATTTGAAAATTAAACTGATAAGAAGTAAGCCAGAATTTTGTCTCATGGGAAATGAGGGCTATAAAATAGTGTTCGATCACGTTTCAATCTTTGTTAGAAAAGTGCATATTAATCCCGGAGTCCTTATTGCTCATGCTAAAGCTTTAGAAAAGGCAACAGCTAAATATCCTATAGATAGAGTTAACTGTAAAGTGTTTTCAATACCTCAATCGAGCTATTCTTTTATCCAAGACAACGTGTTTTCGGACAAATGCCAAAACGAATAGTTTTAGCTTGTGTAGATAATGATGCATTCAACGGAAACTATAAAAAGTCACCTTTTGAATTCAATCACTACAATGTGAATTTTATCGGAGTCTATATAGACGGTCAGCCTATGCCTCATCAACCATTAGAATTGGATTTCGAAAAAGAAAATTATATTAGGGCATATCAGAGCTTGTTTTTAAATTCTGAAGGGCTTTATTTATCAAGAAATGAATTTGCTAAGGGATATTCCTTATTTTTATTTGATTTAACACCTGACTTGTGTGACGGAGAACATTTCAATCTGATTAGACACAGTAACTTAAGAATAGAATTAAAATTTAACAAAGCATTGGAGCAAACAGTGTCGCTGATCGTTTTCGCTGAATTTGAATCCTTAATCGAGATAAACAAAACAAGGAACGTACTCTTTGATTTCGAAAATTAATGTATGCCTCACAAATTCATCGAATTTTGTCTGAGGATAAAGATGCTTCAAAATATTTTATTGGAGTATTTCCTTCAGACAAGTTACCTTTAATTAGAAGAAGAAGTACTCTGATCGTAAATACAGACACACAAGATCAAGAAGGATCTCACTGGCTAGCGATGCACATTCGAGACGAAAACACAATTGAATTTTTTGATTCTTATGGATTTCCCCCAACAGCTTATGGAGATTTTATTTCGAGCTATACAAGAAAGTTTAAAAATATAAAGTGGAATGAAAAATCCCTTCAAAGTCTTACATCGAACGTCTGTGGTCATTATTGTATATTTTTCTTGTTGAAAATCAGTAAAGGTTTTTCGATGAATTATATTTTATATGAATTTGTTCGTAGCAAACAGAATGATTTCAGATTGTATCAATATTTTAAGAAAAGATATAATGTAAGAATAAATTTTAGATGGTGAATAAATACAATATTGTTTTTATATTTTGTGTTTGTGTTATTATTATAAGATGAATATGATTTTGCTTTGAATATCTTATAAGTTTTCCATATATTTAAATTTATAAAGTTATTATTATTATTTTAAGATTAATATGAAAAAGAAATTTTATCAGTATTGCTCTTAACCTAAATATTCAAGTCCATCAACAATACTCTAACTTTTTTAAATATTTTCAACATTTAAAAATATTTTTTAACTTTTTCAAAATATTTTTCAACTTTTTTTTAAATCATTTTTCAATTATATTAATATATGTTAGTATAAGAAACAAACAAAAAAAAAAAAAAAAAAAAAGACAGATCAAAATGCTTTTTAAAAAAGATTTATTGAAGAAAACACGAGCTACACTTAATAATCAATCCATGACAAAGGTTTTGCATACAATGTTTTTGTTTTAAGATATTTATTCTTAACAAAATTTGATGGAAAATTTTTTCTTTTTAAAAATTCATCAAATGATTCAAACCCAAAAGGTTTTATTTTTCTGTCTCTCACTAGGTGGGTAATCAAATGTACAACATTAGTATTTCGAATAATTTTCCCATCCACTATTAACTCTTTGTCAGGTGTCCAATATATTTCTTCTCGATGCTTCTGTATAAAAAGAATGATTTTCTTAATAATAGCTTTATATTTCTTTGGTGCTGATTTTTCTATTTCTTGTTCAATATTCTCTGCGCTGGTTTCTTGCTTTATAAATCCGAGGGCCTCCTTAGAATCTTCATTTAGAATAACACTTTTCAGATCTTCTGCATTAGAATTTTTAAATTCCATCTGTGGTTCTTGCATGTCTTCATTGATTTCTTTGGGAAAGGGAAAGTTTACATATTTTCGAAGAATTTGTAAGTATAAAGTAACCTTTTCAGAATCATTCATGTTTTTGTTTCGAAGAATAGATTGCATTTTCTCATCTAATTCTGATAGTTGTTCTGAAACGAAATTTTGAAGTCTTTCTTCTGGCAGTAAAACGAATTTCTTACTGTGTTCCATGAATGAGGGATGATATAACTGAAACAGCAGCAGGAATCAGAAAACTTAAAAATCCTTCTCCTTTTTGTATTAGAACTTTCCTCTTTTTATACAAAGGGACAGATTTATCTCCTAACTTACGTATAACCTGCTTAAAAGGAGCTAACCTTCTTTTATGATGCTTTGTTAATGGAACATTCCCTTTTAAAGTATTTAACGCACATTCGCATACTGCCTTTATTAGAGAATTAGGACATTTTTGTAATAGTTTTCTCTTGTTTTTGCTTTTTGCCAAGAGCTTTAAATACGCTACGTGTTGTTTTACCGACATATTTAATGCAAATGTTTTATGTTACACTATTTCAAACTTTAAATACTATATTCGATAGTAAAATAAAATTTCATATGAGTAAAAAGTATAAATTAATTTTTCGTTTGTATTTTAAAAACAATTATTACCGAGGAACATATACTATGTTTTTATCCCCTGGAAATATACTCGTACGTATGCGCAGTCTCTCATTCGTTTCAGGCTTCAGGTCAATAAATAAATAACCATATGGCACTTTTGTAGCATCGTCATAACTTTCTAAAAGAAATTTCGACTGAGATGGATACATTTGTCTTGCTAGACAAGAGATCTGTTGCTTGTCTCTAACATTTTTAAAACAACATAGGTAAGAAGTATTTAAAGAAATATTCCTAATTTGTTTTCCCTTGCAAAAAATATTTTGTAGAATAAATATTACGGAAATATCTCTATGGTGGCTTCCTTTCGTGAACAAGTTTGAAAGTTTTTTGTCATCTCCTACTTCATTCATTAAATCGTCTATTATTATGAGAGCATTAGTAATGTTTTCTACACCAGAAGGTATGCCTTCATGAAATTCTATGTCAGACATCTTCTCAAACAGTTTTTGATAAATTCCATAACACCAAATAATTTTGGGAGGAAAAGGTTTGATTAATTTTGTTTCTAATATTCGTCTAACAAAGAAAGTTTTACCAGAATTAGAAGGTCCGCAGATCATCATAGAAAATGGATGTTTAAGGTTTGGAAACTCCATTGTAAATGAGAATACTCAAGTAACAAACATTAATTTATAGTTTTTAAACTTATCTCAATAAATTTTAACTACCAAATATATATATATATATATATATATATATATATATATATATATATATATATATATATATATAATGGAATGTCTTTCTCTTAATTTCTAACATACAAATAAATAATGTAACTTTCTTTTCATAGAACAATATGGTAACGGAAAACTTAATTTAATCTTATATTTAAAATTTAAAAAAAAAAAAGCATTATACAAGAATATTGAAATAAGCAAAAATACAATGTTCTAACAGAAAATTCAATTTAATCTTACATTTTTCAAAATGCATTACATGAGAAGCATTGAAATAAACAACATCATTCAATATAAATAATAAATACGGTCGACAATGTATAAAATGAAAAAAAAAAAAAAAAATACGTTCACAAACATGAAAGAATAAGATATATACAGAAAAAAAAAATCAATATATATATATACGCGAAACTATATAATTAAATTCTCATTTATGTAAAATATTAGCTTTCATTTATATGACAGTTACCGAAAGCCAAAGTTGTAATACCATCTTCAAGAATATATCTTTTATCATCGAAGGGGCAAAGTGAAATTTTTTTACTTTTTACAGAATGTATTTGATGTATAGAACTGTTAATGGATTTAAACTCTTCACGACTTCTATACTTATTTATGAGGCAATTTTTATAGTCTTCATGAGAAATTTTACTTTTTAAAATAGATCTATGTACCCCTTTTGCTGTATTTTTTTCTAAAGTTAATGTTTTTATGCTGTACATTTTTGCTTTGAGACCTACGAATTCAGTTGCTACCATCCCATTTAACTCATCTTTCATTTTTCCGAGAACTTTATTATTTAAGGGATTATAAAGAAAATGATTTGGAGGATAGTTAGCTGTATCAAATTCAATGGAATTATGAAACATATCTTTATATATATCTGAAGTTGAAATAATATAACACAGAGAATCTGTATCTGTAAATAATAATTTGGCACGATTTTCATACATTTTTTTGACATAATTATAATGAAAATTGTACATTAAAATTTTAGAAATATCTAAAATTGAAAAACCAACATATATGGGTCTGTTCAATAAAAGAGAAGTAAGTTTTCTTTGAATAGATACAAGGTCGTTATTAATTATTTTATAAGCATAAAATGCTGGAGATGCTATTAATTTCTTAGCTCTTTTCTCACTATTCACTAAATCAATCTTAACTCTATTGCGTAAATTTTCCATTGTTTTTCCAAACACGGCATTGTTTAAAAGTTTAAAGAGATCTTTTTCAAAATTGTTATTTGCTCGTTTTCGATGTTCAGTATTAAAATCAATATAATTTTTTAACCAAGGACTTTGTTTGAATTTTAGAATTTTATGTATATTTTTAACCTTTAAACCTAATTGTACATATAACTTCAAATTTCTATAATGAAGAACATATTTAGTTTTATTTTTTAAGTTAGGAACCAATTTTTCTACAGATTTCGATTTTAAAATACTGAATTCTTTAGCAATATTTTTAGTATAGGGGGAACATTCAGAAACACTTACTTCAATTTTTTCTGGAGCTAATGGATAGCAGTTATGCAAATCATGCAATTCATCTGGATATTCTAAGTCAACTTCAAATATATAGCCTATTTCCGAATCGTCTGGTACATTCATAAAATTAACATCTTCATCAGTCCAGGAGAAGTCGTGTGTAGGTAAATGTTGCGACATTGCCCAACCATATAGATTGTTTGCGTCTAAATATATAATATAACTACTAGGTAAGCTTGAATCATAGTTTGATAAATACGCATTGTTAGCCTTAGCGTAGCGATGACTAATCATCGCAACACCTCCGCGAATTCCTTTTTCGATGAATAAGTGCATGTCTATATCAGTTAAAAGCTCCAATCGTACTTTTGTCATTTTGAGACATGCTTGCCATGCCAAACCAGGAGCCGTATATGTATGACATGGATCAATTTTGTAGTAATTCTGGCATAGAGTTCTAAAGTTTTCAAATATGTCTGAAAGTAGTAATACGTCTACGGTTACATACAAATCATGATAATCACCTAATGTATGCATTTGAAATATATTCCATATATCGTGAGCATATTCGTAGTCTTCTCTGGATACATTTTCATTTGTTAAACTGTTGAAAAAAGCTGATTGAGGAGGGAGCTGCGTCTCATAAAATTTAGAAAAGGAATCAAAATATTCATATGGATAGCAACCTTTTCTAGTAATAAATTGTGCATTACTTGCGAAATATTTATTGCAAAGATGAAATTGACAAGGTTTTAAGTTTTGAGCAAGTTTCTCTAGAGAAGTGTTTAAAAATTGAAAAGAGTCAATAAAACGTAATGAGCTCAGAGTAAAAGAAATAAACTTTTCACTATTTTCGGGAATGCATTGAATTCTCTTTTCTTTAAATTTACCTATTCCTTGAATTAAAAAGTGTCCATCATAATTTCGCAAATTGTGAATTACGACAGGAATGTAAGTTGCTAATTTAAAATTCAAATTGCACCTATTGTGTGCTGCTCCTCTGTAAGCTCCAGTTAGATGATCGTGGTCCCTTACAGCATCTCCATTGAGAGGATTTCCACAGATGCTGCAGAGTGTAGAAGATTTAAAATTTTCTTCATCCGTCATAGAAAAGACCATAGGCTTGACAAAACGCAAGATATCAAGAATTGATTTTTCTTCATCTAAGAGTTTTGTAAGAAATTGATCTATGGCATTTTTTCCTCTAAAAACTGTAGGAGGTTTGACCATCGTTCCATCTGGTCCTACAATAACATATGCAAAACCACATGGAACATGCTTCGCTATGGATTCAGTTGAGGAAATTTTAGGGTCTTGTTCACAAGAATTGATCTTTTCTAGGATACATTCCAGGTCGGCGTATATCACATATGGCACGGGTAGTTTGAATTTATGATTGCTAAATTCCAGCCATTTTTCCTCTTGTGTCGGCATTTTTATTTTTTTTGTACATTATGATTTCGACAGTCTTCTTGATGTTGATTCAATAATTCTTCATTGTTAAATCGAAGAAGGCAATAATCGCAAAAAAACACTTTATGTTCATGACTTGTTAAATGATTTAGTAAGCTGCTCATATTAGTTATTAAAGTATAATGTTTCTTGATTCCTTGAGATATTAGTAATAAGTTTATATGTTTGTTTCTTCTTGTTGACGTAGTAATTCTTAGAGGAAATATTTCTCTTTCAAAGCCAAAAACATTTATTGATATGTTATTATTTCGTTCAAATTTATCTATTTGAGATATGGGTGTAGGAAAATCAATACCCTTACAATTAATTTCTTTTTCGAAAGAAAGGTAATTACTAATTCGTTCGGCATGAATGTTCACTGGATGAAGAGCAGCTAAAACGCACCATAAAAACATTTTTCATCGCTGTTTTTATATTTATCACAGCTTTTTTCTTCGTTATCGTTTTTGGTAAGGGTATGTATGAAGAGGGTGCTAATGGTTGATAGGCACACGTTTTTACTTCCAAATGTAGAATTTCATCTAAAATCCATCCACTTCCTCTTCCCTCGAATTCTTCACATGATGATAATATTTTTAAAAAAGCTTCTGTTACTTTTTTTTTTCAGGTGATTCATTTAGGAGACTTATTTCACAAATTGATCGAAAATGCGATTCACATTTTTCTTCTTCGGTTTCTGCTGTTTTTCTAACAAAACGAACCTTGGCGCAAACGTACCACTTGATACCTTTCTTTTCCTTGGATTTATTTTCAACTATTCTTACAACTTCTTCTTTAGAATTCTGGAGGAAGCCATTTAAATTCTTTATAAAGTTCAAATCGGTTGAAATGGTATATGTTTCAAACGTATTCAAGCAAGTACGACTTTTGGTGTTATCTCTCCTGTCTTTAGCAGCAGGAGTTTGATATCCCGATGGTCCAGGTTGAGGAGAAGAATTCAGTCTTTTTCGTTTGTTTTCTAAGATCTTCGCTCTAGATACTTCATGCAACTTTAGATGACGTTTAAGGCTATCGGATCTGGCAAAGTTTTTATTGCAATGGTTGCATCTGTTTTCATCAGTTCCATGCACATTCTTTTTGTGTCTTTTAAAGTTCTTCTTATGTTTAAAAAACTTATTACAATCAGAACAAGAAAATATTTTATCTTCAGCGGCATCATCTTCGAACGGAGAATCTAATTGAGATGATGTTAAATCTCCAAAGTCACTTGTTGCAAAAATTTGGGTATTAAGAGGAAAATCAGAATTTTCGAAAAATTCTTCAACAGACTGCATTTTAAGGCATCAGCTAGTAAAGTAACGAGAAATGGAAAAATCTATAATATATAGTACAAAGCAATAAACGTGGACCAATAGAAAATCGACGCTTATCTTATATCTACGTATGCATGTGGGGAAGTAGATTTCATATACTAATAAGATTCCAAGAAGAATGTTGTTTGGGACTTTCTGTCTCCGAGAAGGAATGATAACAAACAAGAAAGTATAACACGCTGTGACGTCTTCCATTCACACTAAGTTTTATGGTTTCAACCAGATGTTAAGTGAGAAGTGCATGGGGTCATTGTTTATTGTTTAACCTCGGGCAAGCGTCGCCACCAGACTGCCCGTTAGGGTGAAAAGAGAACCTGCATCCATTGTCAATAGGAAGAACACGGTCGCCATGACCATGTTATCGATATCCGTGCACAAAAGTTGTTTACACATTCCTTTCCCTCTAAGATAAGATAGATTACCACTTCTGGATAATTCTATCATGACCTTGGCAAGTAAAAACATGTATTTTATATATATCCTCGAAATTATTACATGACGTATAAAATGAAGAAATTCATAGCTTTAAATAGTTTAGAAGGATATTAAATTTTTAGCCATAGGAATCTTACAATTCAACTTTATTCTAAGTATTTTCGCTTAAAGTTTGATAATATGTGAGTAAACTAAATGTATGGTAACAGGTTTTCGTAGGTGAGTTGTTAGGATCGTACCTTCTAACATTCATCAACGAAGACTTTTGGGGTTCGAAACTCAACTTAAAAATAAGTGTAATTTTACACATAGAAATTAAAATCAATCATAGATGGCTCCACTCATAAATGTACTTTTTCTAAAAAAAAAATTAGTTTTGAAGTAACGAAAACATTTATTGAAACGAAAATAGCTCTGACTGACATTAAGTTTTATTTTTCAAAACAAGTTTTGTCTCCCTTCATCAAGACTAAAATTTGCATCGAATCCTACGATCAAGTTGAACAGTATATTCATTTTAACTAATTAATTCATTTCATTGAGTAAAAATACGAATCGCCTATCATTAAAAACATATTCGTGTTCTCAAACCAATCATACTGATAGAGAAGACCCCTTACTAATACGAGAAAGGATTGGAATGATTCATCTTCTCATAAAAAAATGTTTATTTTTTGTCATTATTGTTTGCACTAAAGTAAAATAGAAAATATTATTGAAATCTTATTTTAAAAATTATTAATTGAAAAATAAACAGTCTATTCAATGAATTCCCAACATTTCAAATTTTCATAACGCATGCGCAGAATGTTTTTCAGGTAAGGAGACCCCCCATTGTCACCCTTTCCTTATCTCTTCTGCCCCCAGGCGTCAGCCGCGCTCCACTTGTCCCAGAACCGGCCCCATGTTAAGTCTATGGAGGCTCCACGCTCCACTTGTCCCAGAACCGGCATTTTATATCTACTGAAGTATTTAAATTAATAATAATTTTATTCAAAATTTTAAATTCAATATCTCTGTAAGATATGTGTGTGTCAAGGGCCCTGGCACACACACGCATCTTACGGAGGGGGTGTAATAATTCCCTCTAGCATCCTTTTTGTTAACTCTTTGTACTAATATTTAAACAAACTTTAATTCTTTGGTTCAAAAATAACACTGTAATATTAATCGAAATTAGCTAGTCCGAATTCCCTGTCCCGCCCATTCTATCCAATCAGAACTACTATTACATAATAATCACGCGCTTGCCACTGCCAGTATAAAAGCAAAAATCTTGTGTAATCGCTCTCTTTTTGTCTTTGTGTTGTGTCCCCTAAGATGTCGCTGCTGCTTGTCTCTTATCCGCTTTGCTTTTTATAATCGTCACAAGTTTGTCTCGTCAAAGTGAAAATGTACCGCAATTGTGTCTTAAGCTATTGATGTGTGCGTCACAATAAAAAAAGATGAACGTCCACTGAAGATGTTGTTTTAATAAAAACCTATTAACACTCGACAAATACCACTCTCGGCTAATACGTTATATATATATATATATATATATATATATATATATATATATATATATGTGTGTGTGTGTGTGTGTCATCTTTGATCTCTAGTTCTTCCGATGTTTTCGGTAATTGGGAAAGAAAGTCTGCATTTCTCTCTCCATGTTCAGTCGTTTTATGGAATGCTGTATTAAACTGAAGTGATTGTAAAATTAATGCATAATGTAAAAGCCTGGTAGCTGTTAACACTGGTAAGCCTCTTTTTGATTCAAAAATAGCTACCAAAGGTTTGTGATCCGTTATCAATGTAAATCTTCTACCTTTCAAGTATAAATAAAACTTTTTGCTGCCCAAATTATTGCAAGAGCTTCTTTATCAATTTGGGAGTAGTTTTGTTCTGACCCCGATAAAGTTCTTGATGCGAACGCGATGGGACGTTCAGAGCCTTTTGGATATATGTGCGACAGAGCACAACCAATACCAACTTTAGATGTAGCACTAACTAAAGTTAAAGGTAGATAAGGATCATAATGTACTAAGGCTTTTGGTGAGCAAATTTCGTTCTTTATTTGCTCAAAGGCAACCTGGCAATTATTGTCCTGCTTGTGAATTATTCCCAGATCTTCATTGATGACGAAAGGGTATATCAATAAAAATTTGGGAATCACTAAAAATTAAAAATTACCTCAATTGTTCGACATCATTCCCCAATCAATCAAAAAGAGTGTTCAGTAGAATTACGAAAAAATAATGACAAGAAACACGATACAGAAAATTAAATTTATTTACATGTGGTTAATAAATGTAAAGGAACACAATGTTTAACTTTCAAGATTGAATAGCAATGATAGCAGTTAAAATAATATGTATATTATAAAGGATATGCACAATTGTCATCATTTTTTTTACAAAGCTCCGAGATCCTTTAATATAAAAATGTGTGTGTTCACATTTCTCTGTAACACACACAAACACAGTTTTCTTTATTTATTTCGAGATATGTTTTCTTCTTTTAAGGGGATAAAAATTTAAATGGTTTAAAATTATTTTTGAAAAATGTGAAGCAAATATTTTATTGCATTTAATCTTTTTGATCATTTAATTCTTGAAATTTTTTTTCTAATAATTAATCCATTAGAAATAAAACTATATTATAAAATGATTAATATATACATTATTTTTCAATTTTCACAAAAACGTGATGAGAATTTCGAGTGTGGCTTAAATTGAATGAATACGGTAATACAAAAAAGTAAGGCAAACAATGTATTACACATTTGTAATAATGAACAAGTAAAACTTGGTTCAAAAACACTATTGGCGTGTATTTTTATGAATTTTAAAATCCTTTTTCTTTTTAGGTCACTTAAGTGTATTGTTCTTATTACATGAAAAAGATCATATTTGTTAAAAACAATATTTGTGTAAGTGGACTCAAAAATTTTAAACATCACAGATAAGAATTCAGAACCCTTAATTTAGTAAGAAAATTGTTGAGGAAAATGGAATACATGTGACAACTTTAAAAAAAAAATTCTCTATCCCCTCCAACCTCCTAAAGTTGTTTTCAAAAGTTTGTGATTTCAAAATATATCAGAGAGCAGGATGCTTAAGATTAAAAAATATTTTACAGAATCGAAGCTAGGAACTTTACTTTTTCGGCGTATTGGTGGGGGGACAAACTACCGTGTTTCATGTCGTTTGGAAGTGAAGGGGGGAGAAGAGAAATGTCCCTCCTTTTTTTTAGAGGTGTATTTGTCGCGAACGGCCTTGTACGAGCACGATTTCGGACCATACGAAAAAAGCCGAATGAGCGTTATAAACCGAAGCGTGACGTTCATTCAAGTTCACTCTCCAGCAAAATGCACCTATAGAAGTTATCACTTCAAACATGCATGAAAGAATCATCAGAATTAAATGAAATTTAATGCACAAACGATTTGTATTATAACAAATAAAAAAAACCATATTAAGTGTCCAAAATCAGTATTTGGTGTCGCCACCACGCGCTGCAATAAGTACTGCTATACAACGTGGCAGGGAGTCAAACAGATTTTGAATGTCTGCTAGTGGAAGAGAATTCCACATTGCTTGTATGCGCAGCAAAAGTTCGTCTTTTGAAGCTGCAGGACGCGGATCACGAGCGAAATGGCGACCAACCAAATCCCACACGTGCTCAACACGCGACATATCGGGCGAATAAGCAGGCCAAGGAAGAAGTTGCATGTGTTGGGCTGAACAAAAGTCTCGAACAGTCTTTGCAACATGTGGGCGTGCATTATCCTGCTGAAAGATAACTCCAGGCATGCCTTGAAGGAAGGGAACGACTTCGGGCTGTAGCACTTCACGGACGTACCTGTTGCTATTGAGATTACCTTCAATTCTTAGCAAATTGGATCGTCCATGATACGAAATCGCCCTACAAACCATAACTGCGGGTGCTAGGCCACTGTGTCGTTCGATAACGCACTCTGGAAGGCAGCGTTCACCGGCATAGCGTCTAACGCGAAGGCGGTCGTCATGTCCCCACAAATTGAAGCGTGATTCATCTGAAAGAGGGCACTGCGTGCGCGGTGGCTCTGAAACTTTATTATTTTACGTAACATCCTATAATTAATATATGCTGCAAAGTTTATTTAATTCTGACGATTCCTTCATGGTGTTGAATTTTTAACAAATAGCAGTGTGAAATGGAGGGGAAAAAAACCTAATGAATCAAATAAACAATGTGGAAGCAATATAAAATATCAAAACATAAAAAGAATTCTAAAAATATAAATTTGTAATTTGAAAACAAAAATATATTTAGTTTATGAAATAGAAGCAAAATAAAAATAAATTTTCACATTCAACAATTAATTAATTACTTGAAAATATATAACAAGAAATACAAAGTATAAACCAAGATTTTTCTGATATACAAAAAACGAAACCAAATACCTATATATATATATATTAACAAGCAGTTCAAAAAAAAATTAATGATAAGTTTCCAGTTGACAAATTAGTACTGAAAACAAAATCCAAAAATAAAAAATTCCAAACTCAAAAGAAGTTGTAAAAATGTTCAGTGCAAAACACATAGAAAAATGCTCAATTTACCAATGCTGTTTTTTTTTAATTGAAGAATCTTTATAAGCAAATATAATCACCAGAACTAATTCCTTATTAATAATAAAAATACACGAATCAAACTTTAAATGACTCATAGCTGATACGAAGACAAGCAATAAATAATTTAAAGCCCTAAATAGTAGCATCATATTTTTTATCAATGAAACCTAACTGTGATGAAACTAATTTTATAAGCTTAGCATGATTTTTTGTTTTGTTTTTAATAATTATTTCAACCTCATTAATAAATTATATACCTAAGTGATTGCAGAAACAAATACTAAAAGACAATCCCATACATAAATATTGCCCTTTTTAAGTGTAACATAATTATGTATGGAGTTATACCTTTCAAGTCTATGTAACAAAAAATATGTATAGATAAATTTGTTCACTTCAGCAATTATGAATCATATGAGTTTTGTAATTTCGAGTAGAAGCAAGTTTGTGATTTCTCTGCAAAACATCATCCTCAACATACATATTAAGTAGAAAGGTACATAAATCAAGTTTTATATACATATCACATTTTAAAGAAATTACTTTACAAAAACACTTTAAAGGATTAACAAAAACTATACATTTTTGTTAAAGATTACAATTATGAAAGTAAATGTGGAAAGTCAGGAATTTAAGATTATTAAAATGTTTAAAAAAAATTATTCAATGGAAGTTTCAGCACCAAAAAATTGTTTAAATTTATTTTCACAAAAAATTAAAAAAATATTTTAATAAACTCTTTTTTTAAAAAAAATTAACATACAAAATAGGTATTGAGGAAAAAAATAATAACAGTTGCACATTAAGAAGCAATTTAATTTTTATGATAAGTCAATTAAAAGCCAAGGAATAGATTTCAAGCTTTCCCAGATAAACTCAAATATTCAATCTATTTATTATTTTCAGTTTTTGAATAACACAATTAGATAATCAATCTAGAATTATAATTAAAGGCCAGAGTTCCTATTTTAGAATCAAGGCATATATTATACATAAAAAATTATACTTTAACGATTACAAAGATTAATTTACAAGTTAAAACAACAAAATTTAATAATATGCCTTTTCAAAACTTTGGTACATAATTTGTCATTTAAAAAGAACAAAATATAATCGATGCTGCATATTTTAAAATGAGCCATGATTCAACTTTTTCTTATTCCTTACTAACATAAAATATAATTTCTTGCCTTGAAGAACATTCTTGAATGGCACAAATATAGATACTTATTTTAAAACTTCATGAAAAATTATTTTTCTTCTAGGAACAAGGGTGAGAAATAGGTTTACATTGCAGGATCATACAAGTCCTTTATAATTACAAAAACACTCACCAAGAAGATTCAATACAACACAAAGAGAGGTACATTTTCTAAAAGTGTTATGCAATACAGGGTTTTCCAATCCTGTACCAGTAGCTGTTTGTATGAGCCTACCAAAAAGTGACAATAACTTGACTTGAAATAACTGTATTTCCTTTTTTAATAGATACCAAAGACTTGGAATTGTTTTTTATAAAAATAACCAGACTCACATTCCTATTACTTTCCTTAATCTGGAAAGTATCCCAACAAGGTTTAAAACCTCTGGTGCTATGAATGTTAAATTTCAAAATTCTGCAATTTTATAATCAGTCTTATCCAGTGGCTATAATTTGGCTTTTCTAGCAAAATTTCAGTTTCTTAAAAAAATTACTCAACAGGAAAGAAAAAATGCACGTAATCTTTGCATGCATTCTCACCCCTACCTATTTCCAAAAAATTTCTCACTATGTTCTATAATGTATACTGATTTGAAAATTTTCTTAGGTACTTACATATTAGTGCTACCGCAACAAAATTTGCACCTCCCAAATTGCGTCACGACATAAAAAAAAAACAAAGATTCTTACATGTTTTAATTGAAGATTAACGATTCTCATGGCACAATTTTGGCTGCAGTAATGCTAATGTGTAAGTACATACCTCTTCTTAATATTATAATACTTAATAGGAGGAAAAAGCTCACAAAAATATGTATTACATTCCTCTTTTCCTCAGTGGCTCGAAAGCCCAGGATGGTTCTTGGCCTTCTCAAAAAGCTTTTTCTAGGCTAGCCTTCTTCCTGCTAGTGTTCTCTAACTCTTAGTTCTCAAAACTAGATCTTTTTGTAGGCCATCAATTCATCTAAGATTTGGCCTGCCCTTTCTTCATCTACCAATTAGTTGGGCATTGAAGACTTTTTTAGTGGTGCGGTCTTCAACCATTCTGACGACGTGTCCTACCCATTTAATTCGCTGCATTTTGATGAAGTTAACGATGTCAGATTCTTTATATGATTGATAGATCTTGAAATTTAATCTTCTTTGCCACATTTCATTTTCCTGAATTCCTCAAAAATAAATCTTTCTTTCATATAGATACTTATCATGTTCTCATCTGCTCGAGACATAGACCAAGTTTCACATGCATAAGTGAATACTGATCTTAAAAGACTTTTATTCAATAGAATCTTTGTTTTTCTTTTGATTATATATATTTTCCTATTCCATTAAGACATCTATAAGCCACAGTAATTCTCTTTATCATTTTAGTAGTACAATCATTTCTATTGTTCTGAAACTGTCCACAACTTCAAAATTAGACTCTCCAATTTTAAAGTGGGAATTATTAAAATATGCTTTAGTGCACAGCATGTATTTGGTCTTATTCTCATTGATTTTCAGTCCCATCCTGAGGGTCTCTTTCATGTATTAGGAGACATAATTATATATATACAGTACACTCATATATTTCCATTGAAAAAAACCTTGTATTATAATATGTTTTACAAGAATTTCTCAAATGCTATTAAAACTTTATACATCACAATTCTACTAAAACTATTATACATTATGTTAATTTGTTAAGGAACAAACTAATTTACAGGAAAAAAGAAATTAAAAATGGATCAATAAAGAAAACCTGCTTCACAAGACTAAAAAAACATGAAATGTCTAAGTTATTGCATAGAAAACGTTTTTAAAAATCAATTCTAAATTAGCTACAATTATATAAAAAGAGAGAAATTCTTCAAATAAGCTGGTCCAGAAGAGTCTTTATTCTATGCAATGCAGCTGTGGTGGGATTAATAATGGAGACACTACATCAAAAGAATACTATTCATATTTAGATCTTAATTGATGCGGAAAATCTACTATAAAAGACTTCATTCCACTTAAGCTCCTCTTTCATTGCTCTCCATTAAAGACAGTCCTTCCTAGATATGAGAAATTATTTTCTAGGTAAAACAATTGATCTTTAAAAAAATCAATTACAACCGTTATTTTGCAAAAAATTAGAAAATTCAAAGAACTCTAATATATTTAATTAGCACTTAACAAGCTTTCAGTAATCAATTTTATCTTTCTTTTAAAGGACTTTTTTTTATCATCACTAAATAAACTGCAAGGAAATTGAAAGTGATATGCAGAAAAAGCAAAAGAAAAAGCTATCATTTACAATGTTTTTAAATCATTTGTCTTTCATAATGAGTGAATCTGATAATGATTTCAGAACACACCACTAGTCTGTAGAGTAACATTAGAAGAACATCACATGAAAATAGAATAATGTTTGTTAAAAGTAAATAAGATTGTTCCTGAGCTCTTGCATAAGAGGTTAAAAATAAATAATCAAAAACAATATTTAAAACAGAGAGGATAAACAACACAGATGAAATAAACAGTATAGCTGGAGCTAAAATCTTAAGAATAATGTAAATTTCCCTTTTTTTTATAACTAACTGGTTATGTTAATAATCTTCTAGGACTGGTTTTGTCCAAATGTTATCTGAAATAAAAATCATAATACAGACAGTTGTAAACATTTAAAATTACCCTAAGAAGGCTTATTCAGAGTTGATATCTTCATGAGAAAAGGTACATAATAGTGTTGAGATCCTATTTTAATCCCTACTTTTATTTGTTGTCAGTTTGACAAATTGTCATATTTGATAGAAATCCAATACAAAATATGAGCAATTAGAGCAATTTGATGTCAATTTTACTCTCCATCCAAAAAAAAATTGAACTAAAGAAAGATTTTATTAAATAGCTTAAAATATTGGTTCAACAAAAATTAATACACACAAGAGGCAGTTTGCCTTGAATTGCAATTATAACATCAAGTAACACTATTAACTAGATAATAATGTGAAATTTAACTTTTTGCATGGGAAAACTATGTTCTTTAGTTAATTTCCTTTTAGACCTTTTTGCATTTAACTGGAATCCTCATCAGAAAAAGAAAAATACATGTATAGAGTTTTAAATATAGGCCCTTCTTACTTGAATCAACACCAGAAAGGAATAGAAAATTTTTAAAGTTTTCAATAAGTTTCACAGGGATGAGTTGATAGAGAGAAATTCTAATTTTTTTTATCTAAACTGTAATTGTTGACAGAAAAGAGAAAATACACATTAGTGATTCCCAAAGTGGTCTATATAGACCCCCTGGGATCTATGATAACCTGCAAGGGGTCCACAGCAGTTAAAAAATAATTTGGGGGTCTACAATAGTGGCTCTCATTAAACCAGATCAAGACTTTAATCTTTGAAAAAAAATTTATCTAGTGGAAACCAGAACTTTATCAATTTAACTGATTTGTTTACTAAATTCAGAGAAGTTAATTTGTGGTTACTAGGTGACAGCATAAATTCTATTAAGACAAGGACTATGTCAGCATTTCTTTCCAGAATTAAATTAAAGAAATATAATATTGGACGCAGCGAATTTTCTCGATGTGTCCCAGTCAATCTGTCAGGATATTTTAACCTACGTTGAACATTTAAATGCCCTTTACTCAGATTTTGAAACTAGGTTTGAGATTGCTTTTTTTTAATAGTAATACCACAGTAGACAATGAATTCATATAGTCACATTGAAAAAAAATGTCATTTTACAATAGGAACTAATCTGAATAGGCCTTAATGATCTTAAAATAAAGTTTAGAAGTGGGTGTCAGCAATTTTGGCTTTAAAAAGACATACCTGTCATTTGTTGCGAATTATAGAATATTGAGAGAAAGTTTTCTAATTGCTTTTCCTAGTGAGAGGTAGTTTTAGTGAGTTTGCTAATCTCAAAAATAAAAGAAGAGGGGATGTACTCTTACTAACAAAGGAGATATAGGGTTAAACCCGACTAGATTGATATTAAAAATTGACAATTTGTTATTAAAGCACCAAATTCATCTTATTAAAAACATTTCCTTGCTCAGTTATTTTACGTAACAGTTGTTTTATGTATTAAATTAATTTATTTTAATTTAATTCATTAACATGTACTTCTTAAGTTTTAAAAGCTAATTTCACTACATTTAGAAACTTAATTCTTTTATAGTAAGTAGTAGTACCAGCTGTCAAAAAGACATTTAAGTTGATAAAATTGCAAAAATGCAATATCAGGTAAGTAGGGTCTACCCCAAAACAAAAAACATGGCAAGGGGTCTATGAGACAAAAAAGTTTGGGAACTTCTGATCTACATGATGTGGAAAAGTCAGTCATTATTATTCTATTCCTTTTCACAGTACATTTTTGGGAAATTTTACTTCAACTTCATGTGATGCTTTTTGTTACATCAGCAACAGTGCCATCAATAATTTTGAGATGTGATGCCATCTTGTTTCATGCATCAATGACTTCAAATTTGGCTTTGCTTCAAAATGCTTTGGCATCATCCCAGCACAATTTTAAAATTGCTGCCAAGAGGCCCACCAAAATAGGATTTTCCCACATATTTTTTTCACCATTCTGCTAGTACATACTTAGCAGAATATTGCAGTAAAATTAATTTAAATTTACTTAATTTGTGTATTTAATTTCTGAAACCTCCAATATTATTGTAAATAATACAAGAGAACACAATAATAATCTTATGAGATTTGCAAGATATTAATCATAAAACATACACAATATTATTTAAAACAGCATAATACGTTCAAATATAATTTACAAAAGAAAAAAATAGACAAATGTAATCAGGAAATATTTGTCAAATACATTGCATTTTTGTAAAAAAAAAACTGTCCACTAAAAGTATAATGTTTCAAGTTTAACTGAATATTTTAACAAAATATATATTTTTAGATCTATCTATAATAACTTTTTAAACTACAAATTTGAGTTAATGAAATTTTAATGTAAATTAAAGGAAATTTAAAAATTAGACAAATATTAAAAAAAGTAATTTAAAATTAGATGAAAATTTTTAAAAAAAATCTTATCTGTTATTTAAATTAATGCATATTAAATAGAATAAATTAAAGATCAAC
Source organism: Trichonephila clavipes (assembly GCA_019973935.1). Taxonomy (NCBI): domain Eukaryota; kingdom Metazoa; phylum Arthropoda; class Arachnida; order Araneae; family Nephilidae; genus Trichonephila; species Trichonephila clavipes. The sequence goes on along the minus strand of BMAU01021076.1, from coordinate 294,039 downwards.
AAATATCATATGCTGTGAAACTCTGTTGCCTCAAAATTATTGAAATTGAAAAAAATCATATGTTCCAGTAAAATAGTTATTTTAAATGAAATCCATTGCAATAATATGTCATTGAATAAATTTCAAAAAACTATCATATCAGAATTTTTAAAAAAGTAAAATTTTAAAATATTTATTAAGCACTATGAAAAATTCCACAATAAAAATATTGAAAGATTTACTGTGCAATTATGAACTTTCAGGTTTTAAAATCTTCTTTTAACTCCAAAACTTCTTTTAACTTGATTTTAAAATTCCTTCTTCTGAAGAAGTTTCTAGAAGACACACATTAGGTTGCATCAGATGATTCAGATTTTCAAAAACTAAAAATAAGAAAAAACTCATTTTAAAATTTGCATGACTTAAGTACATATTATTTCAAGAAAAATTTATGATTCCAAACAGAAATTGCTCTAATATAAGCAAAACAGCTTTTCTTGCAAACATAAACGTATTGAATTTTTATATACATATATATAATCTGAGAGATAAGAAAAATTCAATACTGCACAGAAAATAAGTTTATTCAAATTATTTAAAAGAAAGCAGAAGCCAAACAGTCTCAGCCAGCAGTGTTTCTTTTGAGTCATGGGTACGAGTCATGCTGTCACAACTCTGACCATACAAAGGGTCTGATACATATTTAATTTGTCAAAATACAGATTTGACATTGTTTGAAAGTTTACTGAGTAGGATGGCACATCATTCTTGTCCCTCGTAAAATTATAAGGCATGTTACCAATTGTTCGTGCATTGTATCAATGTTAATAATCAGTCTATTCAATGACTTAAAATAACAGAATAAAATGTAGTAACATACATCATAAATCAATAAAATTACTTAATTACAAAAATTTATTCATAACTTAATATGCCAAAAATATAATACCTTATTATAAGATAGTCAAGACTTTTTATTTAAGTCATATATGTTTAGATTACATATAATAAATATTTTTTAGCATAAATATTTTTAACAAAAAATCATCACAATTTTTTTGGTGCCAATTTGATATCGAGGGTAATAGCGCCAAGTTTTTTATGTTCGCCAAGATGGGTGATAACATTACAATATGGTTACATTAATATTTTTATCGTTGCCATGTGTGGTTGCCATGGAGATAACGTATATTAGAAATAACTTTTATTCGTTTTTCCCGTTGTAACCCTGTTAATTTCAGACGATTTCTTTAAAAATTTAACAATTTTCAGTGTAATTTTTCTCTAGTTTGCGTCTTCTGTTTAATTCTGAGCTATTTTCGAATATGGATATTTCTAAAATGAGTGAGTATTAGAATATTTTTTTCTTAAAAGAATAAGTGTTGTGCTTTTAATTATTGCAATAAATCATTTATTTTCGTTTCAAAAATGTCTTTTTTACGTTCTTTGTTTGATGAAATTTGTTGAAGGAACCTGCAGTGCAAGTTTCATATTGCAAGCTTTCACTACTTTGTAATTGATATTCCTAATTAATTTTAACATACATTATGTAATTATTTTATTCATGAAGAAAAAAAAATGCAATTATTACTATGTGTAATAATTATATAATATTCGTTATTTATAATTGTTTCTTTTAGCATTTATTTATAAATATTATTACACATTTTGTTTTTTATTTATAATTAATTTTATTTATTTATAATTGATATTATTTATTTATAATTATTATTATTTATTTATAATTATTACCTTATTCATTTGTAATTATTATCTTATTTATTCATAACTATTTCTGTTGCTTATTTATAGCTATTCTTATGTTATTTATTTATAATTATGTAATACGAGTAATCTTATGCATTATTTTTATTCTTTTACAATTCGACGATTATTCTTTTTAATAATTACTATTTAATTATATTATATGATTATTATTTCTAATAACAGTTATAAAATTGTACTATATGAATATTGTATATAATTACGATAAAATAATATAAGTTGTTATATGCTGCTTATAATACTATTATTAGTACATGTTACTTTTTATTACATAATATTATTATTCATTATGTATTGATTGATCTAGGTTTTCTCAATCTCTTCCTATATCCTTTATTTGAAATACATTTCAATGTATTTCAAAACAATTCTTTAAAATTATTGTGTATCATTAAATTACCACTAGTCCACCATATTGGATTCCATTCCCGCAACAAGAAGCGCTGCTTAGCGCTATTACCCGCGATATCAAATTAGTTCCATTTTTTTAAATGGAGCAGATGTGCAGAGAAAATTTAATCTGTGATCAATGATGTGATGATCAATGAAGAATAAGAAACTATTTGTAAGAACAGAATCCTTTTCCACAGTAAGCAGATCAAGAATTTGGTGTACCTCCTTCCCCTCCTCCATATCTCTATAAATATACACATTGTTTAATGCTCTCTTCAGATTGGAATCCAGATATATACTCCTTTTTTGCCCATCTCGGTTCACTCCTAGGAGAGCCCCCACCCTTGGCGCGAATTACTTTGGTTGGCGATAATTGCGCCATCATTGTAACCTTGCTTTTAAATACAACATATGGCAACCCTAACTTTCTCTAGAATTTTCGTCATTTGTGGGCGCGCATTTCAAATTTCATTTTGTTGTTGGGCACCGGGTTGAAAGTATGGCTGCACTTGCAAGTGAATACACGTTAGAATTCTTTACGTTCTTGAATGCTAGAGGCAAGAAAGAATTGATTGAATGGTGTATGAAAGAAGGATTAATTGCTTCAAGTTATGAATGTCCTAAATGTAATGAGCAAATGGGATTAAATGAACGAAAGTGTTGTTTTGGATGGATTTGAATGGAGATGTCGAAAAAAAGGTGTGAATACGCATGATGTTTGCAGAAGTATAAGAAAGAATTCGTGGTTTTCCAATAGTAAGTTAATCGGCAATAAAACGTTTTCTCCATAATCACACCAGCCACGCAGAAGGCATGTTCGACCATTACCTCGCTGAGTATTTATGGCGGCGCTCTCGCGATCACTCACTCAGCGACGAGACTTTCCAGAATTTTTTAAAAGCAGTTGTTACACTTTACCCTCCACTTGGGAAGGATCAACAATAAGAAAGTAAGTGCTGTTGTTATATTTTTTATCTTAAATGTTAAATTTCTGTATTGTTTACATGTATTTTCATTGCGCATCCATCTTATACTGCTATATTTACTTGTCACCGTTGTCGGGTTTGCTTGGCGCCATTTCGTTTTCGCTTGGCGCTTTTTCCGGTTTGGCGCCAAGGGTGGGGGCTCTCCTAGGAGTTTACCCCTATCTCTAATAATGTCACTGAATATAATTTAAATTGACTGTGTTAAAACAAACTAGCACCAAACAAACATAGATATACCTATTGAAAATGTTTATAAATAACTTTTATGTTATGTTTAGGTTTTTTCTAAGTGATCCTTTCTCCAGTAAATTTTTAATTAAAACCAATGATTTAAAAGCACCAAAAAAATAAAACTGCACAAAAAGCATTTTTTATCTTACTTTAAAGACATGTCTGTTTCTATCTTAAGGACATTTTCTAATGACATTGTCATTCAAAGCGATTAATCATACTTTTTCACACATTTCTAGCATTCATTCTCAGATACAAATCAGCCTGCATTCATACATATTTTAAGCAATGTTTTCTTATCTTTTTCCTCCAATAAAAAAAAAATACAATTACTTAATCATTCATACACAACATTATCAAATCCATTTCCCAAAATATAATAACTGTTGAAAATAATAATAGAAATAGAATGATTATTAAAAAAAAAAAATTTCAATAGGGTTGCATTTTCCCCTCTGGAAATAAGACCAACATGGTTCATTTATAACATCACGTTGAAGACATTTTCATTTCATTTCCAGACAGTGGGTTCAGCAAAGATCCAACTAGAATGGTACTTATCAGTAATAGAAACCATAAGGACAAACATAGAAACATGAAGAAAAAAAAATGTCTAATTGTCATTGTGCAGTGAATTATCTTATCGGAGATAATATTTATTATATTTATAATTATTATTAAACCAAAAATATTGAGAAAATAAACTTAGTCAAATGAACCAATTTTGCATTAAAAAGCATGGTATAGTTTTAGTGTCTGTTACTGTGCCTTTTTATCAGGCAATATTCTTCATTTATCACTTTTGAACACAGTATTATCTAATAAAAAACAGATCTAGAGTAACATTTGTAATGTTTTTCAACTGAATACAGTGTCTAACGTGCACCCCTGCAACCCTCACATTGTGGGGGGCCCAAAAGTTATGGTTTTACAATCCTGTGTAAGAACCAGCTTGGGGCACAAAACCTGACTTTGCAGGAGTCCTAATATTCTCTGGGTACTTAGATATTACCGCAACAATTGCCAATGTTCAAGATAACTTGCCGAATTGGCAACCCTAATTTTGCAAGTATCGAATGCACTAAACAGACAATCACATGCTTTGTTTCATATAATGTTGCCAATAGGTTGTGATAATATGTAGGGATCATTCTGCATTATGCCACTGGCTAAATGCTTATCTGCTTTGCCTTTTAAAAAATGTAAATATATAAATATTAGAACATTTGTATCAATGTTTAATTATGTAAGGGAGAAAATTCAAGCATTAAATGAAGACAATCTAAAGTAATATTAAGCATAATAAAAGGGTTATCAATATATAGTGCCTAAAATGCTAAATTATCATCATGTTTATTTTCTAAATTATTTTCAAAAATTTTCTTTAAAAGTCAATTTGGTTGTATTATGAACACTTGATACAATTAGCAAACTAAACTAATTAATAGCAAACGAGCTCACTAATTTATTACTCAAATTAAGACATAAACAAATACTTCTTTATAAAATGTATCCTTATGTACTTACTGCATGTCATCTTATTCAGAATTAAAGGTTGATTACATTCCTTCAAGAAATCTAAGATTTCTGATTTAAGTTGATGTAAATTTTGAGTTACATCATTACTTCTATTGTTGACATGCAAAGAGCTACTTTTTTTAATTGAGGCAAGTGACACATTAGAGTTTTCATCATGATTATTTTTTTGCTGCTTATCATCGCTGCTTAAATGTAAATTCGTCATTTTAACAGTATTATAGTTTCTTCTGAAATTATCAAGAGATAATTTTATTTCTTTCGCTCGGGAAAGTAACGGGGATTTTATTTTTCTCAAAATGCATTGATTTACTCCAAGTAAACCCATCGCGATGGAAAGTTCATAGTTAAAAGTATCCTCGAAGCCTTTAACGTAGCCGTGCTCTTCACCGCTTCCTTTAGCTATTTCACTCCCCACACATTTGCCATCGCTATAACCTTCCTTAAAATGGGTAATTTTTAATTTGTTCCATTCAATTTCTTCAACGGTAGACGCATTTTTATTCTGAGATTCCCAAATCTCGTAGTCCATATTGCTGTTTGTTTATTTGGAAAGTCGTTAAATGAAGATCAGTTACAGCTACAGTTAATATTTTTATGTGGGTGTGGAGCAATAAAGGCTATTATCCCAATACAGAGCACGTTATTAGAAGAGGAGATGGGAAGGAAACACAGGGGGATGACATTCTGCAGGGTTACAGTCAAGCAATTTTCTTGCCAATATAAGCGTTTCCTTTGAATACAATGTCAAACATTTCATTTCCTCCGTGGACGTAGATCACGTCACACCGTACTAACCGGCTTCTAGTCAAAAACATAATGAATTACGAAGTGTTGGAAAGCTAAATTCTTATTTTTGTGACAATTTGAGATTTTTACATTTTCAAACCGTATAGATTTTAACCGTTCTAAAAATAACTTACTTTAACCTCTAGGGTTATTAGAAGCTCTTAAAACCTGTTTTTAAATAAACGTTGAAACTGGGCCACACCAATTTGAGTGCCGAAAAATGTAAACACAGTGCTTCGTTTTTGCTTAAAAGTTGAATGTCTTATAAAAATCTACGCATGTATATTTTATTGTAAATTGAGCCTTTTATTTTTGTGTTTCATAGCCGATTAGAAGCCTTATTGTATACATTAAAATCAATTTATCTCAAAAGGTAGAATATGATATTCGATGTACCTTTCCTGAGAAACTACTGTTCACAGGTATGTAAATTTTTTTATGATATATTTATAATGATGGCTATTATATACTGAAATGAGTTTTTGCAAAAAACTCAAAAATTCATTTCTTACAAATTCTTTTATGTGAAAAATGGGTCAAATTTCATTATGTTTGATAAAATATTTTATAAATTATGTAAAAGTTCAAAATTAGCTAAAAGCTTGTGGCGGTGTGATATCTATATGAACTTGTACCAACATCCCGCGAGGACGATCGTTTTGGCGTGATGGTTAGTGTACTTGCTTCATTCGTACGTTCGGAACGGAAGGTACTCAGATCGAATCTTCCCTCCGACATTGGTGACCCTGGCCGTGATATAATCCGCACCCTTCGCGCGCCGCAGTCGTGGCGCCATCTATCCATCGCAAAAGCAACCAAGCCGTCAAACATTGACGCAAATAAGCCGTTACTTCTCAAAGCCGTCTAACACAAATGACGCAATTCTCAAGCCGTCACGCACGTAGACGCAACCCACAAAGTGACGCAACTGCTTACATGCTCGCCACAAATATGGTATCGTTCGTTCGCCTATTCGCCGAAACACTGGCAGGGGGTATGTGGCGGTGTGGTATCTATATGAACTTGTACTTACATCCCGCGAGGACGATCGTTTTGGCGTGATGGTTAGTGTACTTGCTTCATTCGTACGTTCGGAACGGAAGGTACTCAGATCGAATCTTCCCTCCGACAAGCTCATTTCTGTATAGTGAGAAAGATATACTTTGATTGTATGAAAAAAATTGCAAGCATGTACATATATCAGATTTTGAGAAAAGGTACATCGAAAACAGCCAAATTAACATTGTCAGTATAGAGAGAGCGAGAGCGAGATTTCGAACTCCCCTTAGTGAAAAAAATATATAACCATCGCTCGAAATTGCAAATTTAAATAAATGCTACAAATTTGTTTTAAGTAATTGATTTGGTCAACATTTTTTTTAATAAAAAGTTGAATTATGTAATTGCAGTGGTAGGTAACACGATTACGAACAGAAGAGCTCCCCTTCTTGTTAAATTAGTAAATTGCGTGAATCCTACAAAACTCGATGCTAACTCTAATAAATTTTGAAGCTCCTAGTTTTTAACGAAAAAATATTGGATTAATTTAAATAATACGATGACATTGAAATTCCGAATAGAAGCTCCTTCATGGATTATATAGAAGCTGTTACGAATAAGTATTTCAAATAAAGAGGAAGAGATTTAGTCGATCTTTCGAAAATGTAATTGGTGTAAGTCGGTGTTTCTCAAACTGTGGGGCGCGCCCCCCTTGGGGGGCACGAGCCTATTGAAAAGTCGAGAACAAAAGATTATTAATTTACTGAAAGTATACAAACAAAATACATTCTGACATAATGAAAAATAAAATACACATCTACACTGATATAATATATCAGTGCTACACAATGTATTTTATAATTACTTTAACAATTCTAAGTTAAAAACAAGTTAATTAATGCCGGTTAATTAATGCAAGTTAATTACAAGATGCCGGTGTGTTCTGAACAAACTTTAGAGCTCTTAAAACTATTTTCTAAAACAAAAGACCCAAAATCTATTTTGAAAAAGTGTTCAAAGAAAGAAATAAAAACTTTGTGAGAGTATGTGCTGAATGTTTTATGTGGTAACATATCATTGACTAAAATTTTTAAAAAATCGCTTATCTCCGTATAAAGAAAGCTTTCTAACAAAAAACACCTCTTTACGAGCAAAAGAAAATTTTAATTCAAAAAGGAGAAGGATTCCTATCTATTTTATTACCTGTGACTATTTCCGTCATCAGTTCTTTAATTCAAAATGGAATTTAGCAGAAAACTTGTACTCGTACCCGAAAAAAGAGTTCAAGTAACGGAACACTTATCGGAACTTAATCAACGCAAGAAAAACATTCTCCATAATAAGGATTTAACGGAAGAAGAAAAAACAATTCTCTATTTAGAAGTTTTACAAAAATATACGCACTTTTCTAACGAAAATCGAAAAGAAACTGAATCAATTCCAAATGAAACATCTCTATCAGAAAATCAAGAAACGGAATCATTAAAGAAAATCTGAGTCAGTAGTAAAGATGGAAAAAGAAGTGTTTGGGGATGAAATTTTAAGAATTGTTCCTGCTAGGTATAAAGAAAAGGCAAAAAATATTTTCCAGTTTTTAAAGCTTCAAGAATCTTTCAGTTGGAATTCTGATGATGAAATTATTTACAAAAACACTGTTATTCCAGGAAGCAATATTCCATTCCTCGTGAATGATTTTCTACGGAATCGAAAATCAGCACCTGAAGGAAGATATGTATTTTTAAGAGCTTCGAATGATGTAAATTTACCGAAAAATCTAGATGTAAATAAAAAATTGTATCAGAATAACAAAAATATCAAGAAACCAATAATGTATGCTCGCAGAAATGCATGGTTGAAACTTTGAAATAAATTATACTCATTTGATTAAAAAAAAATTGTCTCAATTGTCTCTTTATGATTTGAACAGTTTTCTTTTGAAGAGGAAAATATACTTATTTGATAAAATTTAAAAAATTCAAATAGATACTTAAATAAAATTATATTAATTTTTTGGGGGAAAAATTTATCATAGTAAAAAATATTAATTTTTTGAGAGAAAAAGAAATTTAACATAAAAGAAATATTAGTTTTTTGAGAAGAAAAAAATTACCATATAAAAAAAATATATAATAATTTTTTTTGTGGGGGAATAGAAATAGAAAAAAAATAATAAAATAAAAGACACACAAATATTTAGTTTCATTCCATTTTTTATTTTCTAAATACAAATCTTACACCATATCGCTTATTTACAAATTGATACATTTGAAAATCCTTTATATACAATTGATTTAAAATATAATGCATAGAATAGCCTTGGCTGCGATTGAATAAAAAGTAAATACAGTATTGCCCACAAGCATTGGATGTTGGTGATTGAAACACTTTAGAACTCCATAATACATCTAAATAGGTAGTAAAGGGTGTTTTTTTAGAGGTATAGAACTTTAAATTGCAATAAAACAACGATGCATTATTCGATTGACATGAATTTTTTTTTTATTCGAAAGATAATCTTGAGGCATTACATTTTAAATATGATTTCTGGCATATGACTGCCACGGCTGTCCAATCTGGAAGTCCAATTTTTGATGACTTTTTCCAACATTTGTGGCCGTATATCGGCAATAACACGGCGAATGTTGTCTTCCAAATGGCCAAGCGTTTGTGGCTTATCCGCATAGACCAATGACTTTACATAGCCCCACAGAAAATAGTCTAGCGGTGTTAACCCTCCAACTCGACAGAACGGATTTTTCCGCCCTACTAGAGAGGCTTCGAAAATGGACTGCACGGATTTTTCTGCCTTCAAGTAACGTTTTCAAAAGCGGATTAGCCGCACTTTTCTGAAATCTTTTCCCCCTTTTAAGGTTTAACATCTTGAAAGATAATGAGGGACGGAGGAAGCAACACAGCAGGAGTTTTATGGCTCGCAGGGAACCCCGTGTTTTGACCCCCCAATCGTAAAAAATCGGGGAGAAATTTCTTTACAACCCAAGAAGTGTGTGTTTCTTTGCTAGCTCGTATTTTAAGGTGATGGCGGGCCATTAGTTTAACACCTTACATGACATCTAGATGGCGTTGGCTATTGCGAAATTTTTGGCCCAAATATTTGTCTCAAGATTCCCAAGATGGGCAATAAAATTCTCTCTCGGGTAACCTTTTCAGTGAAATTCTCCCCTTCAGCGGAAGGAAACACGCGGGTGGGGGGCTAAGGGAGGGTGACGGTTGTCAAACTGGTAAAATAAATGTTAGCTCTTTTTTTTTCTTTTTCGGGCGAGGGGGTTAAAGCAGCAGAGTGAATCTTGACCATGAAAGACTTCTCATGTCTGGACATTGGTCAATCGTCAAACTTTTTCAACTCTTGGACCCCTTAGAACTGTAACATGTTTTCGAGGAAACCCCTTCCTCGCTGAAGGGAATATATCTTAAAATAATATTTAAAGTATATAGATAAACATATTTTTGATATTATATGTAAAGACAATTTTAAAAAAATATTTTATTTTTTATTAAAAACTTTTATGTTGTAATTTTAATGTTATTTACTCATTGATAATATAAATTTGAGATCCAAATGTCACCTACGCATGCATTATACTTAGTAACTGAGATATGTGTTCACAATTTTTTACACAAACTATCGACGTATAAGCTTTTTGAAATTATCTGCAGTAGCATTTCGCATATTCCGTGTTCAATTCGTTTTTGTATTTTGTTTTTGTGGCCAATCGCGTTAAAAATATTTTTCACTTTCTAAATACATTTTTGTGAATGGCATGAAAATGTTCATAGCTGTGTGAGAAATTCTGCGTATATGGCATGAATTGGTAACCTAAAATGTAGGTCTTCTAGCTTAAATTTAAATTTTAGCATCGAATCTGTTCATATGTCGATAAATTTTTTTATCTTCTTCATTATAGGTGTTTTTTCCCCACAAATGTAAAAGGTTTCAAAACATTGTACTAACTAGTATAAAATTACTTCGTGGAACTCGGGATAGCAAACAATAGTATATTCACAATCTACTGCATAAAATAAAGTTTTAAAATTCATTTATTATATTACAATAAAAGTTAAAAAAAAAAATTTCAAATTATGTATAAATAAAATTTTTAATTTTAGTCTATGATCTTTAGATAATTGTGACTAAACGAATTTCATGAGAACATAAATCCATTTTGCATACATATTTGTAATTTTTCTTTCCCATTTTTTTTTATTGGGACTCGTGGAACACAGTTTGTCGATCAATTCTCTAGATAAATGATGTACAGAACGAAACTGTTTAATTTTTCCTGAACAAATGATTTTTAAAGGAAGAATAGGTGGATTTAAAGCAATGAAAATTAAATTTCACGTTTTAATGAACAAACAATATGATACAATTTTACTTTTATACAATAGAACAGGGGTTGGCAACCTATTTCACGAGACGTACAATTCTCAGTGGTACTTGAATTACTCAACAAATGTGTCAATTTTTGAAGGATGGAAGATGATAAATTTATAATGGTCCTTATTATACGAAGATCTCCAGAATTATGGACAATTGCGAAATTTCGAAAAAATCGGAAAGAGAGATATCTCGAAACATAAATTTACAGCTATTTTGTGAATTATTGGATGTCATTGGTGGTGAGATTTAATTGTTTGAAAAGAGAAGATCAGCTCTCCGCTTTTGGTTGATTTTGAAAAAAGGCAAGAAAAAAAATTCTCTGTGTGTGTGTAGCGCACTTCCTTCAATAGAATCCTCCCCTTTCTCTGCAGGGGAAGAGGGCCAAGTCTTTACGACTGTGAAACGAAATACTTGTTCTTTTGGGGGAGGGGAGTAAAATAGTGTTGACTCTTGACCATGAGAGATCTAAAATGGCTTTCTTACTTTTTCCACTCATGGATTCTGATAATTTGTTATGAATGCTTTATTCGTTTCTAACTATGGAAAAAATCCTATGTATTTGCAATCTAAATTTTAGGAGCTGTTCTTGTTTTAATATAGATTTTACCGTCAAATGTCTTTTAAAATATCAATAAGTTGTTCGCTCTCCTTGATTATAGGTGTTTTTATCCACAAATAAAAAAAAAAGTTCATTTTCATTACAAAACGATTTAGTTGTGCAAAAACAATGTATTAACGTGAATAAATTTGTTTTGTTGGTCCCGAAAAACAATGGAATATTCACAATCTAGTAGGCACTACATATAAAGAAAAACGATTTAATATTCTTTTATAATGGAATAATAAATGTTTCTAAAAAGTATTACAAAATAAAGTTCTTTGTAAAAAAAATGTTTCAGAAATTTCCAATTAGGTATACACTTACACCTGTATTACATTATTAAAGGTTTAAGGAAACAATTTTGAATAGTTTTCTTTTAAAAAAGTAGTTTTATATATAAATGTTAAAAAGGTTAAAGGTTATCAATTTTGATATTTTTCTAAGATAGTATGCAGCTATTTCATTAAAAACTGGTTAATTATGGTTTTGACCATTATTTTACGTATGTTTGTAAAATAATTTTTTAAATTCAAAAAATATTTTTTATAAGAAATGGTACGTAAATGAAAATAAGCATTACAAAATTATTTCATGTTCAGCAAAAAAAAGGAAGAAAGAAAGAGAGATATTTTGAAATTAAAATTACTTTTGTAACTTTAGAGAACGATTAAAATATCATTATAAGTGTTACTACTCAAGGTTCTGCAAATAATACTTTGCGACGGTTACTGGAACAAAATCTTTATTTACAGCACAGCACAGAGACACACAAAAAAACCTACAGTTTCCAAGGAAAGAGCTACATATATATACACTTGATTCTACATCTGACATCTTGTGATGTAATCAAGAACCAATCCTGACCGGCGCGCATGACATCACTTCAATCCTTACGTCATACTTATGATGCCACGAGCGTGATCAGGAAAGTACATGAATAAATTAATGGCGTCGCAACATCCTCCCACCCTTTTGAGTGTATTGATATCACTCAAAAGCATATAAAACTTCATTAAATAATCCAAGTCTTTCAGGTATCTTAACTAATCTACCTGATCTAGTGACTTTATTTTTTATGACAGCATTACTGGTTAATTTATCTTCATTAACACTAGATGTCGGAACGCCATCAATTTTTACAATTTCATTATTTATAAATGGCACTTCGAGTGGATAAACTCTTTGAATTGGACGAATCAGTTCAGAGTTCTTACATTTTAATTTCAAGGTACGAACTTTACCATCTCTACCTGGAAGCAGACTTATTACTTTTCCTAAAGGCCAATACACGCGCTTCTTGGATGGCTCTTCAATCATCACGACATCACCAACTTTGAAATCATGACCTGGCTTTCCTGGTCGTGTTTGTCGTAGTTGACCAAGATATTCTTTCCTAAAACGTGATCTAAAATCATGGATCAGTTTTCTACGATATTTTATTCTTTTCTGAAACTTGAGAATTCACTTTAAATCTAAATCTACGGTGTCATATGAAGACTTCCCGTTTAAAAACAAACTAGGTGTCAATGGTATTAAATCATTCGGATCTTCCGAGACATAGGTTAATGGACGAGAATTAACCACCGCTTCACAATCACATAGAACAGTTAAAAGTTCTTCATATGTTAAAATTGCCTTACCTAAAGTACGCTTCAATAATTCTTTAATTACTCGTACTAATCTCTCCCCACCAATCTCCCCACCAAGCGGCAGTTGGGGGATTGAACTTCCATTTAATAGGTTTAATATCGGTCTCTTTCATTATTTTATCCCAATCTAGATTTTTCAATTCACTATTAGTGCCGACAAAATTAGTTCCGTTATCTGTATATATAGTTTCTGGTCTAGTACGACGCAATAAACCGTCTTAAAGAAAGCATGAAACACTCAGTAGACAATGAACTCACTAGCTCTAGATGTATCGCTCGATAAATGGCACAAGTGTAAAGCACTATCCACACCTTACCTCCATCTCTAGTAAAAAAAGAGGTCCAGCCAAATCAATACCTGTAATGTCGAACGCGTTAGCATCTTTAACACGATCCGCAGGCAGACTCACAGGTTCACTCATAGGAGAGTTAGAGCTATACCGACGACAGGGTACACACTTCATAACTACTTCCCTGACCGTTTTTCGTGTTTTCATTATCCAGAATTTTTCACGCAGTATAGACATAAGAATTTGAACCCCAGCGTGGCAATGTTTTACATGGTAATACTCAATTAATCTTGTGGTTAAAAGGCATTTACTAGGCATCAAAAATAGAGCAATAAAATTTGGATCATCTTTTCTCTCAGTTATTTTAGTTTTAACTCTAATGATTCCTTCATTATCTTTAAAGACATTTACAATGGGTATTGATTTCAAATTAGGAAACATCTTATCTTGTACTAACCGAATTAACACCCTTTCAGCATTTTCTATATCATCCGACGATAGTTCGGAAAGTTCTCTTTCCTCAACATGAACCCTAGAATTATTAATAAATCTTAAAATCCAGCCCATTAAACGAACTATTGAATTGTATTTAGAAAATCGTACAGCATACCAAGGGACCAATTCCTCAGAAATATTTACATTAACTAATTCAGACTTCCTTTTTCCAAAATAACATCCTTAGGTTCACAATTAATTTTATTGGCAGGCCACTGTTCCCTATTGTTTCTTAACCATCGAGGTCCCTCCCACCATTTAGAATCTAACATCTTTTTTGGGGGTACATCCTCGAGATAACAAATCTGCTATATTCATATTACTTGGAACATGCCTCCACGACTGAAATTGGGTAAGTTCTCTTATTTTTTTTACCCGGTTGGCCACAAACACGGACCAATTTCCTTGTTCTCTTATCCACCAAAGAGCCACTTCTGAATCAGACCAGTAAATTACCTTTATTCCTGGTAGATTTAAAGCACGTATAATTGAATTTGCAAGCCTAGCTCCGAGGCAACATGACATTAATTCTAATCTAGGAATGGTAAGAGATTTCAAGGGGCTACTCTAGCCTTAGAACGTAAAAGTGTAATTTTTAAATCATTTTCTACAACAGTTCGAACAAACACACATGCACCATATGAGCTTTTAGATGCATCAACAAAAATATGGAGTTCAGAGGTTTCATTTATGGCAATATATCGAGGCACAGTAACTTCTTTTAACAAATACATTTCATTTGACCATTTCATAAATTTATTAACAATATTTTTAGGTAATTCTGAATCCCAAGGCAGTTTTAACTTCCAAGTTTCTTGCAATAATAATTTGGGAGGCAATGTAGCTGGAGATAACAACCCGTTTGCGTCAAAAACCTTTTTGCACCGTTGATAAAATGAACCTTTTCGTAATTTTTGTTTCACACGTTAAGATTTCAAAATTTATATTACATCTCAGAGTATCTTTGTCTAAATTCCATAACATGCCTAAAACTGACGCCTCTCCTGTATGCTGAGAAACATATTTACTTGCTACATTGCTTTGCCAACCTCGCAAGTTAAAACAGCCTTTTGACAATAATTTTGAAGCTATATCAATAAAATTTTCTTGTTCCTTTACATTATTTACACAGATAAACAATTGTCAACATAAAATGAACTTTTAATTTCTCTACAACATTACAGTATTCAAGAGGTGCGTTATCTAATAGATGTTTTATGGATGCGTTTAATAGGAAAGGGGAAGAATTTAAACCAAAAACAATTCGACAATGCCTATACACCAATTCTTTACTAGGATAAAAGAATCGAAGATAGTCTCTATCTTTTGGATGAACTGATAACATTAAAAACGCTTTCTCTATATCTGCACTTAATCCTATAGGGTAAAGTCTAAACCTATCTAAAATATCGGGTATTACTTCTAAAAGATTTATGCCTTTATATAAGCATTGGTTTAATGAAGGTTTACCATTTTCACAAGCCGACCCGTCAAAACAGGGACGGTACTTTGTGGTTTCACTTTGCAGTTTTATTACAGGCCTATGTGCCAAATAATGACATTTAACCGCTTTCACTTCCTCTTCCGGTACAATTTCAATAATCCCCAAATTTTCCCAATCCTCAAAAACTTTTGATACTCTCTGAGAAAGCCATTACTTTCAGCCCTTTGATAACTTTCTCATGTCTAGCCCAAGTTAAACCTTTATTATCAGGTAAATTAACTGGATCATGTTTCCACGGAAGCTGTAACTCATACCTTCCGTTAGGAAGAATCGCTAGCTTCTGCTGAAAATCATTTAAAGCGTCTTCATAAGAATTTTGTTTGCTTTCCTCTAGTGTTGGATTAGAAATGCCTAAACTTTCGAGATTCCAGAGATCAGTTAATTTAAAATTTCTTACATACATTGAAAGTGTTGTCATAACATTTCTATCAATATGGCATACATCATCCAGCATTCCTATAACTGTATTTCCGAGTTTAGTCTCGACCACACTTAAACCGGAATCTAACTCACAACATTTCTTCATTAAAATGCGACCTAACACATTCGAACCCACTAACAAATCAATTTCTAAATCTTCGCTAAATGAATCTGAAAACTCTATGTTCAGTTCTCTTAAATTATTTAGAATTTGCTCATCTGTTATTTTCGGGACACTGTCGCATATCTTTTCCTCTGAGAGAACTTCTAAACAACAAGAGTAATCTCCATTCAAAGCCGTCAGCTCGATAGAATAAACTCCACGTTCCTTGGGCTTCGTTTGCGTTCCTCCAAACAGGGAGTGAATTATGTTTTCATATCTATGCGGTATTAATCCCAAGTGCGCAATTAATCTTTCACTCACGTGAGAATACTGGCTAGCTGAATCTAAAAATAATCCTTATGCGCCTTTCTCGACCTCGACCTCGCGCAATTACACAGAGAGTCTGCAAATAAACCGTTCGATCTCTGCTACATTGTTTAGAAAGAGAAATAGTGGAAGGAGAATTTTTAACACTTAAATGTTTATCAAGTTTTTTACTACACATAATATTATAATGAGATAAAGAGCAGAAATTGCACTTCAGTTTAGATTTTAAGTCACACTGCCTACTGATATGATTTGATTTAGTTAAACATGAATAACAAGCTCCCTTTTTAGACAATATTTTTAACTTCTCATCTAAAGACATTTTCTTTGCTAAAAACATTTATGGCTGGGATGGGGTTTATCACAAAAAATACAAGCAACTTTATTGTCAGTGGATTTGAAACTTACCAGGGCTGCCGCAGTTGCCGGATTCCACTAATCTCGTTTAGAGGGGTACAAACATATTCCTTCTTACGGGTAACGTTATTCGATGCAAATCCAGTTCTTGATAACACAACCATCTCTTCACCCTGCACTTCTTGACGGAGAAAAGTCATTAGATTCTCTAAGGAGCGAATGTTCTTTCCGGCAGTGTTGTCGGATAGTTCGTGGTGATTTCTGTTCCGTTCCCACGTCATTAGCACTTCTTCGGGCAGGCAGCTCTCAACCAGAGGAGCTAGGATCTCCAAACCTTTCCTGCGTTCGTCCTAGGCTCTCCAGGGCTCTCAGCTTTCCCTCAACTCGTCATAGAGTCTTGAAAGGTCCGTTTTTGCTCTACCGGACACAGCATTCTTCATAACCATTGTCAGAAGATCCCGAACATAAATTTGGACAAGTAGATCTTCTCTTCCAAATCGCTCTTTCAATTGGTCCACTGCCTTCGGGTAATTCGCTGCAGTAGCCGGAAAACTAAGAATGAGTCTTTCCGCTTTCGATTTGGGTTCAACTGAAGCCACAAGATACTGCATCTTGTCTTCATTTGGGATGCTTCCGTCGTCATGGATTTTTTTGGAACTGGCTCCAAAACGAAAGGAACTCCTTCGGTCTCCGCCGAATTTTCTCAGTTCGAGTTTCGGTAGCTTAAACTTTCTTGGTGTGTCTGGAACTTCAGAAATAACAGTCTCTCCCAACTTCTTATCGATGCGAGTGTAACATTCTAAATATTTTTCACGGTAGCTTTCCGCATCAATGAAATCAGTCTCGAATTCTTCTCCATTATCTTCTAATTGTAGCAAAGTTCCAGATACTGCTTCTTGGGCCGCTTCTAATCTCAAATATTTGTCTTTCAATTGCATTGCAGCAACGAAATCTTCTGTAAATCTACTACATCATTCTTTAGCTCACTTTCTATCTTATTTGCGTTTAAGGTAACCGCAGTCCTAAGTACTCGTCTCTGTGCCTTTTGTGCTTTAAGATCCATATCTAATTCTAGTTATCTACTTTCCAATAACACATCCTGTCGTGGACGCCAAATGTTACTACTCAAGGTTCTGCAAATAATACTTTGCGACGGTTACTGAACAAAAATCTTTATTTACAGCACAGCACAGAGACACACAAAAACCTACAGTTTCAGAAAGAGCTACATATATTGATTCTACATCTGACATCTTGATGTAATCATCCTAACGTGACATCACTTCAATCCTTACGTCATACTTATGTTGCCACGAGCGTGATCAGGGAAAGTACATGAATAAATTAATGGCGTCGCAACAATAAGGGAGAGAAAATAGGCTGGCAATTAATTATCAAGCACAAATAATCAAGCATATAATATATAAACATTGCTTTTATTTTTTCTAAGAAATTTATGTTTATTTAATGAATATATGTCAATAACAATTTTTCAATTTGGAAGTTAACATTATATTTAAATCAAAGAAAATTGCATTATTGCTTAATTTGGGGGCATATTTGGTAACAAAATAATAGTTTCATTCTATGTAGGAATCCAAATAAATGGCTAAGTAATATACTTAATTATAAAAATATATATCACGGACAGTTTTTACGGTATCCTGTTCGAGAAGATATAGGAGGTCACAGTAGGCAAGAGTTCATGGTTACGAACTCGTGATCGACGTGGTGTTGCATCGTCGGTTTGAATTCTGGTGTCCCTGCTGAAGATCCGCTATGTAGAATTGATTGATTGATTGAATATTAACGTCGCACTGTTCAGCTACACGAGGGCTTTTGGCGACGGACCACGTAATTTTGAACCATAGTCGGTAGTGACGAGGACGACACCTGAGCTTGCACCTCCCATCTCCCAACTACCACACAATGAGAGGACGTTTTAGCTCTCAGATTTAACGTTCATCGCTCCGACAGAACTTCAGCGGTACTAGGCTCGAACTCATGACACGCCAGCCACGAGTACGTTACCTTGACCACTAGGGTATCGCAGCCACTTTTCATTCCGTAAATATATCATATATCGATAATATATTTTACACTATTTTTTTCACAAAAAATGTGCTGAGAATTTGGGGTGCGGCTTAGAATCTGAACATAATTAATTGAAAAAATAAGTTTCTGTTAATTAAATTAGAAAACAATATTTTGTGTTAATAATTGTTCCAATGGTTTATGGTAAAAGTTTTACGTCAAATATAAAATCGATGGGAAAAAATTTTTTGTTAGTTAAAAAGAAAATAATAATATAATAATAATAATTGCATTACAATAATTAGATTAAAATTTTAATTTGTGAGCAAGGAGTAGTAATTTGTGTTCTTTAGAGTTAATTCACAACTTTCGATCAAGTATAAAGTAAGCATACTTTCATTCTTCGTTAAGTCATTTCGCAGAATTTAAATATTCTTACAGACATTCCTTCAATAACAGACAAAAAAAAAATCTAAGCCGTATAATTATAAACGATTTTTTTTAAAGCACACATGCAGAAAATATTTAAAACTTTCCTAAATCGGAAAGTTCGTCAGATTTGAGATGTTAAATCTCTGTACATCATAAATCTTTTCCATTGTCCACTATTTGTAACAATTTGCAAGTTACCATAATTTCAGCTGGCGACTATATTTCAGAAAGATATCGCCAAAAATAAGTATTCGTAGCCAAGAATAAATTCGCTTTTCAAACGATGGTGGTGCCATCTGTTTGAGATAGTCCTAACTACGCCAAAAATAATTCAGAATGAACTTAAAATTTAAAAAGTTAATTAAGAAAAACATAAAACTTAATTCTGGCTACACTAGTCCAAAGAGGGAAGCTTGCTCTTATATACTATTTAATTCTACTCTAAAAAAAATGTTTTTTTCTGTTAAAATGTCTTTTGCGTTTCCACCTCCTATACTTTAACATAGAAAAGTCAAATTTCATTTTGCAAAAATGCTGAAAACTGTGTAATTTTCCAAAAATCAAAATTCAAAAAAACACTATCCTTTAAACAATTACTTTCTTTATATACATAAAATTTTTATTATTATTGGAGCTTTTTCCTGCCCACAAATGTCTTTGCCGTTTCATCCCTATCCTTTAACATTGACCGAAAACAGCCTTAAAAGTTTCCAAAAGTCCCAACGCATAAGTAAAATATGTTACAATTCCCTTTTGGTTTCATATTAATTTCAAACTGTAACAAGTTGGGGCGTGTCAGGGCAATCTGCTATTCTATATAGTTACACAAATTATATCTTTTTTTAAGTATATTCTCTTTCGCTTCATTTTTCTTATTCAAAACTTTCAGTTTTTGAAACATGATTATTTTATTATAAGATACCGAAAAAATTAATAAAACACCAAACTCTTTAAAATTTGGAACCTTTTCAATTTTCCAACCACTAAAAAGGAAACATTTGAAACATTTTCTTACACTTTGATTAAAATAATAACGAAAAAAAAAAAACTAATTAAGATTTATTAGTTTTTTTTTTTTAGATTTCAAAGCCTAAGTGTTCAGGGAAGTTTAAGTACAGTGCCTGGTTATATATTGTTAAAACACATCGAATTATATTTGAATTTTAAGTGCTTGAACTTCAGTTTACATCAAAGACAACATGAATGAAGATTTTCACACATTTTTTTTATAACTTGAATGTTTGAATAAATGGTAATCAAAAATATACGGAAACATTTACAGTAGACATTTATACATATAAATAAACATAAAAACCAATTTTAAATTCGAGCTATTGAAAAACATTCGAATTATATATTGTTCAAAAATATCTATTTATCCAAAATACCTCAACATTTATCTTTTTTAAAGGCTAACTGAATAAGTAATTAAAATCTGGATATGTTTTGAAATCTCGACCTTATAAAGCTAGCAATTTTATGTTAGAAATTCCATTTGAAATTTCGAAAAAAAAAATGCATCGCGCAGTTAAAAATTATTTACCAAAAGTTTTAGCAATTGTTTGAGTATAATAAAAATTTCAAATTTTATTATATAGCTTCTTTGGTATCTTTTAATATATTTCGGCCGCGGTAGCCGAGTGGTATAGGTATCGGAACGTGGCTTGCTTTGTCACGAGTTCGAGCCCAGTACCACTAAAGACCCGCCGTGTAGGGCAGCGATGCACGTTAAATCTGTCGAGAGCTGAAACGTCCTCCCGTTGGTGTGGTGGGGTAGTTAGGAGAGGGGGGTGCCAGCTCAGGTGTCATCCACGTCACTTGACCATGGTTCAAAATTACGTGCTCCGTCGCCAAAAGCCCTCGTGTAGCTGAACAGTGCGACGTTAATATTCAATCATTCATTTAATATATATTTCGAAGATTTCATACAATTCGGTTGAAAACCGCATGCTAAGAGCAAAAAATATACTAAAAAATTGATGAATATACAATTACAATAAATTCTTACATAGAGAAGCAAAACTGAGAAGCTAAAGCGTAGGAATAAAAAATTTTGAGTATATCTGAAGTAGTTTTCGAAATATTTATTTTAAAGTTTAGAAAATTTGTGTGCGTTATGTTATACTTGATATGAATTAAATGGTTAAAATAATGTGTTAATATTAGTCATGTAATCGTTTGATGACACATTCATATACTAATAAAAATTATCTTGGTCATTGATGCGAATGACAAGAATTTTATGTAATTTTAAATTCAGACATTAAGATATTGATGTAGAAAATATAAAACGACCATCTAAAATACATGAAAAATGCAGTCTGCTATAAAATGATCTTGACAAACAAAATCCGGCATTTTCGCTTACTATGGCAGAGCCGGCTTAGTCAGGGGCGATCTGGAAAAACAGAGAGAGAACCGCCGTTTTGATGGATGCCGCTCTAGCTTTTAAAGCTCCCAGGAAAAATTATATATATATATAAATTACAAATGCAAAAATAAATCTTGTAATTTTCCATACATTTTTATAACAACGAATTGTGGAATTGGCTTCCAATACATTGTTGTGTTTGACAATATCTAAGGTAACCAACCCTACTTTAGATAGATTTATACTACTTTTTCGTAACCGTATTCCTTTTAAAATTAATTCGTGCAGCCGAAATACACCTTTTGTACCCTTAAAAATTTATGTTAACTATAACGGTTAATTTTAATTTATGCAACTTGTGAAATGTTCATAATTAACCATTTCCGTCTAAACAGTTTACATGGGAAAAAAAAGTTTGGACTCCCTCATTCATTAGGAATTTATATAAGATTCTAACATTAAATTTTATTTTTCACCGAATAGGATTGAGTGGAAGTGTATAGTGCTTCCACACCACAGGTCTGGGGTTCTATTAACGGGCTGCGCAAGGTCGACTCTGCCTTTCATCCCCGCTACATTGGGTCGATAAATGAGTACCAAGCTTGCTTCGGGTCTTAAACACTGAAGGTCTCTCTTCAGACAGACCACCAAATCGGGACATCTGTTCATGCACCTCAGCGTCCAATGGTCACGTGTATTATGATGGGCACAGTAGTTCCTGGCCCTCATGGATTGTTGTGCTTCTGAGCTTGAGTCTTAAGTTTGAGGATTACCTCACTTTGGGAATACCCCTTAGATAAACATGTATTTCCACTCATTTGCAATTAAACATTTTTCTTTCAATTACGTTTATTTCAGAAGGAAGTTTGATTTTTCAAATGTATTTGCTTAATAACATGTATATTTGTGTATTATATTAAAAATTTGATCAGTCCAAAATTACATGTTTTTAGCTCCTCTAAAAGCTTTTAGGATTTTACAACTGATCTTACAATCCATATACGTTTTATAATAGTATATTTAAAAATGATAAGGACATTTTTACGACTGTGTGAGCTGTTATGCCTCATTTATAAATATAAAAAATTGCAATCAGCTACAGTTTTTAAAATGTACAGAAATAAGTGGAGCAACAGGATACTTACATATTATGAATATTTTTGACTGCAGTAAGATATATTTATATTTCAGTTTCTTTACAATTTGAATAGAAGTTGTAAGCCATTTTGCGAATAGTTTGATATTGAGTATAAACCCATAGGCTGTTTAATATTGTAAAGTGTTTTACTTTGATACCAGCACACATTAAAATAAGGCTCATTTGCAGTTATATGATCAGCTTCAGTGATATTTAAATTTTAAAAAATAGTCTACACGCGTACGAAAACATTCTTTCACAACCGCACACCACATCTCTCTCTCTCTCTCTCTCTCTCTCTCTCTCTCTCTCTCTCTCTCTCTCTCACTATATCTTCCTACAGCAGGAAATATTTGTGTATACTGAAAAATTTAATATAGGATACATTTCCAAGTGTTAAATTTGTTTTTAAAATTTGGTATGAATACATTGTGAAACTGTCGGTTAACTTCACTGAACAAAATTGTTTTAAGTGTACTGTTTTGAAAGACAAGATTAATTAGGGAGAACTTTTCTCACAATAGAATTTGTAATGACTGAATTGTGTGAAAATGTAGTTATCGATGTGTGACATTTTTCCTTGTAATAAAAGAAACAGAAAGATAAGAAATTTAACTTGAGTAAAAATGGTTAGAAGTACTGTCATGCGCATTTGAAGAAGTATATCCCCATTAAAATTAAAAATTATTGACTGAATGTGTGTTATGTCCATCACAAATGCCGATGTATAAAAGGAATTTTTATTTAATACAAGAAGTTCGAAAAAGAGAACACTAGGAAGGAAAATTTAAATTTTTTCCGAAAAATATTCAGTTAACATAAAAATATCTTTTATATGATTTTAATTAAAATAAATAAAAAGTATTGAAATCCTTTTTTATGCTATTTTAAATTAAAAATATAACTGAATAGAGAAAGATCGGTTTTATTTCATAAATATAATCATTGTATGTAATATTTATTGTGTTATTGTTTAAAAATGAGATAGGGCCTTTGCTCTTTTTACCTCATTACTTTTTAAAAACAGGAAAGTGAGCGCGTTTTCTTACTCTCATATTCAAAAATGAATACAGGATGCTTTTTTCCGGTTCAAATCGCAATACCAAATATATATATATATATATTTTAATTTTTAATAAATGACAGAAAAATAAATTTTCTTTAAAGAAAATATAATTATTTTTCAACTTCTAACATACTATTTATTTCATTTTTTTCCTCTTTTTTTTACCTTTCATTTCGTTTTTAATTTTACTGTGACTGAACATATAGGAGAAAGAAACACCGTATCTTTCAAAGAGGATTGATCAAGAGAGGATATCTACGCTTTCAAAGAAGATTGCCCAAGGCAACTTAACAGCTAGCTGTAAATGATTGATCTCTTGGTTCTTACTTTTCAAAGCGACCGAATTGGGTCGTAAAATTTTCCCCGTTCGACCACCCAAGTTCTAAAAGGGGAAAGGAAAAAAGTCTGTTGCATTTTTGAAGGGAATCGCAAAATAAGAGTTAAACGCTTTCGGAATAACTTTTCAGGAAGAAGGTGTCCAGTTAGAGGGTTAAATCACAAGATCTTGGAGGCCAATTTACAGGTCCAAAACGTGAAATTAGGCGGTCACCAAACGTGTCTTTCAATAAATCGATTGTGGCATGAGCTGTGTGACATGTTGCGCCGTCTTGTTGGAACCACAGCTCCAGGACATCATGATTGTTTAATTCAGGAATGAAATAGTTAGTAATCATGGCTCTATACCGATCACCATTGACTGTAACGTTGTGGTCTTCATCGTTTTTGAAGAAGTACGGACCAATGATTCCACTAGCCCATAAAGCACACCAAACAGTCAGTTTTTCTGGATGTAACGGTGTTTCGACATACATTTGTGGATTATCTTCACTCCAAATGCGGCAGTTTTGTTTGTTGACGTAGCCATTCAACCAGAAGTGCGCTTCATCGCTATACAAAATTCGCTTATGAAAATCGGGAACAACGGCAATCTCGTTTTGGGCCCATTCGACGAATCTACGCCTTGCTTGATGATCGTTTTGATAAATTGCCAAAACAAACTGAGAATAAATCACTTGACAGCTGTTAAATCGGTCGCCATCTTGGAAAGTAATGCCAACTTAAACTTCTATACCTTGAAAAAAAACACCCTTTAGTACTAATGTTATAGAATACAGGAGGTTGTCCAAACGAGTCATAAAATTCTAATTCTCTTTTATCATTTACAAATAATGCTAACCAGCGTGTTCCAGGTTGTGATGAGTCATCAGAATTCACAATAGCACACATGTTTTCTTTCAGAGGAGGGAGCGTATCTCTAGAATAAACACCTTGAAAATAGGGGGATGTAGTCTTCTCTTGTGATAAAACTGTATACATTTGCATTCCATCCATTCTTTAATTTCCGAAATCATACAAGATATTTCTCGATTTGTTTATTTTGATTAAATTTTCAAACTCGGCGAAAACGATAACAGATATAGTTTGTTCTAAAGATTTGCTGAATTTTAATTCTAATCGCAAATTGCCAAGTTTTATCAGACTTAAATGTTCTCCTGAAGAACATAAATCTGGTGAGAGGTTAAATCCAAATAATGTATTTGAACTTTATATTCTTTTCTAGAAATAAATATACCTCTGTCTTGATCCATTCGATCTGTCCCAACAAATAGAGTTTGATAGGCCCGTATGTATTGATCTTTAGAAAAATCGAGTTCTAATGGATTGTGAGGCACTGGTTGTACATCCACATACGCTCCAATAAAATTTTAATTAAAATGTTTAAACTCATAAGGAGATTTTGAAAATGCTCCGTGAAAAGCTTCATTATCTACACATCCTACAAAAAGTTTTTTTGGCATTTGGCTTGAAAATATGTTATCTTGAATTAAAGACATGCTTTGTTTAGGAATCGAATACACTTTGCACAGAACTCGGTTAATGGGATATTTTGCGCTTGTTTTTTCCAGTGCTTTCGCATGACCAAGAATAACTCCAGGATTCACACGAACTTTTCGTATGAATAAAGAAACATGATCCAAAACAACTTTAAATCCTTCAGATCCTTGCAAACAAAATTCGAGTTTGCTTCGTATTAATTTTATTTTTTTATCCACTATATTGAGTAAAAGACGATCATGATTAAATAAATCCGAATGTATACAACCAATCATGTCTACAGTTGCACTTTCTTTAAAAAATTCGGTTCTTTTCTTGAGACCATCATCAGAATCCTTGTAAAATAGTTCAGCCGTTAATTGGGAAGTTTTGCTGTCATATACATGGTTTAAGAGAGTTTCAATATAAGATCGATAGGGATATGTATTATTGGTATTGGAAACCACGCGATCATTTAAGGATACATCTACTTGAGAAAATAAGGAATGTAGAAATAAATTCACAGGGCCTATAGTATCATCTTTAGTAATAGGCGTATTGTCCACTTTTACTATTTTCGCTTTTACGTATAATTGTGTTTGACTGAGATCTATGTAATCTTCTGCACTTCCAGAAATGTTAAATTCTACAGGTGCGTTATCGAAAACGTTAGAAAGAGAATGAAATTGTTTCCACTGTCCATCTTGAATAACTGCTTGAGTTCCTGGTAAGTTGAAAAGTTCCAATTCAGATTTAACACATTCAGGAGAATCTTTAAGAATAAATGCCATTTTTACGAATCGAAAATGTCACGTACACTCACTTTACGTGCTTTAGATGAAATAAATTTTTCTGTTTCTTACGCTTTCTTTTATACTGTCCTTTCCCTACCATAGACTGAACTCTATCAATAGTTTTCTGGGCTAATTTTTTCCCACTTTCTCTGCTTCTTGTTTTTACAGCTTCTTTAAAATTTTCTCCTGACAATACATCAGAGGCAACACGACTCCCTGTCATTAATACTTCTTTTCCAATAGTTTTACTTCCTTTTACTAAAAAAGGTAAAGCTGCTCTAAACAATCGACGAAATATTCCTCCGATTCCATAACCCTTTTGAAAATTAATGCCCTTGTATTGAGTCAGACCCGAACCTATTTGACCTGCATAATGGTCTTCAAATCTTTTAGTACAGCAAACGTATGGTACCCTCATCTTGGTCTTTTATCTCCAAATGAGGGTATGATAAATGCATTGCTTTATTTATAGTATTGGCCTCATGCGAAAATGAAGCACTATGATCACTTTACCTCTTTCAAAGGGAACATATAACCCGAATTGAATCTCAGTTCAGATTGAATAGTTTGAAACGAGTGTCTCACCAAAGGTAAGTATTGAGGTTTATCATAATATTGACTAATCGTTTCCCCGTCTTGACCTTTAGTGCGAACGATTCGCAATAAAGGAGCCTGTGTATCTCCCACAATTTGGGGTGAAATTAGATTGGAGTAAACGTAAAAAATTGAAAAATTAGACCATGCATCAGCAACGAATTCGCTTTTCATGTTACCTATTATAATTGCATTGCGTTTGAATCCTAACAATTCGCCTTAATTCTCTAAGTGAAGGCTGCTACCTTGAACTGCAATAATTTTCACCCGTTTTGTTGCTTTATTGTAATTTATTGTGAACCGATTAGGATTTTTGGGTAAAGCAAGTTGTAAGGCTGATATAATATCTAACATTGTTTCATAACAACCCACATCAATTGTTCGCTTAACAGTTGAAGAGATATTGCCGTCACCAACTTTGTATAGAAAATAATTGTTAGTTTCATTTACGTTAAGCCAAGAATGAGGGTAGATGATTTCAGACAATCCCACTTCCCATTCACCATTTAAACAAACAGGAGAGGGTAATTGAGTTTTGAAATGAGATATTTTGTTTTCTGGAAAGAACTGCATAGAACTATCAGAAGGTAATGTTACGTAGAAAGACATTTTGAAAATGAGTCGGCAATAAAAAAAAGTTTAACTATTTATACTTTTTGAATATCAGTCACCCAATCATTAAACTTTTCAGGGGAGAGCCTAAAAATTTAACAAAATATTCAGTGATTCCTCGTCTTTTACTTTGTTTGATAACATTCTCTACAGGTTAGAAACCAGAGTCGACAACTTTTTGTAATTCTGCTTCATAATAAGTACCTTTAATCTCTTCACCTTGTAAATATTTTAATCTATAAACGATCAGAATTCTTTGCACGATTTCATAAACTGTAAAAAGTTCTCTTCTCCAGTTTTGTTCGTATTCTTTTTCAAAGTGAATTTTTTGTTTATTAATGCGTACAACATCACCAATTTTAAATCTAGGGGCTTTAGGTTTCTCATTTCTTAGATCACCGTATAAATTTTTTAATACTTGTATAGTTTCTAATACTATTGTTCGTGAGAATAATGTAGGTGGTTTGGTCCATAGACGACAACGATGAGAAGAGAACATCAACAAGATATATTTTAAATCAAAACAGCACAGAAAAACACAGTAAATTCTTTTCATCCATAACACTTTTCATCCATTACACTTTTCATCCATTACACTTTTTCAAAAACAAAAACGTTTTTCTAACTGTTGCCACTCCCTCACAGAGAAACTTACCTCTCACGGATTTTGGATAGGGGCGCAACATACTCCCCACCTTGAGTTTGGGGATGCAAACTCAAAAACAAATAAACAAAGATAATATGTGCATACAATTTTAGATTACAAAAAAAAGTACATACAAATATTTCAAAATATTGGAATGAAATTAATTTCTTAAAGTTGTAATACGTAAAAAAAAGTTCAAAGGTGTTTTTTAAGTGTTTATAAATTTCTTAACTGGTTTGATGTTACTTCCAAAGGGTACAGTCGTTGGATTGGTCTTAACATGTCTCCCCTTTCAGTTCGCAATTTCACAAGCCTAATTATTCCATCTTTTCCTGGAAAGAGTTCCAGTACTCTTCCTAGCAGCCAATGTAGCCGTTTCTTATCATCTGTACCAATTAACACAATGTCACCTTCATTTATTTTATCTTCTCTTTTGATAACTGAAGAACGAAGGAAACCCAGATACTCTCTTTTAAATCGTTGTTTTAGATTTTCGCGAACCTTTGAATATATCTCCATCTCAAAACAATATTAGTCTTTTGAATTTGATCCAAATCAGAACATCATTTAATGAAATGTCCTGAAGAAACATTGAGGGAGTCAAGGTTTTCAGCTCTTGTTCCTCGGATATGTAGGTTAATGGTCTGCTATTCATGACCGATTCGCACTCACAGACGAGAGTTTGCAATTTCTCGTAAGACAAACAGAAGCGCCCAAGATTTTTTCTTAAGAGATCCTTCAAAATTCCAATCAAGCGTTCCCAGAAGCCTCCCCACCATGGAGAAGAGGGTGGATTAAACTTCCAACGTATTTCGTGGACTCTAAATTCACTTTCAATTGTAGTCCAATCTAATTGTCTCAAAGCGTTGTTTAGACCTGTGAAATTAGTACCATTGTCTGAATACATCACAGAAATTCGTCCTCTTCTGGCAATAAACCTACGCATAGCTTGGATGAAGTCAGTGGTACTAAGTGAAGTTATTAGTTCCAGATGGACCGCTCTAAATACGGCGCAAGTAAAAAGTACTATCTACGCCTTTTGCTTAGATTTAGTCAACAAAGGTCCAAAACTTGAAAAACTGCTGCTACTTCTGTTTGGTCTTTTGGAAGAGGAGGAAAAGGTACCTCAAGATGTTTAATCTTTTGTCTGTTACATGTTAAGCATTCTTTGATAACACTTCGGACAGTTCTTTTTCCTTTCACTATCCAAAATCTTTCACTTAAAATAGTCAGAAGAGTTAATGTCCCAACATGTTTGTTAACGAGAAGTTCTTGCGCTATAAATCTTCTCACTGCCAGATGTTTCGATGGTAGAATTATTGGAGAAATAAAATATTTCGATTCTTCTTCATTTATCAATCTGGACTTCAATCGTAATATTCCTTCTTCATCTTCAAATATTAGAAGACCTTTTAAACTTTTTCGTGTTTCTTCATTAGAGTAACATTCCTTTGGTATTAAACGGAAAATAATCTTTTGTGCATTTAACAATTCTTCATTTTTAAGTTCAGCACATTTTCTTAAGTCTTTGGCCTTTGGTTGGAAACGTAGTATCCAAGCCATAACCCTAATCATCTTTGAAAATCTAGAAAATCTTCTGGCTAACTGTGATGAAATTGATTCTACCTCTGTGTTATTAGCAGAGATGACTGACTTTCGTTTTTCTATCTCTACTTCTTTCTCGTTAATATTTACAGCTGATTTCGGCCACTGTTCCTTCGAATTTTTTAACCAATCTGGCCCTTGCCACCACTTGCGTTTCTGAAGTTGTTTAGGTCCACAACCTCCTGATAAAATGTCTGCTTAATTCTGGTCAGTTGAAATATGGAACCAATCTTCCGAAGTTGTCAATTTTCTAATCTCACTTATTCTGTTGGCAACGAATACCGACCACTGTTCTCGACGAATTATCCACGTAAGAACTGTAGAAGAATCGGTCCAAAAGTAAGTCTTGATATTGGAAATTTTCAGGGCATGCTTCACAGAACTAAAAAGCCTGGTCCCGATGGTAGCGGCCATTAATTCAAGACGTGGTATAGTAATAGTCTTCATGGGAGTTATTCGTGATCTGGCTTGAAGTAATTGAACGGTCACTGAGCCCGTATTGGAATCACTTCTTAAGAAAATGCATGCCGCATAAGCTGTTTTACTGGCATCGACAAAAGTATGGATACTCAAATTGGATTCCTCCATCACACCTAACCATCTGGGAATTTTTATATTTTTGAAGTATTTCAGCTGCTTTCTCCATTTTAAAAATTTCTTCCTTATTTCATCATTCACTTTATCATCCCATGCTTCTTTAGTTTTCCAAGTGGCTTGCAGCAAAATCTTAGGTTGAATCACAACAGGTGCCAAGAAACCTATGGGATCAAATACTCGACTAACCAGTGAAAGTATTTTCCTTTTAGTTATCTTTTCTTTTTCATCAAATTTCAAAGATTCTGAATCTATTTCTAAAGTATCAGAATTTTTGTCCCAAATCAATCCTAATACTAGTGATGTCGTACTTTCTGAAGGAATGGCGGAACTTTCCCATCCTCTGAGATCAAACATTCCTTCTTTCATTAATTAGTTGCAGATTCGACGAATATTCTAAGTTCGGCATTATTTTGTACACTAGTTACGCAATTATCGACATAAAAACTATCTTGTAATTTTTTAAGAAATTCTTCAGAGTAATGTTCTTTTACTGATTCTTTTAATAAATGGTAATTAATAACCGCCATTAAGAGAAAAGGACTGCTGGTGACTCCAAAAGCAACTCGAGCATGCCTGTAAGTTCGTATATTACCCTCATTGTCATACCAAAGAAATCTTACGAAGTCTCGATCTTTTTCATGTAAAGATATTTGGAGAAAAGCTCTTCTGATGTCGGAAATTACACCGATCGGTTTCAGTCTAAATCTAGCCAAAATAGCAGGAACTGATTCAATTAAATTGTTTCCAGTCTCTAAACAGTCGTTTAACGACGGATGGTTATTGATCTTAGCAGAAGCGTCGAAGACCGGTCTTATCTTCATTGAAGATGTTGCAGATGTTTCCTTGATGACAGGTCGATGTGGAAGGTAATGGGTACGAACAGGTAACTCCTTTCCAGGAATTTCCTCAATAACTCCTTCCGCTAACCATTCTCTAAAGACTTCATGATATTTTTCTCTAAAACCGATCTTTTCCAACTTCCTGGTGGTAGATTCAAGTCTTTTTAAGCACAAATCATAATTGTCTGTTAGAAAGGCCTGATCCACTTTCCAAGGCATATGGACCTCGTATCTGCCATCTTCCTTTTGCCGGACTGTTTCTAGAAAGTGAGACATAACCGCCTTTTCCTTTTCCTCTCTTGAATTTTGCTCAGTAGTATCCCGTATACCAAGCATTTCTAGATCCCACAGTGAAGAGACAGGAATATCTTCTTGAGATAACATAGTTACAATATTCATACTTGTATCCTTTTTGTCGGTATATCGGGGTACTTTACCCATTAAAGTCCAACCTAACTTGGTTTCTAATGCTACTAAGCCTGTCTTTAATTCTTCTCGTCGACCAGTAATTAATTTACCGGCTACGTCTGCACCCAAAAGTATCTCAATGGGACCTGTGTTTTCTTGAATATCTGTTAAGAATATGTTTTTAGTTTTCAATTCATGCATCCAAGAACCATTTTTTGCACTAGAAATGTCATTACAGATGACATCATGATCTAAAGCATCCAATTTACAAATATAGTTACCATAAAGACTACTCAAGTAGATTTTATAACACTTGTGTTTATACATCTTTGTTTTAGTTCCGCCAAATAAGGAATGGCGAAATTCCTCTTCCCTCTGCAAATTAAAACCCAACTCTTCAGCTGTAGATTTCAAAATATACGATTTTTGTGATCCGGTATCGATGATAGCCTTAGCTTTACGCTCTCTCTTGATGCCATGCACATTTACAACAAGAGTTTGTAATATAACTTCATTCGTTGCACGAGAATGTAACGAATCAACTGTGTTTTCATTAATATTTTTATCATTCACATCTTGTTTGAGAGAATCAGACTTATTACATTCAATATTTGGGCACATGAACTTTACATGTCTTTTAAAACACAACTGACAAGTTATTTGAGATCGACATCTAGAAGCAAGATGACCTTTAGCCAAACAAATTCGGCATAATCCTTTCCTTTTTATTATTGCAATCTTTTCTTCTAATGGAATAAAAAACGCCCTTTTACAAAAGCGAACCGGATGATTCTTTAAACATAACACACATATTTCGTTTGGTTCATTAATGAATAATTCATTAGCAGACGGGAGTGAGCGTTGACTCTCTGCCAACTGCTTGCATTCGCGCTGATAGGGAAATATGTCCGATCTACTTAATTTTATTTTTTCTTCTGATTGCATTTCGCTCTTTAGAAACGAAACGATAGAATCAAGTGTTGCAG
Source organism: Trichonephila clavipes (assembly GCA_019973935.1). Taxonomy (NCBI): domain Eukaryota; kingdom Metazoa; phylum Arthropoda; class Arachnida; order Araneae; family Nephilidae; genus Trichonephila; species Trichonephila clavipes. The sequence goes on along the minus strand of BMAU01021076.1, from coordinate 261,259 downwards.
TCTCATTATTTTTTCTTTGTCTTTCAAATGAACGCAATATATGGGTCGGTAACGCACTTTCGGCTAACGGATATAATATTATTCCGCACTGATCCGTGGTTATACCTAAACTACTTAAAGCCCGAAGCTGAGTAGAAAGTTTATTATACAAACCACTTAAAGAGAGAGAATCTTGTTTCTTTTTAGTAGCGTTATTTAAAACAAGTTTTAACAACTCTCGTACATAAAAATCAATTAATAATTCATTTCGTCCATATCTTTCAACTAAGCTTTCTATCGCCAAAGGATAGTTTTCATTTGTTATAGGAAAAGATTCAATAAGCTCTCTGGCTTCCGATTTAATTTTTGTCGATTGAACTAAGTAATGAAATTTATCACAATTAGTTAAATTTTTATTTTCGTGTATGTTTTTAAACTGATTCCAAAAGGTTAACCAGTCTTTTAATTCACCTCCAAATTTATACAGTTCAACTTCAGGAAGTCGTGGGGTAATCGCTTTATACGGATTTTCGCAATCAGCCAAATGAGAACTATTACCGGAATTACTACCTTCGTTATTATTTTGTTTACTCTTAATATTCTCTAATACACGTTTAGACTTTAATTCTATTCTCAAAGCCTTTTCTCTATATTCTTCTATAATATTAAATTCAATTTTGAATTCTGTTTCATCTGTTAAAGCATCCAAATAATTATTATGTGTTAACTCTAACGAGTCCGTTTTTTGCTTAAGCAAATGTAAACACGTATCGATTTCTTCCGCGTCAGCGTTTTCATTTATCAACACACTCTCTAACTTAGTGTATGCTTTCGTAAACGCAGTGCGCTGTGCTGTTTTATTTCGTTTAATAATTTCCATCTTTACTATCTTATTAAATCATTAAATCAGTTCATACATTCAATAATAAATATATGTCTATGTTCAAGATATAATTATATCAATAACTTCAAAATGGAAATTCAATTCGCTTACCGTTATCAAAATCCAAACCAAAACCCGCCCACCCGGGGGCGCCAGAAATATAGTTTCTAATACTATTGTTCGTGAGAATAATGTAGGGGGTTTGGTCCATAGACGACAACGATGAGAAGAGAACATCAACAAGATATATTTTAAATCAAAACAGCACAGCAAAACACAGTAAATTCTTTTCATCTATAACACTTTTCATCCATTACACTTTTTCAAAAACAAAAACGTTTTCTAACTGTTGCCACTCCCTCACAGAGAAACTTACCTCTCACGGATTTTGGATAGGGGCGCAACAACTTGCTTCCGGTTATGCCTACTTACAGAAACAGGTTCCATTTTAATTGAACGGGGATACGAGTGATTATATATAACTGTGTATTAATTTATCAATGACGTCGATGTAATTTTTAGTGTTAAATTCAGTGAAATATTTCCACATTTTTGTTTTAAATGTCTGATTAAACCTTTCAACAATGCTAGCTTTAATTTCGTTATTTGTAAAAAAAAATTTTACATTCAGATTTTTTAAATAATTTTGAACTATTTTATTTAAAAACTCCTTACCGGCATCTGTTGGCTTCCTTTCTTTAAAAATAATTTCTAGCACAGAACTTACACTTTTTCCAAATTTATCTTTCAGAGGAACTGCCCAAGTAACGCTTGACCATTTGGAAGACAACATTCGCCGTGTTATTGCCGATATACGGCCACAAATGTTGGAAAAAGTCATCGAAAATTGGACGTCCAGATTGGACTACATCCGAGCCAGCCGTGGCAGTCATATGCCAGAAATCGTATTTAAAATGTAATGCTACAAGATTATCTTTCGAATAAAAAAAAAATTCATGTCAATCGAATAATACACCGTTGTTTTATTGCAATTTAAAGTTCTATACCTCTAAAAAAACACCCTTTATATTTCCCTTTTACAGAGCGATGTAATGCTTCCACACACCCGAAGCTATTTGGAACTCACAGGATTTTCGTAAAACGCTGCTAAATCTTGATACATTGTTACCGAGGAAAAGAACTTGATTGAATGACTATTACAATGAATAGTTATGTAATTTATACTTTTTGGGAAAGGCAAAAAATTATGTATAAAAACATGAGCATAAATTTTCTCACTTTCATATGAACTACATTTAAAATATCACTTGTGCATACTTTGATAATTTCTTTTGAAAAATACTCTAATTTATTTTTAAGATGTGAAACGATTTCAACATAAATTAAACTAACAAACAATAAAAATAATAAAAACTCAAATTCAGCGTATAAAAAAACATTTTATTCAAATTTGTAAAAACAAAATATTGTGTGAATCTTATTAAATCTTTAAACAAAATCCTCATAGTATTCAAAACAATCAGGTGGACATAACATGTCTCTTACATCTCTTAAAATAATATCCAAGCGAAGATTTTTTAAAAATTCTTGAGTTACATAATGTGCAGGTTTTAACAATAAAAAGTGTCCATTTTCAAAAAGATTATTATAAAAACAATCAGCTATCTCATTAGCTTCAAGTGATGAAACATATCAATCAAATGTTTCTTCCCGATTCCCCCATAACTCCTCAGCGAAAGTCTGAGGCTGTTTCAGTCCTTTTTCGTTCAGGAGGCTACAAATAGATTTTTTCAAAATTTGCGTCAAGTATTGTTGACCCAGACTAACATCCAAAGAAGAAGGTAATGCATTTTCTATGGGGCCTTCGCAGAAGGTTTTATATGCAGTTAAAAAGTCCATACATTGAAACATATTGTCTATAGCAGCATTTTCAATAGCACCATATTTTTCAGTCATTTCAGCCCACTGCTCTCGGGATATGGTTATTTCTTTAAAAGTGGGCTTTTTATCCGGACCGTATTTAATGCGCTTGAAAGTAAAATCAATGAAGTTCTCACTGGTTATTTGAATGTGTCGTTCAGGAGGGAAAAGTCCACTTGGAAATTCCTCCAGTGATTCCGGCACTTTCTTTTTACACATGATATATTCGATCCACCGTGGGTCTAATGTTATTCCCTCGGGAGTTGGGTAGTATGTTTTTCCATATTTCTTGAAACGTCTTATGTGTACTGATACGGAATCATAATAGGTGCTTGCAAAGACAAAAACATCATCTCCAATTGGAAATACTCCATCTGGTATGCAATCCTCGGTAAATTTTCCATACTTCTGAAAGTAATACATCAAAATTAATAAAGATCAGAAATGTGTAAAAAACATTATAAAAACTACATATTAAATTTATTTAAATTTGTTACTTACTTTTGAAACTTCTCTTCTGGCTTTCTTATTTGCAGAAGATTCCAGGGCTTTCCCAAACTTTCGTTTTTCGCTATGTGTTTCAGACATCATCATTTTTTTTCCTTGTTGAATACAGACTACCGCAATACTAACAAACGAAATGAATTTTGAACTAAAATGTGATAAGGGTCTAACGCATATCGACCAAATTACACTCGAGCGGCGTTCACTGAGTGGTTGAAAGCAATGTATTCATCCGCTCTAAGCATTGAGATAATTTTTGACGTAGAATTCAGTCGCCGTCTTGTAGAATCAAGATCAGACAAGCTAAAACAAGTTAAATCGTAACCCGTTCACGCTGATGACGAGTATATTACGGCACATTTTTCTGAATAATCAATTTACTTTGTATCTTTACTGTGTGTGTATGTAATCATTATACTGAATTAAAATTTACAAATTAATTAAATAATATAAATTAAATATATATTTTTTATTTTATTTTAATTAAGAAAATGATTTTAAAACGCGTCGCCATCTGCTTCACCTGCAAAATTAAATTCATGAGATTATAAACATAAGTTTTCTTCAGGTCTGTATGCCTTCATAGAACAATGGTTAGCGTAACTGAAAAACTATTGTCCTATGGGGACATTTTGATCTGAGGCCGTGAGTTTGAATCTGGATTTATTTTTTTTATTTTATTTGAGCGTTATTTACTTCAATCATTTTAAAATCTATAATTAGTGTATATTATAATCAATAGGTGGCGCCATGAGCACGTTTAACATTCCCATACTTCCATTTTTTGTGCACATTTTTTAAAAAACAGCTCAACTTGCGCTGTAGGAGAAAACAATTAAACTCGCCAAACCAAACTCGAAAACCAAAACCATTGCAGTAGAAAAACAACTCAACTCAGCAGGAGAAAAACAACTCAACTCGGCAGAAGGAACGAAATAACTCAACTCTGTGCCGCCCTCAACCGCCTTTACAGCAGAATCGGCTTTTCTTATCTACTGACACAAGTAGAATGATGGATTGACCGTTAGCCATGATTTTCTCTCTGATAATGAATCAAATTTCTCTGATATTTTGGTTTAATATAAACGCAAAATTTTTAGAAGCTTAATATTTTATGACTAAATATAAAGCTTTATCTGTGTAAAAATAAAAGCAAACTTCCAAAATTAACTAGATACAATATATTTTTTTCATACTTGGAAAGCTAGATCAGATCATGAATTAAACTCATTTTCAAACAGAAATTAGTATATCCTACCGTAGTATATATATATAATCAGACAAATTATAGATATAATTTATAAATTTGACTCAATTTGTTGCTAAGTTTATATGCCAAATAAAATAGTGAAAAACATTATTTCCGGTACATATTACTACTAAATGTAATTATTCATATTTAAATGCAAATTCTTACTAATTTGGGTAAGGGCTTTATTTTTTTGGACCAAATGAAATTTGAGTTCGAACAAGAGAAAAAATTAATTATACATACTGCCTGTGATATAGTTCTTAATTATATGGAACAAAAAACCTGAATTCTACAAGTTACGCCTACTTTACACACAATATGTTTTCTTATGAAAAGAAAGTTAAAAGTTGACAAATTTAAAACGTAATAACTATCACGCATTCCATAAGAAACCACAGGACTCTTATTTTTTCCTTTTCTAAAATAACTATATTAAATGCCGAATTAAAAATCATTTTATTTAAATGCATGTAAAATGAAGGAAAAAGTTTTATTTAAATATATTTTCCCGTAGCAGTAATAGAAACTACAATTTCACACAATTGTTTCTTAAAAGAAAATTGTTTTAAAATAAAATGGTTGCATTTCTGAATTTATATTAATTTAATACTTTAAAAATACTTATGATACACACTTTTTAAAGAAATGGAAATCATTAATTATCTTCGAGTTAAAACTCTCCTCTCCACTGTTTTTATGTAGACAGTCATAAAAGAAAGATTCTGATTAGTCAGAAAGTCAGCGATTCTGAGGGGGGAGTAAATAAGGTGATAAAAAATCTTATTATTTCTGCTTCGTAAATCTTTAAAACAGACATATGCTCTGAAAAAAAAATTAGTTTCTTTATTCTACCATATAATAGTATTACTCGCGTCAGACTGACCACCTTACCAGAACATCTGCTCACAGACCTCTGGGCCCAAAGTCGGGCAAACTGAGTTGGGCATAGTAGACCTTGGCCCTCATGGACTGTCGCGCCCCTGAGTTAAGTTAATAGTATTACTTCTATTTCTTATTCTTCCGTGTTCATTTTAACAAATTTCTTGAGTCAAATATAATATTCAGTCGTCCCAGTGTAGATAAATTAATTCCCATTGAATGTTAAATACAGTAAATTGTACCAAATCTGGGGCTCATAATGACGTATAAAAATTTAATCAGGCAAAGTAAGTAATAGAATCTGGTAAAGCATTGAATATTGCAAAATGTGTGATGACACAGATAATTTTTATCAAATTGCAACTATAACATTTTTGTTGAAAAAAGGGACGTTTGATCTCATAAATAATTGCATTACACACACACACACACACACACACACACACACACACACACACACACACACACACACACACACACACACACACACACACACACACACACACACACACACACACACACACACACACACACACACACACACACACACACACACACACACACACACACACACACACACACACACACACATATATATATATATATGTATCTTATTTTCTTTTATTATACTATATATATATATGTATGTATGTATAAAAATCCCGTGTCACAGTGTTTGTCCGCGATGGGCTTCGAAACTACTCAACCGATAGTAACATAATTTTGCATATTGTGTGTCATTTAGTCCAACTTAAAATATAGGACTATTTTTATCTTAGTTTTTGACGTCATTATCTTTTTATTGTCGGAAATGCGTAGAATCCGAGAAATGGAAAAATTCGCAAAATGTCGGAATGTCTGTGTGCCTCCGGAAGCGGATTTTGTAGGTCAAGGTGTACACTCTGGCAAGGCTTTACCTTAAAAGCCTTGGAGAGCGAAAACTTGGTCTCTGGCGTACATTGAGACGGGTAATGTGAGTTTGACATCCAGTATGATAAATTGTCACAACTTTACCGGATAATTCTAGACGGCTGTCTATTACGCAGACCATGACAGAAGTTTTCCCCAAAAGTCTTAGAGCGGAAAAGTACTTTAATGGTCTTTTTCGAAATGGTGATCGATAATCTGAAATCGGATATTGGAAATTCTCGTAACTTTGCTGGATAATGTTGGTTGACCCTAATACCCCTTTCCAGCCACTGAACTTGCAGACTCAGGGAAGCCGAATGTCGTCCCGGTCTTATCTAGGGGTTGGAAGCAAGAGTCTGAAATCCGATTTCAGAAACTCATATAAATTTGCAGGATATTTCCGGATTTTGGTGGAATGCTTAACGTTCGAGTCCCGCTTAAGAATTTTCATTCTCTCTTGCGACTGAATTTGCACGCCCTGGGGCATCGGATTTCAGTCGTGTGTGCATTTTTGATTGGGGAATCAGAATCTGAAATCGGATTTTAGTTCTGATAACTTTACCGAATATTGCCGCATGACCATAATATGCACGGGCAGCAGCACCGAACTAACTTGCAAACGTAGGGACGCAAAAAGGGGGTCTCTGACGCATTTCGGTACTGCCTATCCAAATATTCTCAATCTAATTTAAGATGATCCTATAACTATGTCAAATAATGCCAGACGAACGTATTTTAAGCGAACCATGGTAGGGCTTACCTTAAAATTCTTGGAGTTTGTGTAAAATGCGCTTTTGGTGTTTTTCTGAGTGAGGAAGAAGAATCTGAAATCGGATTTTAGGAGTTCCGATAACTTTACCGAATATTGCCGGACGACCATAATATGTGCGGGCAGCAGCACCGAACTAACTTGCAAACGTAGGGACGCAAAAAGGGGGTCTCTGACGTATTTCGGGACTGAATATCCAAATATTTTCAATCTAATTTAAGATGATCCTATAACTATGTCAAATAATGCCAGACGAACGTATTTTAAGCGAACCATGGTAGGGCTTACCTTAAAATTCTTGGAGTTTGTGTAAAGTGCGCTTTCGGTATTTTTCTGAATGAGGAAGAAGAATCTGAAATCGAACTTTAGAAACTCCAGCAAAACTTGTAATGCCTTACGATAGTACTGCCCCCCCTTTCAGGGATGGAGCAGGGGTACCAGATGCGTCTCAGGATGCGAAACGAGAATCTGGACTCGGATTTCAAAAACTTCCTTAATTTTGCCGGTTATTTCTCGAATGAAGTCAAATGGCTTTGCGTTCGGGCCCCACTACTATAAATGCTAAACTTGCTGACGCAGCCTTGCGAAAGTACGATAAACAGAAATTTGCATCTGCAGGCATTTCTGTCACTTTGCTAAATGATGGACAAACTGCACATTCAGCGTTCCAGCTGCCGTTAGACATTCATGAAAAACTAGACGCAATATGTACCACTGCAAAAAAAGTATATTGGCTACGGTATTGCAAAGGACTTCAATTATAATCAGGGATTAATGTACCATTGCCCATAAACATTCACTCGGAGCATTTAAAGGTATCCGACTACGTTCGGAACCGGGATTTTGAAAAGGCGCATAAATGGATAATTTTCATGATATTTAGTGTCACTTAGATTAGAATACATATATAAAATTGTTTTAAGAACATTTTGACAAAAAAAAGTTATTTAAATACAATATTTCGGCTAAAAATTAACTTAGAATAACCCTTTTTCAAAATGTTCTCCTTTAGTGAAAAATGCTTCTATTATAATAATATTTTGCCTATATATAGCTGAGACCTCTCTACAGAGGCTCGACAAAGACTTTTGAAACATTCACATTATTTTCAGAGTTACAACCTTTTGAAATAATTATCGGCGTTTTTTTTCTTAAAATTTCCCCCCTTTGTTGTCGTAAAGCACGGATAAACCACTTCTAAGTTATATATTTCAAATATTCTAGTTGAGCCTCTGTATTTTTCTCAAAAGGAGAACATTTTGAAGAAAGTTTATTCTTTGTTAATTTTTATCCGAAATATTGTACTTGAATAATTTTTTACTGCAATACTATTCTTAAAAGAGTTTTATATACATTTTCTAATCTGTTGTTGTTTACGCCGCCTTTACCATTTGTAATTTATTATCAATTTGGCGAGCGCCAAGGCACCCGTCATTTAGGTTATAAGAAATTTTTTAGAGTGAAACTCGAGTTGTAGTTCAGGCTGAGAGCCGTGCAGATGTTAAGTCTCAATTTCATTAAAGTTTTTAAAGGAATGCAGTCCATTGTTTTTATTGAGTTGAATTTATTCGTGTCCCTCCATGATTTGGAGAGTAATTAGGTTAATAATTTCGAACCAGAAAAGTTCAGTATAATGGAATTAACTAGTTTGAATAGATTACGAGAGGCGTTGAAGGCAAACGTTACAAGGTTGGAGCAGTTCGAAACTCCTTCATGTTTGGAACTGAGACTTCAATTAAATGATGTCTCGGCTCTGAAAAATAAAATTGAAAATCTTAGAAAAGATCATTACAGCCTTCCATCAGATGTGGATTTAACAGAGGCTGATCAGGAGTTGGAGCTTTTGGAAGATCGTCTTTACAAGACAGAGGTAAGACTTTATTTCTTACTCTCTAAACTTGATAATACAAATGTTTCAATTTTGGAAGTTATTCGAAAAGAAAATAATGTTCTGTCCGGAAACGAAAGTAGACAAACTAGTATAAAATTACCAGAAACCCCTTTGCCGCAATTTAGCGGTTTGTACGAAGAACGGAGCCCATTTAAAGATCAATTTGATAATTTAACAAAAAACTAATAAATTCGCAGACACTATTATTTACGCTCCGCTCTAAGAGGTCATGCAAAGCAAATCGAATGCTGCGATGACACATTTGAAGCACTGCTTGAAGCTTTAACACTAAGATATGAAAATAAAAGAGCAATTTTTGATATGAATTTACAAGCAATTATAAATCAAGAAAAAATTCTGCAAGAAGCCTCCCGAGAATTGCGTTATTTCGTAGATAATGTAAAAAAGGTCGTTAAAAGGTTTAAAATTCACAAGAAACGAATTTTCAGATGCTATATTAGTAAACATATTGTTATCTATGTTAGATAAAGAAACCAGGAAATTATCTGAATCAACCTTAAAATCTACGGACATTCCAAACTTAGATGAATTTCTTGAGTTCGTTGAAAAAAGAAGTATGGTTCTTGAAAGTGTTAACCGAAACTCTAACTCTCTTATAAAATGTAATAAAAATTCTCCTATTCTATTTAAGCCTAAATCCTTAGTAATTAATTCAAGCGAAACCGCAAAATGTATTTTATGTAAGGGTTTTCATTTTTTAAACAAGTGTAATAATTTTCAAAATATGAGCGTGTCTCAAAGATATGATTTTGCTCGAAAATATAGACTTTACTTGAACTGTTTACGCATCTCACATTTTTATTCTGCTTGTAAATCAAAATTTATGTGTAATGTGTGTGGGAGGAAACATCATACACTTCTCCATAAATCAAACGGGGAGCAGCGTTCAACAGACATACCACCGCCACAAGATCAATTGAAGACGAAGAAGAGACCAACACAACCATATAATATTTACTCTTCAAAAGCGACGGTACACGATCAAGGCAGTGAATCGAGGAAGAGAGAGAGAGAATTCCACAGTCAAATTAAGCACAGCTGTTTTGTTCATTCAAAATTGTTATGGGGAAAGGTTTAAATGTAGAATAATTTTAGATTCAGCCAGTCAAATAAATCTGATATCTTCCGAATTCCTGACCTTGTTAAAACTAAAAAGAGAAAAAAATTTATGCTCCCATTTTAGGGATTGATGAAAGTGTGCTGACATTTAAATCCAGGGTTTATGGAACTATTTCAATCACAAATGAAAGTTTGAAAGCGGAATTGGAATTTTTGGTGATTCCAAGAATAACTGATTTGATCCCCTCAGTGTTACATTAAATATTTCTAGCATACAATTACCTCAAAGTATTCAGTTGGCTGATCCAGAATTCTTTAAACCTGATAAAGTGGATATGCTATTGGGAGCCTTTTTCAAAATTTTACAGTGAATGCGAAAAAATACAAATATTGTGAAAAAATGCAAATCAGTGAATCTATTATTCTACAAAGCTCAGTTTTTGGTTTCGGGAAAGCTTCCAATTAGCCAACCAATTACAAATTTTTTTTTTTATCAAGAAACGAGGTAAATTTAGAGGAATCGATTTTTTAGTTTTGGGAAATGGAATCTGTTGAGGAAGAGAGGGCATTGAAAAATGAAGATGAACTTTTTTTGTGAAAATCATTTTAAAAACACATTTTCTAGAGATGAGAGAGGTCGTTATGTTGTAGATATCCCATCTAAGGAAGATCCTTCAAAACTAGATAAATCTAAGGAGACAGCTTGGTGACGCCTAAATGCACTTTGGCATCGACTCTACAGAAATCCTCAACTTTGTTCGTTGTATCAAAACTCTATGCAAGAATATGAGCAATTGGGGCATATGACAAAGGTTGAAGAATATTTTGAACCCGACACAACTTATTATATACCTCATCACGGTGTTTATCGTCCAAAGAAAAGTAGTACAAAAGAGTAGTATTCAATGCTTCGTGTCCTACATCTAATGGCAGGTCTCTCAATTCCTTACAAGCTAATGGTGAAATAATTCAAGATGAACTCTTTCCGATCATAATTAGATTTAGAAAACAACCTATTGCTATTACGGCTGATATTGAAAAGACGTATAGAATTATTCTAATCACTCCATCTCAAAGAGATTATCTTCAGATCCTGTGGAAGAGCGATAAAAATGATCCAGTTTCGACATACAGACTAAACACTGTTACTTATGGAACAACCAGTGCTCCCTTAGCCACTAGAACTCTAAAGCAAATCGCAATTGATAACCGAGAAAAGTTTCCAGCAGCTGCAGAAATTTTAGAAACTGATTTCAATGTCGATGATTTAGTGTCAAGTGTAAGCAACATTGAAACTGGAAAAGAAATTCAGAAACAGCTCATTGAATTACTCAGTTGTGCTGGTATGAAGCTTCACAAATGGTCATCAAATAGTAAAGATATTCTGCGAGAACTTCCATATGAAGCCAAGGAATATCATTTTGATCGAGACGAAGTAAAAACCCTAGGATTGATTTGTAACCCGAAGTATGATACTTTCGAATTTTCAGTTAGTGATCCAACCAACAACTCAGAGTGAACAAAGAGGTCAATCTTATAACACATTGCTCAAATCTTTGATCCGATGGGTCTGTTAGGCCCTGTCATTGTCACTGCGAAATTATTCATGAAAAATCTTTGGTTAGTCAAAGAGAGATTGGGATCAGCCCTTATTAGAAGATGAAATACGAAATTGGAAGAAATTCGTTTTTTTTCTAAAGGCTCTTCAGGGATTAAAGGTGCAACGTTTTGTTTTTATAGAAAATTACAAGTCCTTGGAACTGCATGGTTTTTTAGATGTGTCTGAGAAAGCCTTTGGTGCATCTATTTATCTTCGTTGTACAAATTCATCTGAACAGTCATCAATGAGGTTGTTCTGCAGCAAAAGTAGAACAGCTCCCATCAAACGTATCAGTATTCCACGTTTGGAACTCTGCGCAGCTGGTTTGTTATCAAAACTTATGAAAAAGGTGATAGCATCTTTAAAATTAAAGTTTGATGGTGTATACTTATGGACAGACTCAACGATTGCGTTGGGAGGGTTGCAGACTGATCCCTGGCTGTTAAAAACTTTTGTAGGGAACAGAGTGTCACAGATACAAGAAATTACAAAATCTTATTGTTGGCAACACATCAGATTGCAGCGAAATCCCAGTGATTTGGTGTCAAGAGGACTTAGTGCTGAAAATCTTGTGAACTGGAAAGGTTCAGAAACATTTTGTTACTCTCTTCCCCATAGTGAAGTAACTTTAGATTCTAAAAGTGGTGATTTTACCAAAGAACTGAAGAAAGAACTCTAAAATTGACTTTAAACTCTGTTATTTTGGATAATTGGTTAAATTTGACTAATAATTATTTAAAACTAATTCATATTTTTAGTTTTGTTTTATGGTTTGCTAGGAATGCCAAGAACCCTCACAGTAAGCGCAAGGGAACTTTAACTTCAGAAGAACTTACAGATGCTGAGCAATGTTTAGTTAGAAGAGTTCAGGCAAGATAATTTTCTGAGGACTTCAAAAGGCTTGAACGAAGTGAGACAGTGTCGAGTAATAGTAAGTTCATTTATCGATGACAAAGGAATAATTCGCGTAGAAGGTAGATTGGGCAATTCTGAATTAGATTATGGATCAAAATATCCGATTGTCTTGCCAGCTAAATCCAAATTTACGTATATTCTAATGTTGCATTTTTAAAACAAATTTTATCTTCTTGGACCAAAGTCCCTTTTGCACAATGTTAGACATCAGTGACGGCCCATAAGTGGCTGAAATCTTTCTAGGAAAATTGTTCATGAGTGTGTTATTTGGTTTAAAGCCAAACTCCGTGTAGAAACTCAGATTTTAGGAGCTCTTCCCAAAGAGAGAACTACATTGTCTCCCCCTTTAATCATCTAGGAGTAGATTTCTGTGGCACTTTTTTAATAAAGAATAAAACGCAAATAAAGAATAACTTGTACAAAGTATATATTGCTATATTTGTATGTTTTGTCACTAAGACAATGCATATAGAATTAGTTACCAACCTTACTTCCGAAGCCTTCATTGCTTGCCTTAAAAGACTTTGTGCGAGAAGAGACAGATTTATTCAGACAATGCAGGCAATTTTGTTGGGGCTAATGTTGAACTCAAAAGGCCATTTCAATTAGTTATGAATTCAAATGAACAGGTTAACTCGTTTCTTTCTTCGGAAGGTATTTCGTGGAAATTCATTCCACCTAGGTCACCAAATTTTGGAGGTTTATGGGAATCATGTGTGAAATCTGTAAAGTATCACTTATGCCGAGTTGTGGGAAACGCGCGTTTGATATACAGTTGACAAAATGATTATTTGAACACCACTTTTTTCTTCGTTTTTGATGAAATAAATACCCATATTTTAGTTGCGAATTAATCATGCATTTCTTTAATGCGTCTAATTGTTGTATGCAAATTATTTCTTTTTTTAAGTGTAAAAGTAAATTGTTATCTGGAAAAGTGTGGAAAATCGTTGCAAAAAGAGTATTTGTACAAAATTCTTTTGGTGCAAGTATGGCAAAAGTTTTGATTAAACTTTTTAGATTCAACTTAGTTTTTCATACGTTTTTCTCTCTCTTAATTTATCAATAATATTTAAATAGCTTCAGATTATATTTAAATTTACAGATATAATCTTGAAAATGTCTCCTAAAACTAAAGAAATTTCTTTAGATATGAGAAGGCATATTACAGAGCTCCTCCATAGAGAGAAATCTGTCTTGGAAATAGGAAAAATTTTAAAACTGTCATTTATACAACCGTTGGTTACATCGTAAAAAAGTATTTAGAGACCGGCAGAGCTGAAAATAAGCCCAGACCTGGTGGTCCGAGTAAATTGACTTCAAGAGCTAAACGAATGATTATAAGGTCAGCAACAAATAAACCAATGACATCAGCTCAAAATATTGCCAATGAACTTCTCTCTGTCATCATGTAACGTTTCAGTGTCTGCTCAGACAGTCAGAAGTGTACTGCACAGCGCTGGTCTGAAAACCAGAACTCCCAGAAAGAAACCTTACATTAGTGAAGTAAACAGGAAAAGACGTCTAGAGTTTGCCATGAAGTACAAAAATAAGATCATGGATTTTTGGAAAAAGGTTATTTTTTCTGATGAGAGCAAGTTTGAGATTTTTACACCACCAAGTATTCGAAAAATTTTGAGAAAAAATAACAGCTCTTGAACTCAAAAATGTACTTCCCACTTTAAAATACGGTGGCGGAAATGTTATGGTGTGGAGATGTGTAGCTCATAATGGAGTGGGTAACTTGGCATTTATTGACAATAAAATGAATGCTTTAGCTTATATCGATGTGTTGCGACATAATTTGTTAGATAGTGCTAAGAAATTGAGCATGGAGAACACTTTTATATTCCAACCAGACAGTGACCCCAAGCACACCGCTATAGTTACTAAGACCTGGTTGCTTTATCATGCTCAAAGGCAACTTGAAACACCTCCACAATCTCCAGATCTTAATCCTATAGAAAATTTATGGATGCATTTGGACACTGAAGTTCGGGAAAAAAATGTAACAAGTAAAGAGAATTTAAAAGAAAAATTTCAAGAAGTTTGGAACTCCATTGACACAAAAATCACAAAGAAATTAATTGAGTCAATGCCAAGGCGTCTTGAAGCAGTTGTAAAAGCCAATGGACTGTTTACAAAGTATTGAAATTTCATTACATTGTTGCATATGTTTTGTTTATGTTTACTAAGCAAGTGTATAACTAATCTTTTGTATAATTTGTTTTTTAAAAACATTCACTTATTTGAAATAAATGCTTATTTTATTTTTTATTGTGAAAGAATCTTATTTTTTAAAACAATTTAAATGTATCTCAATAACTTTTAGTTATATTACTTAACTTATTTTTGAAGAACATACAGAATTTTAAGTGTACAAATAAACTGTATGAGGAACTCTCAACAGTTTTAGCTCAGATTGCTTAACTCGAGACCTATTTCGCCTTTGTTATCTGATCCAAACGACTATCAGGCTTTGACTCGGGGACATTTTTTGATTGGGCGCCGTTTGACCACCATTCCTGAATCAGATTTGTTAGACATTAAGATAACATATTGTCTCGGTGGCAGCTAACTACAAAAATCGAACAAGATATTTGGCAGATATGGAAGAGGGACTATTTGAGTAATCTTCAACAGCGCACGAAATAGTACTGGGAAAAAAGAAACGTTGCTATAAATGACATGGTCCTTATAGTAGAGGATAATATCCCACCATGTAAAGGGAAACTAGGAAGAATTGTAGAAATAATTTGTGGCTCAGATGGTAAGGTAAGAGTAGTTGTAATCAAAACTGCCACAGGTATTCTGAAACGAAGTGTCTCTAAAATATGTGTGCTTCCTATTGAAAAGATTGATTGTAATTAATTAATCTTACATTTTTAAATTGTATGTTCTTATATTGCATTTTTTATTGTATGTAAATCATTTCTTAAGTATTGTAATCGAATCTTTAATTAATTGTTTGTTTTAAGGGGGTAGGTTCACGAATCAGGATCTGTATCTCAATAATGTTAAAAATAGGTATTTTTAAGGAACATTTATAAACATTCTATTGAATAAAAATTTTCAATTTTTTTACTGAGTATTTTTTGGACCATAATACATACTTTAATCAGAGCTTTTATGGATAGGATGTCTAGTTATTTTTAAAAAAATTATTTTTGGCACATATCTGGTTTTTTTTTCAAAAACAGTGAAATTTCATCATGTTTAATGCTATAAATTATGTCAGAATAAGTTTCTTACAAAATCCCTTGATTAAAGTATGTATTAGAGTGTAATTATTACATATGCAAAGTTATAAGCTGTTAAATCGAGTAGTTTAGGAAAAAATATTCCTTATATAATAAAAATGTTAGTTTTGAGAAAAATGGATTTTAGTAAAAAACTTATTTGTAATTAATGCATAGCAGCTTCATAGCTTGGGTTTTTTCTTTCTTCTGCTAAAGTATTCTCTAATATGCATTTCTTATGCCTTTTTTTCACCCTTGCTTCTTTAGAATTTTGTAAGATGTCATAATTTGCTTTTTGTAATCTCTCCCGATCAGCTGTTTCCATTGCTCGAGCTATGTAAAAACCTGGTAATATACATAATGTTGCAAGAACATGACATTTAGCGATATTACCTTGATTGTAGTAGGCAACAGATTACAGTATTTCAGTTTTTGACGGGCCCAATTGCACAAAAATGCTTTTCGGTATTAGTGACCATATTATGCAATTTACACTTTCGTTTGTGTCTTACCATGTAAGCATTTGGCAAGGAGGTTATATATATAAATAGTTGTTGATAATTCCACATTTTTGATATAATCGAGTACTTCAGATGGCGTTCTTGTGTTTATATACTTCACCTGTTGTAATTGCTCGGTTATATTCACACCAGGTATCTTCGTTTGTTGGGCACAAACCATGTTGTGGATGTGTATCAATAAATGCTTTATGAAAATATGTAGTCGAAATGGCTCGCTTCATTGAATTAATACTATCGGTACATTGAATTAATACTATTAATACTATCGGTATTGTTTCTGATAGCCAATCCATAATAACGCTGTAATTTATCAATTTCAGCGTCTGCAAGTCTACCGGGATCATCCAATGTTTTTTTGTCACTTAATTTCTTACCTTTCATTTTTAGTTTTAAAGCTCGAAGTCGAGTCCCCATCCGTTTCTTGACAGTTTTTCAATAGCTGTATCTCCATACGGCTGCATCTCGTTCACTGCTTTATACGCTATGGCGTCACCATCGCCCAAAAATTTGGTATATCGCAGACCATGCAAACTTTCAGAGCGTTGGAAGATTTCGATGGCTCCCATACTTCCACTATTTCCAAAATGTTACAATGCCTTACAGTTCTCGTTATGCATTTTATTGGGTCACTTACAAAATCTTGATAAAATTGAAGCATCAAGCACCTAGCTGGAATAAAAACTTGTTGCAATTCCAGCATCATTCAAAGATGTATGCCTATGATTTTGCCAAGTACCATCAATAGCAACTGTTATATCAGAATGTTCGCTGACATCTTTGGCTTCTTTAGTTGCAATTTGCATACTCACCATAGCCACAGTCTCTACGGCTGTATCTAATCCTTATTCCTTTTTATTAAATCTTTGCGATGGAGTTGGTAAATTCATAACTCCACACAAAACTTTAGCAGAAGACCTAACTTTTACCAATACATCTCATGGTTGAATCCTAGGAGGACCCACTTTTGGTCGCCAAATTTTTTGTCGCCAAATTTTGAGCGATAAAGGTTACAATATGGTAACCTTTCCATTTCATCAAAAAATTTGGATTTTCAAATCATCGAAAAAATGGCAACCTAAAAAAGTGCAACATTTTCGCCTTTTCCGAAAAAACGTCATTTTGACATTTGACTTCGCTGGAGGTTGTTAAGAATGGCGTGTGAAAGGAAATTACTTTAAAGTGAGGCTACGATAGGTTTCTTTGTGCTCCTGGGCATATAGGGGAAGAAAGAGACGTTAGAATGCTGTATGAAAGCTAATTTATTTGCTTCTCGTTATGAATGTTCGAGGTGTAAAAAAAAAATATGCGTTTGCAAAAGCGAAAGGTTGACGGCTACGAATGGCGTTGCCGCAACCAGTCGAAAGATAATCGCCACGACGTCGTTCGGAGTGTGAGAAAGGGCACTTGGTTTAGCGAAAGCAAACTTGCTATAACTATTATCTTGCGTTTGACGAGATATTGGTTTGGCAAGAGCATGAATGAGTTCGTGATGAATGACTTGAAAGCTAATAAGAATATGAGACAAAGTTAATAAGACATGTGGCGGCGATCTTACGATCACAAGTTGGTGAATGAGAATTTTCATAAATTCCCTTGCATCCATCGCAAGGGTGTATCTACCAACAGATCATGACGAAATGCAAGCGTAAGGTAAGTGCTTTTTAACATTTTTTAAAATTGATTTCGTGTATTTCTTCGATTTTATCTTTGCGAAACGCCCCTTTCGTCCTTTTTTAAAAATGTAAATCATGTACACACTGGTTTTAGAATACTTTTTTAAAATGAATTTCATTGCTTTCTCCGTTTTTTTCTTTATATAATTAATTTAATGTATTTATTCGCGATTTCATCTTTGCGAAACGCCCATTTCATCCCCCTCCTCCCCCCTCCGCTGACGCATGCGCTTCCCAAGAGTTTTCGTCATTGACGCCTTTTTGAAAACCTTCAATTTGGCGCTTTTGGCGAAAAAATTTTGGCGTCAAAAACAGCAGTGGGTCCTCCTAGGATTTTACCCATCTCATTACATATGAAAGACTGGTATTGACTTCATAATACTTACTCTTTTCAATTACATGAAACCATATATATCAGTATTTAGAAATGGTTGGATGAATCCAAAAGTTTCACAAGAAACAGAAATTCTGTGGCCAAGCCTTGAACTTTTCTTAAAAATTTAATTGAAGTGCTATTATTTTTGCATTCTTTACATACAACAGATATATTTATAGCTTTAGTTAAAAAAAAAGTCTTATTTATAATTTCATTTATATTTCCATTTTCCCCAAGAAAATTGCTGCAATCCGTACAGGATTTCAGCTTCTTGGCTGAAGAAGAAACATTCAAATTGTTATAATGGATTCACTTACCTTCGACTGTGAATGCAAACAAGCTGCTCTTCTTTTCTTAAAGATATTATTTTTAAAACGTAGCATATTGAGAAAAAATTGTTTAAAAAGTAAAAATTATCAGGAAATATATGACAAATTTTAAAATATTAGTAAATGTAGCCGTAAGAAAAGCTACTTAGACTTCAAAATTCAATGCAAACAGCACGTTTCAAATAGTAAACAAGCGCTTGCTTCACTTCATTTCTTCTACTAGACGTTGCCTTTCAAAGTATTTTAAATAATAATGAAAAAATAGTGAAATTGGGGGCTTACAATACAGAAAAAAAGTTTGTTTACATATGAGTGGGCGTGGCAGGTGGACTCTGACAAGGTGGTAAAAAATTTTCAAAAAATTATTAAAAATACTTTCACTGCACGTAGAATGATAATTTTTGAACCATTAGAAACGTAAAAGTTCATATTTTATAAAAATGGAAAAAGTGAAAAATGAGTTTTTGGGTCGAAATTCTGAACCTAACCCTTAAATTTTGTATAAATAGTTTTGAAATCTACATTTCAAGGCCGGACGGGAATGTTAACGCCACCTTTACCATTTGTAATTTATTGTCAATTTGGCGAGCGCCAATGCGCCGGTCATTTAGGTTATAAGAAACGTTTTGGAGTGAAACTCTAGTTGTAGTTCAGGCTGCGAGCCGAGCAGATGTTAAGTCTCAATTTCATTAAAGTTTTTAAAGCAGTGTTTCTCAAAGTGTGGAGCGCGCCCCCCGGGGGGGCGCGATGACCCTACAAGGGGGGCGCGAGCATATCGAAAATTTAAAGATTTTTTTTTTAGAAAAAATAACTGGAAAGAGAAGTAAAACTAAATGCTTTCTTCCATAATAAAAAAATACACACAACAACACTGACATAATTTATGTTTATTATCTGGCTTTTTTCCGTCATCAAATAGCTATCTTTGATCCCAAAACCAAATTAAAGAAAAAAACATTTTGTTTAATTTGCTGTATTTCCTCAATGAGAGATTTTTTTGTTACGTTTTAACATAAAATATTACTCGTTAAAAGAAAAACGAAACCCAGACCCTGAGAAAAATTCTAAGAAGATAAACAATTCATCACTGTAATTGTTATTGAAATACTGTACATTAAATGTAGAAAAAGAAAAGGAAGACATGATTCACTTTTCAGCTAGGCTGCATAGTACGTTTGCTAATCATTTGATTGACCTTCAATCTTATGGTATGGTTATTCAATATTCTTTCCGTCCCATCTTTTATGCGTTTGCTTTTCGCTTAAAGAAATCGTAAATAATAGAGTTTTACGATATTTGGAAAAGAATTGATTGATTTATAACATTTCTGTAATATTAGTGAAAAGTGTCTGATTTGCGTCCTTTATTATGGTCTTGTACTTTTGAATACTTTTAGTTCAATTTTATTGGATTTTTTCTCAAATCATCAAAGAATTGAATAGTCCTTGAAAGAAGGTAAGTATACTTTCTATAAATTAAAATATTCACTAGAATTCCGATTTGTATCGTGTACAGTAAAAATAATTATAAACAAATGAGTGGGGTGACTGAGTCCCCCGCACTACCATTAGCGTTAGTATCGAGTACGCGCCTGCTCCCGGGTTAAAACATTTTGAAGTCTTCTCGCTTTAAATATTAAAAAGTAACACAATTATTCTTTATCGGAATTTTATATTCTTTTTCATTATTTAGCATTAATTCTAAATGCTAATTCTGTGAGGTTTAAAATCACAGTTCTTTTAAACAGTTATTTACAATTATAGCATTTATCTAAAAAAAATCATTTTACATTTTTGTATACAATGTCGTGCACGCAGTTTTACTCTCTTTACAGTTCAGCTATTATATCAAGAATATTGTTTTATTTTTAAAAAAATGAACTCGTGCGAAGAGTCGGTGTTTCGGCCAGTATACGTTTAATGTATCAGTACTGAAGAAGTTATTTTATAAATAATTTCTTATTACTAAATGTGGCCGCGGTAGCCGAGTGGTATAGGTATCGGATCGTGGCTTGCCTTGTCACGAGTTTGAGACCAGTACCAATAAAGACCCACCGTGTAGGGCAGCGATGCGCGTTAAATCTGTCGAGAGTTGAAACGTCCTCCCGTTGGTGTGGTGTGGTCGTTAGGAGAGAGGGTGCCAGCTCAGGTGTCGTCCACGTCACTTGACCATGGTTCAAAATTACGTGGTCCGTCGTCAAAAGCCCTCGTGCAGCTGAACAGTGCAACGTTAATATTCAATCAATCAATCTTATTACTATATTAAGAACAAGTTTAATAATTATTAGAGACTTCCACGGGCTTGTATCGTAGAGGAAAGTTTTTCAAAGGAAGGTTTATAATATCAGAAATTGACACTTAAAGAGTTAATTTTTTTATATTTAGCTGAGATCTATATTTTGTCTTCAAAACATCCACCACAGAAAATCCGGTTTAACAAAGGTAGGATGTTGAAAATGGTAATAGTATACGAAGCGCTTTTGTTTACAGTACAGAAAATTCATCATCCACCTCTACCCAAAATTCAGAGGGTGATTTATTACAAAATTGCCCTTTAATTTTTCACTGGATGTGAAATCTATGAAGATTTCTTCTTCGCAAGTTGAGAGCCCTTCTGGAGTATCTTGAAATAGATCCCTAATCCACTCGTAACTTGCTACCAAGCTGTCCTCATCCAGAAAATACTTTTTAAAATTCTTTGCCAACATAGGTAAATGATTTTACATGTTTTAAAAACAACTTTCACATGTTGTTCTGCAGATTTGTAAGTTTCAACACATATCGAGCTGGGGCTTTCGCCTTGATTTAATTCTCGGAACCATGCTCGTTCGTCTGTGTACTTGTTGATTCTTTATTATCATCGAATGTTTGCTTACGACTTAAAAATGTATGTATGATATTGTTTTAATCTACTGCCGTAAATACTTAATTACCGTGAATTACAATTAACGTGTAAATTAAAAAAATGTACATTCAAGTTAGATTCGGTAGCTATAGGAGTATCAAGTCGACCAAAACTGACTGGAACTGTACGAGGAAAAGCATTTTTACATGTTTTGCGCAGACGTCCGATAGGTTGCCCAGACTCGCGCAAACGTACCCTATAATGCCAGATGTGATGGATATGATAGAGAGCAACACATTGACTAGACTATTTTTCTAATGACATTTCTTCTTTGAGAAATGAATGCTGAAGGAAATAAATCTTTAATTAAATATATCATTTTGCTATCTGTTCCAATTTAAAAATTAGAGAAAGAAAAATAACATAATAATAAGTAAGTAATATATATTTTAAGTAATTTTCTTAAAATATATATTACTTAAAAGTTACATATACACAAAATTTAATACATTTATCGTATTAATTTGTACGGTTTATAATTAAGATCGTATTGTAACTTTAGCGTCTGTCTTTCAAAGTGCATTTTTTATTGCAGTAAATACATTATTGTTGTACAGGGGGGGCGTGACAAAAATTATGATTGAAAATTGGGTCGCCAGTATTGAAAGTTTGAGAAACACTGTTTTAAAGGAATACAGTCCATTGTTTTTATTGAGTTGAATTTATTCGTGCCGCTCCAGTTGTTGTTGTTGTTTCTCATCCCCGAGATAAGCAGATCTAGATCAGGTCCATGAGTCCATTCACCCTGAAAAAGTCGAAAACCTATAGGGGATCTTGAACCAAGTCCTGCCTGGTAAGCCCCAAACAAGATGAAATGTGGCCAGGGGAGGTCTGAGCAGAAGAACACTTAGTGCAAATTTCGAAATTTTTAATGCCATCGACAAAAGTCAATGATATCAGATGACCACTAAAGAAACGAGTAAGCGCAGTTGGATCTTGTCTACTGCTGCCATGAACCAAAAAGCCGCCAGGGTGTTTGCTGTGATACCATAGGTGCACCGGTGGGATCATCCAAATGGCATTATCCTTTGCTTTATACTTTGAAAATAGTTCCAAATAAGTAAGAGGAGCGGCAGGCGTTGTAGTTTCGCCAGCACCAGCTCTGGCTAAGCTGTCAGCAATTTCATTCCCAGAAATGTTGACATGAGATGGGATCCACTGGAAGTGGATCTGACGAGAAAGGGAAAGTCTTTTTAGCATCTTGAGGATGTCTGTACCTTTGCGATCCCTCACGTTATGCCAATTGGCCAAGTGCTGGATGGGACTTCTACTATCCGAAAAAATACATATATCGTGTAGCTGTGGAAGCGACTCAATGGACTTCAGTCCCTCAAGAATTGCAACAAGCTCGGAACGAAATACC
Source organism: Trichonephila clavipes (assembly GCA_019973935.1). Classification (NCBI taxonomy): domain Eukaryota; kingdom Metazoa; phylum Arthropoda; class Arachnida; order Araneae; family Nephilidae; genus Trichonephila; species Trichonephila clavipes. The sequence goes on along the minus strand of BMAU01021076.1, from coordinate 238,312 downwards.
GAGCAAGAGACAGGATTTTTTCTCTGGATTTTAATTTCCTGGTCCCGAAAGCTAATATAGATGCCACTGCCAGAACAGTCACGACTATGTTTACTGCCATCCGTGTACATATGAACAGCGTCCTTATGGACATTATTAATTCTTTCAAGAGCTAATTGTTTCAGGTTGCACGGCAATTCCTTTTGTTTGCTAATTTGGATAGAGAGGTCAACATGAAAGTAAACTACGTCAAGACCCTCCAAAGGGTCAATAATCTGAGATAAGCTGTGATGTTCTATAGAACTAACAACAAGGTGGCCAGAAACAACGTGTCCTAAGGGACTGCCTCGTTTGAGCCTCTGTGCTCCATGACCTTAGAATGTCGATTTACGATTCTGAAAACTAAGACCGGAGAGCTTGTTGTAGTACTTCACTAAACATGCATTTCTAAGAATTAATGGCTGCAGGTTAGCTTCATAGGGCACAATATCTTTTGGGCAAGAATTACGAAGGCCTGTAATAATCCTTGCAGCACTGCATTCAACACGTTAAAGTTTTTGCAAGTTTGAATCAGAGGAGCAACAGAAGATGGGGAAGCCATATTCCAAAATGGGACGAATGAGGGAAACATAAGTGTTTCTAAGAGTACCAGCATCAGCACCCCAATCACGGCCGGAGATGTACTTTAGGATTTTAATGCGTTCCCTAGATCTCAATGCAAGGTGTTCCAAATGTCTATTACTCAAAATCTCAGGATCCAATATGAAGCCCAAATACCTTGGGTGTTTCTCTATTTCCAGGGGCTGACTGTTCAACGGGATTCTTGGTCGAAAATTGTATAGCTTCCTATTAGTTGTGAAGAAACCCATAGTAGGTTTTGACGGGCTAAAATTTAATTTATGGTTTACAGCAAAGCTCTACACGTTAGCCAGATTCACACTCTCCTCTAACTTTTCAGTACCAGAACCGGAACTCCAGAGGACAATATCATCTGCAAAGATTCCAGTTTCACAGTCATTATTAAGGACTTTTTCAACTCCTGCGAGAAAAAGTGTAAACAAGGTAGGGCTCAAAGCCGAGCCTTGAGGAACACCTTGGCTTATTTTAAAACCATTTGAGATCGAACTATTGAATCTCACCCTAATGTGCCTATCTCTCAAAAAACATAAATCCAGGGCAGCGCTCTACCACGTATACCGAACTTAACATACAATTTAGTAATCAGCTTTTGAGTCCAAATCCTATTAAAGGCATTAGAAAGGTTAAGAAAGGCGGCTATAGTGTGGTTTGTAGGTTTCTTGTTTTGAGCGTCTCTGACACTCTGGCTAAAATAAAGCACCTGGTCAATTGTGCTGCGGTCCTCTTTATAAAACCATATTGCTCCTTCGATAACAGGTTGTGGAAATTTAAATAAAACGTAAGTCTCTTTAAAATAATTTTTTCCATAATTTTGCATTAGTACATTTCCATCATTTTCTAATCTAAGTGACACCTTGCTCTACTTTTGCTCACGAGATTAACGTATGTTTAACAAGAAATCGTTTTTATGGCGAAACGTTGAAACATTTCGAATTACCATAAACACGTAAATTCAATTGCAAGATGGTGAATGAGTGCAAATATTTTCTGACCAACTGCTAGATGTTGGAAACAGTGAAGTACAACTGCATCAAACTGCACAATCTATAAATTGCCGGAAAATTTCTGTACTGTTGTTCGGACAGAAACTAACTGAGAGCGCCTTTTTGGATGTACTGTATAACTTTCTAGGTAAGGACAGGCTCTTTAATCCTGTTACTTAGGCCAGTGTTTCTCAAACTGTGGGGCGCGCCCACTGGGGGGCAAGGTAACCCTGCGAGGGGGGCACGAGCATATTGAAAATAAAAGGTTTTAAAAAATAATGTTTTGGAATGAAGTAAAACAAAATGCTTTCTGACATAATAAAAAATACACATTTACACTGATATAATTTATTTTTATCATCTGGTGATCATCAAAAATAAAAGATTTCACTTCAAACGCTCATTAGCCATCTTTGATCCTACAACTAAATTAAAAAAAAATATTTTGTTTGCGTTGCGATCAATATGAGAACGATGAGAGATTTTTTTTACGTTTCTTTTAACGATATCAAACGATGAGGGATTTTTTGATTATGTTTCTTTTAACCTAAAATATTACTTTAGCTGACCTTCGAACTCACTGGTATGGTTATCTCCGTCTTTTTTTTAGGGAAGTTGTAAATATATATAATATATTTCTGTTTCGTCTTTTTCCATGTGAAAGAGTTTTATGATATATAGATAAGCATGAGTATTCTGAAGCATGTAATGCATAATGAAAAACGTTTTACATAATTATTTTTTAGAACATGCTACACTTTCCCCATGAACAATTTTGTAGTTTTGATTGGTGTGTTGTACGACTTATAGTGTATAAATGTAAATAAGCAGAATATTAAAAAAAATGGGCATCTGTGATCCCTATTGAAAGAAGTTGAAACTGATCAAGCAATTGAAGAACCTACTGAAATAATGCATATTAATCAAGATAACGAAAGTAAATATCAGAAAAGCGATAGACATGAAACGTTTGAGTTGATTTGAAATTTTCAAATGCTGCCTAAAGATCTCTATGAAGAAAACTATGAAGCCATAATGTAGCACTTCGCCTTGTCAAAAAGACACAAGGAAGAAAAAGTTAAAAATGCTATTTGTAGATCATCAAACAACAGTAAAACTACAAAAACGTGAACAAAATTTGACAGTTTTGCTGAAAATAACGTTCATGTGTTAGCGAAAAGTGTCTGTGATTTATGTCCTTTATTAAGGACACGCTCATTTGGAACATTTTCTTTAGTTTTATTGGATTTTTTTCTCAAATTTTCTCTAAGAATAATTGAAAAGTCCTTGAAAGTAGCTAAGTATATTTTCTCTTAATTAAATTATTTACTAGAATTGTGATTTTTATCGTGTATAGTAAAAATAACTATAAAATAAATTATAGTTTTAAAACAAACTAAAAAACACGCTTTTATAGTAACTCGAACTAAAAAGTAAAATATATATATATTACTTAAAAGTAACATATACAAAATTTAATACTTATCTTGTTAATTTCTATGGTTTATAATTATGATCGTATTGTAGCTTTAGCGCCAAAGTGCATTATTATTGCATTCAATACATTATTATTTTTAGGGAGGGGGTGCGATAAAATTTACGATTGAAAATTGTGTCGCCAGTAGTGAAAGTTTAAAAACCACTGACTTAGGCAGAAAAAAAAATGTTGATGCTAAAATAACTTCCAGGTATAAAGGTGTTGCCAAGTGATCTAATACCTTTTAAGGGGGTCTTCCACTTGTACTGAAAACGTAATAACACTTTAGCACAATGAAATCACGTTATGTAGGTGTAAAACTTTTGCTGAGAACGTAAATTACTCATATAAATTCACAATGAAATGTAGAAATGTCATTTACTGTCTAGAAAATTTTAAAATTGCGAAAAATACATATATCTTTGCTTCTAGAATTTTCTGACACCCTGTTTGGCAAGCTTTAATATAATGGCTGCAGATGGCGCCACGTGTACGCATTCTAAGCACAAAGTTAAACTAACTTTGTTTTAGAAGAAAATTACGACATAAGTTGCTTAAATACATATTAAAAATACTATATTTTATGAAAAAGAAAATTTTTCTTCACAAATAATGACTTAAATCACTTCAAAAACGTTAATTCTGCTTTTTTCCATGAAAAAATGGGGGGAGATCGCAAAGTAAAAAGAATATAAGGCAACCCTGTGGATTACGTCTTGAGACTCCGTCATTGCATATGGTTTTGTCTTACTCCCTGTAACTTTCTAAAAATAGTCGTTGGGGAAAGAGGGGGGGGGAGGAAGATGACCAGATTGGGTAGCTCTTTCGAGCTTTGACCTGGGATTTTGAATCACTGGAATGTTATGATAAAAGATCGCTTAATTTTTCGTATTTCAAAAACTATGCGTGTTGTTTTATGATAGTTCTAAGGATTTTTTTTTTTATATTTAGAATAAAAATAATTTTCAATATAAAAAGTGATACCTCTAATACAAGCAAGAATTTTTTTTCTTAATTTCTTATGAAATTGAAACTTCATAGTATTTCAATAATACAAAACAATAACGTACAATGGATTTATACACTCCATTATATCACTGTATAAATTTTAGTAACACCAAAAATAAAAAATTGTTTTTCTTAATATTATGTTCTGAACTTCAGAATAATAAATTTATTTTTTTTTTATGAATGACAGAGCTGATGACTACTTTTTCCCTCATTATTTTTCTAATTTATTCATGAAATTGTTTTTCTATAATAATATACTTGAAACCTTATGTGAAAAAGTTTTTTTTTACCCTTTCAGATTAAAATTTTGTATATTTAAATTATTCAGAGTTAATTGTTATTCAAGTTATTGCTTTAAATACGAAATTGAGAATTTTATCTACATTAAATAATATTTTTATATCCTTACATGCTCTAACAGCTTATATTATATATATATATATATATATATATATATATATATATATATATATATATATATGTATATATATATATATATATATATATATATATATATATATATATATATATATATGTGTAGGGGTGTCTAGGGGTAAGTAATGTTAGGGATCTTGATATTCAAAGAAATAAGCAGATTAGAATGAAATTACTGTTTAATGAGAAACATTAGATTATTTACAATTAAAACTAAGACATTTAAAAAGTAAAATCATTCGAAATATTTTTCGGATCCAAATTTTTATGATCTCCTTGTGTTGTTTTTCCAATCCCGTTCCATGATCTCAATGAAAGTAAACACACCGATTCGAACCCGATCTTTTTGCAAGTTTCGTGATTTGTGGTTGGCGGCGGCTACGGTGCAGATCGGGCGACTATTTAAACTCGGCTCATGTTAGTTTTTCAGGCGGGAAGGAGAAAAAGAAATATAAGTGTGTGAGTGTTTTAGCTCTTAGAGGAAGAGAGCGGCTGGTTGGCAATGCAACTGTATGTTGCATCACCATTTTCAGATTATAAATTCATTTTACAATATTAGACTGTAAGAAGACGGTTCGAATCGGATGTCTGGTAATGTTGATTTTTGAACTTATTGTTTTTTTTATCGCTCCAGTAACGAGCACATTGACTTTATCATTGATTATTAAAAGCCAATTTTAAGAAACTGCTTTCGACTTCATGCCTCCTCGACACAAAAATTTCACTGCTTGCTTTGCCAAAATTTGGTTTAGTTTACCAGTAAGTGTAACAAAAACTTTATGAGTTATTTCACGGAGCATACTCTCAATGGTCGCTAAGCCTATTGACCTCCACGTTGACCGAAAAACGTGACTTCTCGCCTGTAAAACTGGAGTCTGTAAACCTTTCGCGTCTGTCTCGTTCTGCGCCGCAATCGTTTCTCTCCTAAAACCCACCATTCCGGGGGGATACATGTATTCGCTGGTAGCGCCATCTATTGGTGAGGTTGTAACCTCACTGATCGGAGAATGTATTTATATTCCCTAATACTTTAAATCCTACAAACTCGGCCAATCCTGACTGTCAAGGACCTCAGCGACGCTTGAGTATGCTCTCATGATTACATATCGTATTACATTACAAAATATAAGAAAAAGTACACAACATGCATAAGACATATAAAGTGAAAGGTATACTCTATAGTTATTAAAGTTAAATGTATACATTTGTAATTACTATTCTATCAATGAGAAAAATACTCTTCATTAAATCAGTAGAAGTAGCAGTTACATTTGGCCCAGCGTGATCCCTTACTTTCTCAATTGTATATCTGTCTCTAGGTTTCACTTCCATAATCTGATATGGTCCGAAAAATTTGGGTCAAAGTTTAAGGCCTCCACCAAATTGTGTACGTTGGACCGCTACCAAATCTCCAACTTGATACTCGGGAGCCTTTTTCCATTTCTTATTATAAGTTTTCTTGTTTTTCACAAGTACTATGGGACTAGAGCATACTCGGATGAACTTGGACTGAGTATTCCTTGTTCGAGCCATTCTTCAATGTGTTTATTAACACTTTTCTTTTCCGCGTACGACAACCGACGTGCTGGTTGATAGACTGGGATATCATCGTTCAGTATTATCCTCCTCGTCACATCTGTGGATTCAGTCTTCTCAGGTTTGTACGATGGAGTTATTCTGGTTAGATCATTTTTCCCTTGTGAGTCAAGGTTGTGACTGAAATCTAATTCATCTTCAGGATGTACTCCGTATATTTGCATTCGACATGCCTTTTCCTTATGCTTATGGAACATAACACCCTTCTGGGTGAAATTCAATGAAGCTTGTCCCAAAATGTTGTGGAGACCCCCTGGTTCTCAACCTGGACACCAAGATTAATTTTAGGCAAAGAACCATCTTGAGCCATTTTGTATAATAATAATAATTATTTATTATTTCAAGTCTAAAAAAATCTAATAACATATACTATTTCTATGTTACGTCAAATAAAGGGATTTACCTTTTATATTAAATTAAATAACGAATTATGCAATTAATTAATAATTACGCTCAAGATCAAGTAAGGTCTACCGAAATAGGAGGTCCGAGAAATACACGTACTCGAATTATTAACTTTAACTAATTTGACTAAACTAACGCTTAATTTAAGCGTACATAAATTATAATTACCGCTGGTTATATCAGCTTTCTCGTTCTTCAGTAGAATAGCAGCACTACGTCTTCACTATCTTAATATCCTGGAGTCCTCTAAATTTGAGGTTACTCTTGCTGGCTCAATAGCCTTCCGCATCATGACTGCTAGCTTACAACGCTCGACTTAAATACCCTATCTACTTTACATATCCCGTTCATCTTTTTGGAGTTGATTGGAAATATACGCGAATTTATAATCCCCAAAAAGATGCCTAAGAAGATTAGTGGAAAGGTTCCGCACAGATTCGTCACCATCCCTCAAAAGAAAACGGGATTTATTCGAAGGTCACAAAAGGCCAGAAAATAAATTACGTAACCAATTCCTAAACTTGATTTAGAGTCCAGACGACTTTAATACATATGTCTAACAATCGGATACTATACAAATTCTCCTTCCTTAAGGGAAAGAAAAAAACATTACGACCAAAAACTTCCTTTTACATGACGTAACATTCACAGGTTTAGATTTCCCTACATCACACCCATTTGGCAAAGAGGCGAGGGAAAAACCACCGAAGTGGAGAAAAACCTGCCTGTGTGATTTACTTAACTACTTATAGAAAAACTATACTCACATATTCTGGCTTACACTTGACTCGTCGCTCGCTATACAATGCTCAGGGTCAGCTATCCTGAAATGGAAACTTCTTTAAGTGGTGTGAAGAAATAAACATCTACTATATGTACAAATTCATTCACAATTTACATAACATTTTCATATACATCAATTAAAGCATCTGGCTCCTTAACATTCCCATTCCAAGCATGCTGCGCTTGTTAGTATTAAATGTTAGTCCTACCTAACTACACCGCGTCCCAGGCCATCAGATGTGAAAAAAAATATACACATACATATACATACAATTTCAAACATTTTTCAATAAACCATTAAAACAAATAAGCAAAGGAATTCTCGCATCTTAGCGAAGTCATACATAGAAGTAAACAAATGCATTCTTACAAATGTTTTCTCCATATTTATACAAAAAAAATTAAGACAAAAACTGATTTTTCTCATCAATAAAAACACACTCACTGTAGTGTCCACTTTTTCTTGGCTTCTTAAATTTTAAAAATTCGCCCGTGACTTGCTTCATTGCAATAATTCTTCCTACTACTTGTTCGAAAGGAGAAAAAAAAAAGAACCGATACATCCTGATTTTTTCTTTGTCCTCTATTCGCTCCTATCCGCCGGATCTCCGTCTAAGGCTTCCATGCTGAGGCTCCTTCTCCTGAGGTTGTTCTGCGGTCGATCCCATTGCTCCCCTGGTATTCCTTCGGGCATCTTTAATCGGCTCCGTAGGTAGTAAGAACAAGGTCTCACTACTGTCGACTGTTTAGACCGGACTGGTCTCCTCTCAGCTGCCCTGTTGGTTCCGCTTGTAGTTGTCCTGGTCTCCCGGGCCTTGTCATATTGTCCACTCGTTTCTTGCTTGCTTCCTTCTGTAGGTGGCTTGCCCTGCCTGGTATCTATTTGATGTGAGGGACCTGCAATGGACTGTAATCCCTGGGAAGGGTTATTAGGTCTCCTATATTTATATTTTCGAGATGATACCGAGGACGGAATTGTTCTCTTTATCCCCTGTGTTGATTCAGGGGTTGGTCTTTTCTGGTTCCTATGTTCGGACCCCTACAGAGATCATTTCCTGCATATTTTGGACCGCTTTTTATCCGTCCTGTCCACTGACCCATTCGATCCTACTTTACGCTTCATTCTCAGATCCTCCCATCCGGCTTTTCCCTTATTTGATTTACGACCCTTTCTCCTCACTCGAGGTTTTCCTAGATCCTTTCGATTTTCCTGGGTGCGATCTACTTGACCCATTACTAGACCTCTGTCTTTCATATAGTGTCTCAACATGACTATCGGAACTAATTGTGTCGGATTGTCTTGGATAGTACACTCGCACCTGGTCGATATTAACTGTGACCCTTTTTCTCTTTTTCCATATGATCAAATTGTTATTCCGAACCTCCAACACTCTATATGGCCCTTCAAACTTAGGGTTGAACTTTCCGACCACTCTCCTATCTGCAGCACTCATAAATGAGTTTGTACCAACACACCAAATTATTTACTCTCCTTTTCCGATTATATTTTCCCCAAGTTTTATGTTGTTTCCGCATATTCTGTCTTGCTTCAACGAATGATTTCTCAATGTTTCTTCCCACATATTCAGCACCCCCTGTGACATTTATTAATTTACTAAAAGGTGTTATAATCTTTCTACCTAATAAAAACTCAGCCGGATTTTTATTTGTCGTCTCATTAACTGATGTGCGCAGCGCAAAAGCGAACTCATGAAGAAATAGGTCCCAGTTTTCGTGATTTTCTTCTACAAAACAAGCTATCATTTGGACTAAATTGCGATTAACTCTTTCCATTAAATTCGCCTGCGGCCGGTATGTTACCGTTTTCATATGTTTTATGTCCAACTTGTGATTTAGGTGTTCAAATACCTCGGATATAAATTGGGGGCCATTATCACTAATCAAAGAAATCGGCGCTCCATAACGTGAAATATAATTTTCAAAAAGGGCGTTAGCTATGGCCTGGGCCGAAGCTTTTCATAAAGGAATAAGCTCACTCCACTTAGTGAAGTGATCAGTTATTACCAATAGAAATCTATGTCGGTCGGGATGCGGAGTAGGGGCCTAATAAGTCTAATGTTACGATTTCATTGGGGGTAATTCGATACTGTCGGAATTAATCGACCAGATGGTAACGAATTTGTGTAATTAAATTTTTGACGCCGGTCACAGGTTGATACATATTCAAATATATATTTCCTCTTATATGGAAAATAAAATGTGTCACGCAATTTTAAATAGGTCTTCCTCTTTCTTAAATGGTCTGCTAATGGCAGATCATGAAATTCTTGCATTATTGCTTCGGGAAGAGATTTAGGAATTTTCACTCTGAGTTCATCAAAAGTTGTAGAATATTTCTTGTAAAAGAATAGACCATCAATTAATTGAAAATCCTGGGACCAACCCTCGCATACAGTTGCATCAACGGAACCATCGTCTGGATTTTCTAAATAACGATAGATGTGCCCTAACTCAGGATCTTCCCTTTGCTCTCGAATTAGTTGTTCTCTGGAGTTTAAGGTTAAGGCTCGAAGAGCTGCACACGAAATTTTTGATCCATCCATATTGCCTACTTTTTTCCTAAACAATACGTCCACGACAACGTTTTGGGACCAAGATAAATGTTCCCATGCTATATTGAACTCGGAAAACTTGAGTGCCCTTCTAATCATCCGACTAGATAAGTTTTTCCCATTTGTTAGCTTTCTTAATGCCGCGTGATCTGTGATTACCTTCACTGGTAGTGTTCCAAAATAAGTTTTAAACTTATTTAATGCTCATATCACCACCAAACATTCTCGTTCTGTAACTGTATAGTTTCTTTCGGTCTTGTTCAGGGTTCTAGACGCGAATGCAATAGGTCTGTGAATTTGATTAAGCACAGCACCAATTCCGACCCCACTAGCATCCGTAAATAAGTTAAACTGTTCCTGAAAATTCGGCAACTTCAAAACTGGTGCCTCTGTTAATGCTCGTTTTACTTTATTAAAAGCATCATGTGCTTCCGTCGACCAATTAAATTTAGCCCCCTTTTTCTTTAACCGATATAATGGTTCACATATCTCTGCATAGTGGGGTATAAACTTCTGATACCACCCCGCCATCCCTAAAAACTTCGACACTTCCATATTATTTTAAGGAGGTTTCATTTCTGCGATTGCCTTGACTTTACTATTTTCGGTTTCAATCCCTTCCTTACTAATTATGAGACCTAAATACTTTAATTTGTCACGTGCGAAGTGACATTTTTCTTTGTTTAGAGTTAGCCCTGCGTCTCTCAACAATGTAAATACCTGATTCAAATGATCTATGTGTTCATTAAACGATGGAGATGTAATGATAAAAACGTCCATATAAACCATCACGAAACGCCCAATAACAGGTTTTAATATAATGTCTATGGCCTTTTGAAAATTTGGCGCCACCCCTGAGAGGCCAAATGGCATTCTGAGTAATGCAAAGGTGCCATTGCGAGTTATAAACGCGGTTTTCTCAATATCTTTCGGACTAATCGCCAATTGAAAATAGCCCGATTTTAAATCCAATGTCGACATTACACTGGTATGCGGAATATTTGTGATTAGATCATCAATCAGCGGTAATGGGTATCGCGGGTATTTAGTGATGGCGTTGAGTTTGCGATAGTCAATCGCGAATCGATACGCCTCTGGAGACTCTGGAGGAAGGCCATTACTTTTGCGTGTTAAAACCACCGGTGATGCGTATGGTGATTGAATAGGACGGATTTACCCTCCTGTAACATTTTCTCAATGTGATAATCAATTATTCCTTGTTTGACTCTGTCATATTGGTAAGGTCTTGACACTACCGGTCCCTTGTCCCCAGTATCGATTTTATAGTATAAAACATGAGTTCACCCCGGCTGGTCTGAAAATAGCCCTTTAAAACCATTAAAGAAATCCTTTAATTTTTGCTTTTGCCCTTCACCGAGCTTTGTATCTGATAAATCAATCTCGACCAGCTTTTCCACTTTTGGCAACTGCTTAATTTGGTCATCTGCAATGATCAGAGATTTCTGATCGAAATCTAAAGTCAATTTGGACTCCTCAATAAAATCAATGCCTAAAATGCATTGGTACTGCATATTGTTAATAATATGAAATTCCCAGGTTTTCTGGAATTCTCGGATCCGAATCTGTAATTCGACCCGACCTAAGTGACAACACGGGGCTCCCTGGACCGTCACTACTCTATCTTTCCTCTTTTGACGCGATTGATACGAAAAATATATGCGATAGATCTCCTCTGATATGAAAAATTTCTCCGCTCCCGTGTCCCAAAGGGCTGTAATGATTGTCTCATTTAAAAGAATGGGCACATAAGGTAAATCTACTGGAGTTATTCGTAGTGAGGATATCCTAATATTTCGTTGTTCCGTATCAGGAGGATTTTCAGTACATCGCGATCGATCACCCCCAGACTCACATCGATCGCTTAAAAGTTTAAATATCTGTTTTGATCATTCTGACCCCTGAAAGCACCGTTCATTGGAATCACCTTGTCGACCGCCTTGATTGTGGAATCTTTTATCAGATTGACCATCTCGGCGTCGACCATCGAATCTTCGATTATCCGCAACACCTTGACCATCAAATGTATTGAATTCCCTCTTCGGTCTGCTATTGTCAGAGTATCGGTTGTTACCTCTCATCTCCCTCCAATTTTCCTGCCGATTCCTGTTAGGGAAACGATTGCTCTCGCTTTGGTTTGTATCACGGAATTCCCAACTTGAACCTCTGATCGTTCTATTTAGAAACCTTTCCTCGCATCATGACTGCTAGCTTACACCGCTCGACTTAAATACCCTATCTACTTTGCATATCCCGTTCATCTTTTTGGAGTTGATTGGAAATATACGCGAATTTATAATCCCCAAAAAGACGCCTAAGAAGATTAGTGGAAAGGTTCCGTACAGATTCGTCACAATGTCTGTACCTATAATGGCTTCAAAATTGAGCTGTTTGGTTAGCACCACATGCCACGTTAATCCTCTGAGTGGATGACCCGCTAATTGAATTTCACTTCGAAAGCGGTCTACTTTTTCAAAGCTAGCTAAGCCAAAAATGTTCCGATAAATTTCGCGAACTGCTTCAAAAATGCACGGCAGTTTAATGCCTTCCCCTGTTAAAGCCGCAGGAGGTCCTGAATTAGTTTTTCAGGGGATGATTTTATTGCTTTTCGGTCTCTGTGTTCTTCGAAACGGGAAGTTTCTCATTCACAGCTGTGGCCTAGGGCGAGGATTGTGAAATGGACATTTTCTACACTTCACGGCCAACAGAAAGTTCACCCAATTTATTGCAAATATATATTTCATATATTTGGAAAACTTGCTCAATATCTGATCTAAAAACAAATTAGGTTTTAAGAAATTTTAATTTTCTGAGTTTTGATTTTAAATTCGGTTTCATTTTAAAGCATTTTTGCATTCCTAGAATGAATTAATTAAAAATATTTTTTAACACAATCCAATATTTCGTGTGAAACGGCAATTAACTACAATTTTAGTTTCTAAAATCATTTCTGTTTGCTCATGTTTTTAAGTTTTTGAGTTTTCTCACATTTACTTAATTAAGATTGATTTAAAAACTAATATATTTTTTGACACATAGTTTATATAATTTAAAAGCTCTATACTTTGTCTTCATTAATTTTTTCCTTTTGAAAAATGCCATGACCAAAATGTACGCAGGGTACTGGGAGAAATAATACTTGAAAGGGATGGAATATGACTGAAAATGGTAAATCTAAAATGCAGCTTTTTCAGGTAATATTACAATTAGACTACAGAATACAAATGTTGCAGAATGAACTAAATATTTCACTGATGTACCACAAACTACATTATAATAAATCTATTGTAGTACTACACTGCAGTATTTTAAAGTCATGCAACAAAAACTTAAACTTGCTTAACTGCCACGATGGGGAACTGAGAAAAAAATAGATATTATTTACAAACTTGGTGATTTCTGGATTACGTTTGTATAACTACTAATTTCTATATAAATATTTTGCATTTAAAACTCTTGTGAATATATAAGGTTCTGATAAAAGTGAATAATTGATCAAATTAATAGTTGTTATCAATGTTATGTCTTAGAATATTTTGAATTAAAAAAGATATTTCAGTCATATTTATTTCAAGTAGAATTTTCATGTAGAGCATAAGTTGGATAGTAACAGATTAAAAAATTAAAGCTTTACAGGCATTGGAATTTTTTCTATGCCTTTACAAATTTTGAATATGTTTTTCTCAGATTTTTAATTTTGAAGATGAGAGTGTTTTCTAATCCCTAAGGCGTTTTTCTGTTCAAGATAGAGTCTTGAAATATCTTGTAAATGTTCCCTTACATATGTTCTATAAAAGTTCATATGGATTTAGGTCTGAGAGCTCTAGTTATTTTTTTAAAATATCTTAATGTTAATATTTAAAAAAAATTGGGTTTTTTCCAGGTTTAATTAATTCAATTATTAATTGAATCTAAGTCATTTAAACACAAATACTTCAAAGTAAAAGAAAATTTATTTAAAGAGTTAAAGGGAAATATTTACAAAAGGGGATATTTACAAAGAGAAAGAAATGCAGGAATTAGGTTAATTAAAAGTCGAGTTATACCTTTAGAAGACGGGGAAATTACCTTTCTCATTCTTGGACGTTAGGACTGGTGGTGCCGCGCAGGGCGCGAAAATGCGGTAAAGACGTGATGTGTTGAACAAGCAGTGGTTAGTAGGCCTCTGCCGAAAAATTATTCAAGCCGGAGCTACGAAAGCTCACTAGATGGCACTGCTTCGGAATGCAGTAATAAATAAAATTGAGATTAATGGTCCTCTGAAAAGGATATGACTCAACCTTTTAACAAAATGTTTCAATGGGAAAATCCTACAAAATCACCCTCTCCTGACAGATCTGGTCTCTCAGCTCTTACAAAATGTTGAGAGCTAAAGTACTTTAAATACAAACTATTTTTATAGTTACAACTATAAATTTGATGATTATTGGAATGTGGATGCAATAAAAACAAATAATACGATTCTTAAAGATAATAAAATAAAATATTACAGATGAAAAGATGTATACCTAATATTCACCATTCCGGACCTAAAATAAAGCATATAAAAACAAAATATTCTATGTTGTGATCTACAATTAACTAAACCATAAAAAAAATCCTTCGCATCAATAGAAAGATAAAGAATAATACGAAAATATAATAAATGTTACAAGTGAATATAAAATGATTAATGGAAACGAGTGTTACCATAGAACATGCATTAATTTCTCAAGAGGGATATAATATGAGAAAAATTAAAAATAATAACTAATATAAAAAAAATCCAATTAAGCATAAAAATGTTTCTTTAAATCAGCTGAGGTGGTGGTTGAGTTCGGTCCATCGTGCTGACTAACCTTTTCCACTTCATACCTATCCTTGGAATTAACTTTTGTTACTTTGTAAGGGCTTAAGAACTTTGGTCTTAGTTTCAGTCCAGCTCCAAATTGGGTTCTTTGGATGGCAACTAAATCACCTTCTTTGTATAATGAAGCTTTCTTTCTTCTTCTGTTATACGTCTTTCTATTTTCAGACTGCAGGGTTTCGATGTTCTTTTTTGCATCGTTTCGTAAAAATTCGCGTTGTTCTAGTAATTCTTTCGTCATTTCTTCTAGAAGCAAGTCTTTGATTAGGATGTCTTCCTTGTTACGCATTTTGATTCCCACTAATAGTTCAAATGGTGTGCATTTTGTACTGCGACTTATAGTACTATTTAGTATTCTCTGTAATCTGTCGACGTATTTGTACCATTTCGTTGAGTCGTCTAATGATAGTTTGGTGAGAACTGGAATCAAAGTTCGATGAATTCGTTCAACTTGTCCGTTTCCTCGAGGAACACCTGTCGCTATTTGTACATGTTGAATGTTCTCTTCATCACAGTAGTCGTTGAATAATTTTGAAGTGAACGCTGAACCTCTATCAGAGATAATTATGATGGTATTACCAAAGGTCTTCTGCTGTTGTTTTAGTTTTTCGAGGGCACTTTCAGCAGACACAGTTTTGACGGGATATAGCCAAGTAAATTTGGTAAATGCGTCTACTACGGTGAAAATGTGTTGGTAACTTTTGTTTGTGGAAGGTAAAGGACCAATGAAGTCAACATGGTACGTACTTAAAGGAATGCTTTCCTTAGAAATAGGATTCAAAAACCCTTCCTTTTTGCCAGTTTTCTTATTAGCTAAGATACATGGAACACAATTAACTATTACTTTTTTAACGACGTTGGATAAATTTGGGATAAAAAATTCCTGTTTCACAATTTCTTCTGTTTTTCCTACTGAGAAATGACCATTTTCGTGAATCAACTTAATTAGTTCAGCTTGCATTGCTTTAGGGGTTACAATTAATTCTCGACCATTTAAGTACTTGTAGAGTATACCATTTCGCTCAAAAAATTCTTCTGATTCTAGCTTCTCTAGAAGTGATTTCAATGTTTGGATGTTGTCATCTTCCTCTTGTGCGTTTTTAAGCTTTGAAGTTAATGTATAATTGCATACCATCATTACGGGATATCGGCTAAGAGCATCAACATGCTTCATACGTTTTCCAGCTCTGTGCTCTATTTCATAATCGAATTCTTCTAATTGAAGTGCCCATCTGGCTATGCGAGTAATTAGCTCCTTTTTTTGCATAGTCTTCTGAAATGCTCAACAGTCAGTTACTATTTTAAAGTGTTGTCCTAAAAGATAAACACGAAACTTCTTTAATGCGTTGATAATTGCTAGTACCTCTAATTCGTAGCTGTCATACTTTTCTTCTGCTGTATTTGTCTTTTTCGATATGTAGTAAACGGGATGTAACTTTCCATCTTCTGCTTCTTGTAACAAAATTGCGCCGTACCCTTTTTACATGCGTCTGTATGCAGTTCTGTTTTTCTTCCATACTTGTAAAGGTGCAAGATTGGACCTTCGGACATGATTTTCTTCAATTTTTCAAATGCTTCTTTTTGTTGAGTCCCGAAAAAAACAAAAAAAACAAAGAGGTTTTCTTTTCTTGTTAAATCGCTAAGTGGTTTAGCTATCTTTGAATAATCCTTGATGTACTTGCGGAAATACCCAGTTAAACCAAGAAAACTTTGTACTTGTTTTATTGTTGTTGGTTCTGAAAATTTTCGGACAGCTAGTGTCTTCGTAGGAGATGGTTTAATAGTTCCGCTTTCTACAATGTGACCTAGAAATTCAATTTTCTTTTTTAAGAATTGGCACTTCTTGAACTTAATTTCTAATCCGTATTTCTTTGCGACTTCGAAAATAGTTTTAAGTTTTTCGAGACCTTCCTGTTCGTTTTTCGCTGGAATGACGAGATCATCTAAATAACTGATTACAATTCCTTTCCGAGTAAGATCTCTAAATATACTTGATACGTACCGTTGGAAAACTCCTGGACTTGTGCTTAGTCCGAAAGGAACTTTGTTGAATTCAAATTGTCCATCTGGGATGATAAAGGATGTATACTTTCTACAATCTTCGTCAACATCGACGTGAAAGAAACCATTGCGTAAATCTAATGTAGAATATACCTTTGCTTCTTGCAAAGTGTCTAAAACATTTTCGATGATAGGTAACGGAAATTTATCTTTCACAAGCTTCTGATTCAATTTTCTGTAGTCAATGCACATTCTCGAAGATCCATCTTTCTTTTTTACCATTACGATTGGACTTGCATATTCTGAAGAACTCGGACGTATAATGCCTTCGTTGAGCCATTCTTCTATCTGTTTGTTTACTTCTTGTCTTTCTGTGAAAGCTAGTCGACGAGGGTGTTGACAGACTGGTTCTTCGTCTTTTAGAATAATTCTCATTGTGACGTCAGTAGATGCTGTTTTTTCTGGCTTGTAGTCTTGAATTAACTTTTCAAGTTCCTTCTTGATTTGACGATTTTCAACATGACGTAGGTCTAGTTCTTCATGAAGATTTTCAGCAGATATTTGTATAAGCTGTGCATGGTCCTCATATTTGTTGAATTTAACTCCTTCTTTAGTAAAACTTATCGATGCTTGTTCCAAAAGATCTGATCCAATAACTGCTTCGAATTTTAATTTATCAGTCGGTACAACATGCCAAGCTAACGAGTAATTTTCATCATCTATTTTGAACTTATGTTCAAAGGAACCGATAGTTGTCACTTGTGCTTCACCAATACCTGTGAGAAGCATCTTGTTCTTCGATAATTTTGTTGGATCCATTATTCTTCTGCTTGTGTTTTCTCGAAGCAAACTTACGGTACTACCACTGTCTATCAGCGCCGTGATTTTCACCTTTCCAAAAAATATCTCTTTAGTACGTAAACCTTCCTTAACGATGAGTGTGCAAGTTTCTTTTGGAGGTTCTTTGAATTTCTGCGATTTTGAATAGTTCGTCTGAGCATGCTTGGAAGCATTGTGATTTGAGTGTTTCTCGTAATTTTTGTTGTAATACCCTTTCTGCGCGCTGTCTTGATATCTTTGAACAGATTCGTACTGGGTAACAGGGGCTTCGTAATGTTTGTTGTAATTCGTTGATGCTGGAAACTTCTTATCTTTCCTGTTATACTCGAATTTTCCTTGTGATTCATATCTGCGATTCTTTTCTGTGAATTTGTATTCTTGTTTCTTCACAAATGGACTGCTATATTTTTGTTTCAGAGTCCTTTTAAAGTCTTCTCGAATTCTTCTAGTTTTTCTGCTAATTGAACAGGGGGGAGTTCATATTTGCCCATTCATCAAGATAATATTCTTTAAATTCAAAAGGAGTTTTTCGTTTGAGTTGATCTGTTATGATTAGATCTGATAACTTTTTGAAAGTATCTATCTTCAATCTATCTATCCATCCGTTGAAGTAGGTGTTTAACTCATGGTAAAAATCAATCCATGTTCTTTCAGATGCTTTTTGGTGAGTGACAAATAGTTGTCGAAACTTTTCTGGAGTTAGTTTAAAGCGTTTCAGCAGTAAATCTTTAACGTGTTCGTAAGAGTTGGCTTTATCGTCAGGCTCTCTCGCTATGATGTGAGATACTTCCGTCGGTAACAAGCCTAACAGATGAGAAACCCAGTTTTCTTGATAAATATTTAATCTCTGCGCTTGACGTTCAAATAATTTTAGATAAAGACTGATGTCTTCTTTCAAATCAAAACGATGTATAAACTTTGAAATTTCTTTGACGAGAAATTTAGTGTCACTTTCTTTGGATGTATCAGCGCCTAATTGGATTCTTAACTTTTCCAACTCAAATTCATCTTTGCGTTTTTGCTCATCTAACCTCAATTGTTCGAAGCGTAATTTTTCTTCTCGTTCTTCAATGCGTAATTTTTCTTTTTGCTCTTCAATGCGTAAATTTTCTTCTCTGGCTTTGCGATCCTCAACAATCGTTGAATGTATGTTTTTGGTCAGTTCTTCGTCATAATCTTCACTACTAATAATTAGATCTTTGAGTGTGGCGATGGTCATAGATTTATCGAATTTTAAATTTAATTCCGTGGCTAAGACAAATAAATCTTCGCGTCGACCTTTGTCAAGATACGCCATTTTAAAATTTAAATTTAAGTTTAGATAGTAACCAAAGGAATAAACAAAATTATCACGCGTTCAAACAAAAACAATGATGTTGCTATTGGCAATTCTCGTTTGCATTTACAAAAATTCTCAAGTTAAAACGATATTCCATCAAAATACACTAAATATACATTGAAATATTCAAGTTCTATTCATTTAGAAATATTTTAAACCAGTAACGTGTAAAGACTACAGTGCGAGCTAAAATACGTAATGCTTAATTTAAAGTAGTCAAATCATTAATTTCAACTAAAAACAAAACCTTTTTTTTTAAACCATTTGATATATCAGTTCTCATTTCGTTATAACAAATGCAAAAATAATTTGAAAGAAAAAATAAATTATTATAAATCTTGTTTAGAAACTGTGATTAAATTTTTCGTGATATGAAAAAGTTAATCATTTAAAGTTCTTTGCTGAAAAAAGCAAACAATTAGAAGTTAGTAACTTATAGAAAAATCTCATATATATTTTTTATTACACCAATAAAAATAAAATCTTTTTAGGATCTCTTCAGAACATTCTAAGGATAAACACATGTTTTAATAGAAAGCATAATAATTCTGTCAAAAATGAGCTCAAAATACTTATATATTGAATGATAAAATACATCATTAAAAATAAGATTATACATGATCCTTCATCAATTCTAAAAAACATAGCATATTCTTTCAAAATATATTTCTCGAATACTCATAAAACTAAATTAATTGCCAAACTGCTGCAAGAGAAATGTTACACTATATGAGTCATCGAAATTACGATTGCATCCAAACGGAAAATGTTTAGGAATTAAGACATTAATCTCTTAGTTCAAGGTCAATGACGTAACCCAAAAAATGAAAGCTTTTCTCATACATGAAATGCAATTCGTTAATAAATGAGATACAAAATAAAAAAACTTGAACATTACGTACGGCTTACTTAATATTTTAAAAGATATACTTGTAGAAAATTTTAATTCATATGATTTCTATACACAAATAGAAAGTAGTATTTCAGAAAAACACACATATTTAAAAATATAAATTACTTCATGAAATCGACTACAACAATTTTTTTATAAGTAAATTAACACTTGCTCACATATTCTTTTCTGAAGATTTCCTTTTTTTTTCCTGTTGCAAGGAAAACGAAATAAAAATCAGTACACACCTGATACAGTTGACGACGTGTGATTAATTACTAGAAAACAAACTTCAAAGGCTCCTGGATGTGTTCACTGGACTCGTGAAACTCTTGTAGTTGTTGTACACGGAAGAAAATAACGTGGTTTCGGCGAGCGATCTTGTAAGATCTTGAGTTGTGACTTGTCATTTTATTCACCTAAATGTTAGTATGTTATGAGAGGCAATCCGCATTTTCGATTCAGTCCGCTAGTTATTTTAGGCGTGCAGCCAAAAATGGGGTTTTTTTAAAGAAGAAGAGAGTTAGAAGGTTATCAACTTATTATTTAGAGAAGAATTTCGACATCAAATCCCAGGCGATCCTCCAATTATTTCTGTGGGAGTCCGAATAAATCTTCGAATAAAAACCAGACTCTTCAGAAGGCGGGATTTTAGATTGGCGAGATGGTTTGTCTAGGGGTAAGTATTTAAGGGTGAGTGAAGAATTATTAATTGAATCTAAGTCATTTAAACACAAATACTTCAAAGAAAAAGAGAATTTATTTAAAGTTAAAGGGAAATATTTACAAAAGGGGATATTTACAAAGAGAAAGAAATGCAGGAATTAGGTTAATTAAAAGTCGAGTTATACCTTTAGAAGACGGGGAAATTACCTTTCTCATTCTTGGACGTTATAACTGGTGGTGCCGCGCAGGGCACGAAAATGCGGTAAAGACGTGATGTGTTGAACAAGCAGTGGTTAGTAGGCCTCTGCCGAAAAATTATTCAAGCCGGAGCTACGAAAGCTCACTAGATGGCACTGCTTCGGAATGCAGTAATAAATAAAATTGAGATTAATGGTCCTCTGAAAAGGATATGACTCAACCTTTTAACAAAATGTTTCAAAGGGAAAATCCTATATATATATATATATATATATATATATATATATATATATATATATATATATATATATATATATATATATATATATATATAAAGAAGTACGGTCGATAGAGTACCGTAGTTACTGCCAACTCGTGACAATGAATTGGAAATTAAGTTCACAATTCATTGTTATTAAAATATAGGAAATTTTACATGACTTATTTTTGTATTTGTTATTTTTATATTCCTTACTGAAAGCAACAAATGGAAGTTCATTACCTGCCAAAACTGCAGAGGCCTGGTTGTTTACTCCACAAGCTCCTACCTTATGCTTACTCTGCCCTACTAAGTAAAAATGCCGTCTTCTGCTCGTCAAGATCATGGAATTGCAGATATTGTTTCTCATATATTTTAAATATTAGTTTTCTAACTTCTACATCAGCCTTTTAATAGTCTACACTCCTGCAAATAAGTCTGAATTCAAAACTATAAAAACTTATTATTCCCAACAATATCATTTATACCTTTATTTTTTATAATCTATGAATGCGTTAAACTATTAATTTGTTATCGCGACTATTTAATATTAAATGCGAAAAAAAACCCGAATAAGTTTCAAACTGAAACTTAAATTGAATTTTTCAAAAATTGTCATCGATATTCTCATAACTTTTACATATTGTCATTTTAGCATATCACACATCTATCTTCTATGCAAAAATCTATTATAAGTTCATCAAATGTTTCAGCATATTTTTACTCGTAACATGCAGTTTTCAACCACATTGTGAGGCCGCGGTAGCCTAATGGTCAAAGTAACGGACTCGTAGCTGGTGTGTCATGAATTCGACCCCAGCACCACTGAAGATCCGCCGTGTAAGAGAGCGATGCTCAAGCGTCATCCTCGTCACTTGACCATGGTTTAAAATAACGAGGTCCGTCGCCAAGTGAGTGAATATTAACGTCGCACTGTTCAGCTACACGAGGGCTTTTAGTGATGGACCTCGTAATTTTGAAGCATGGTCAAATGACGAGAGCGACACCTGAGTTGGCACCCCCTCTCCTAACTACCACATCTCACCAACGAGAGGACATTTCAGCTCTCGATAGATTTAATGTGCATCGCTGCCTTACACGGCGGGTCTTTTGTGGCACTGGGCTCGAACTCGAGACATGCCAACCATGATTCGATACCTTGACCACCTGGTACCCCGGCCACAAATCCGTCGCCAAAAGCCCTCAAGTAGTTGAGTAGAGAAAAGAGAGAGTGCGACTTTAATATCCCCTCACTTAATTAAATTATATGAAATTTGAGGAATAATATTAGAAGTGAAAAATATTATATATATATCGAATATATATATATATATATATATTAAAAATTAATCTAATGATAATTTTAAATATCCAAAGAATTATTAGTATTTATGGTAAATATATATATGTTTTTCAACTGAGTATGTGAGACACGCATAAATATCTTTTTCGAAATTCCAATGCAGAATTTCAGTGGAGCTAATACAAAATTCCTAGTTTTGCATGGTTAAGATTATAAAAATGTCCAAATTTTAATAACCTTTTCTTCAATCAACCACTAATGGAACATGAATGATGAGGGATTATGCATAAATATATATTTTTTTAACTTGAATTTAAAAAGGATCTTTATATTTATTTATATGCGCAAATGTTAACTGTAAATTTGTCCAGATGCTTTTAAATACTCTTTATTTGAAGATTCAAGTTCAAAAATATAAACTTGAAGTTAAAGTTCTCTTTGAATGAAATTATTGTTCAGACATTCAAAATTCAAATATAATTTGTTATCTGAACAATACAAAACAAGGGATTCTATGTAAGATGCCCTGAATATCTGGCTTTAAAATTTTGAAAAACTAAAAGATTTAAATAGGGTTTTTTTTAACAATACATATAAATTATTTGCAAATAATGTAATACAGAAGCTTAAAAATTATTCATGTTTAGAAGTGTCCGAAATTTTAAAAGATTTTAAATTTTGAACCTTTTTTTTTTATTTTTTTGACACATAACAAAATAATCATTTTTTAAAAAAATCCCTGAAAGTATTGATTTAGTTAACGCCACATTCTTGCCATTTATCTCACTGATTGATGCTACCGTACACCGGCGGACAAAAGAAGCAAGATAACTTAAGTCTCCTGCTGTGAAGTGGGGATGTCCACGTTTTAGAAAGTCCCTAAATGCGAAGATTTCCCTTTCTTAGGGAAACATGTTTTCTTAGAATACGGTGTAACAGCTACTAATGATTTCAGTTCAAGAAATCTAGAAAAATTTATTATTTTTTTTTTATTTTTTTTTTAAAAAAGGAGACATTTCCCTATAATTTAAGCTGCATTCCACCTAGATTTCATCTTCAATATTTTTAAAAGCATTGAGTGAAATAGCATACAAAATTTATTATTATATAAAACAGTGCTGATAATATAAAGCATTGAGTAAAAAATAGAAGTGCTTATTTCATTTTAATTAAAGGTACAATAAACTTAGGTAAAATTAATTAAATTTTGTTTAGAGTAAAACTTATTTATATTTTGATTTTCAGTAAATGCATTAAAATAAGTAAATTGTTATAATTTCATTTTTCATTCTATTAAATGTAGGAATTTGTTAAACAAACTTAATTTACGCAGGTGCCAAATTAATGTAATTTTTAATTATAATAATGTATAATCAATAATATAAAATAAAATAAAATATAGAATGTGTGCTTGCTTTATGTCATAATGTAAAATTTAGATTTTCTTAGATCGTTAAAGAACTATTCTAAAATAGTTTAACACTTTGAAGCTCAATCTTTTTTTAAATAAAAATATCTACTTTGAGACACTTGCATACGGCTTCAATAAAGAAGAAAATTACGTGAAACATGTGTTTTGTTTAAAAGTTGTTGTACGTATTTGCAACATATGTATTCCAATGGACATCGTCAAAAATCAACTATGATTCTTAAGAAACTGCACTGTTAATGATTTTATAATTGTTTTTCTCTTTTAGAATATATTTGCAGAAAACATGGTACTCTTAATCCATTCTGTTTTGATATATTAGAATTCATAATACTTAAAGAATCCTTAGAATAAGTCTAAATTTTATTTACAAGTATTTTTCAAAAATTAAAATTATATTTTCCTTTGATCTAATTCTTCCTATATATACTGAAAATTAAGATAAAACATTTACTGTGGCAAATAAATCAGATGAACAGCAGGTAGGTGTTTCGCATTATGCTACAAAATGTGAATATCCTAAGGCTATGAATGTTGGCACATGTTAAAAAGTGCCACATTGTAGCATAAAAAACATTGTAAAAAAACATGAAGGGACTACCCTTCATGTTTTTTTTATTGAAAAACAATCACGATTAGGGGTTCCATCATGTAACAGAGCTGATACGCATTAAATCAAAATCCTTACGTTGTCGTGGTGTGGAAATTAGAAGTGGGGGCTCTAGCTTGGTTATCGTTCTCGTTACTTAATCGTCATTTAAATTACGAGGTCCGTCTTATTACTTTGTTCCTAATGGAACTCGTAAATGAAATATTAATAATTTATCAATTTTTACCTACGTGTTTCTAAAAATAAATTCTTTAAATACACATAAGAAATTTAAGATAATATTTTTTTTCAACAGTAATAAATTGTTTTCATTTGTAAAAAATAGGAAATGCTTTTGAATTTTAGAAAACTTGATAGTAAAGTACAAACAATAAGCTGGTATCAAAGACAAAATATTATGAATACAAACATTTTTAATTTGCCGAGGAGCTTCATGTATCTCGGTAATCTTGTTTACATAAAAGGATTATACTATTCTTCTTTGTACTGAATTGTTTCTTTTGCGAGTAATGACAACATACTGGGCTTCTTAATTTTTTTCGACTTTTGTACAAAAAAGTTATATTCTTAGCCTTTGGATAATCCTTACTTTTTACTTAAAATTTCAAAATAATTACATAATGCCTCAGTTCTAAGATTATTGCTCTGATTTTTGTGCAATGATGAACTGATTTTGTGCGTAAGGTAGAGCCAATACATTCCTACGAAGACAACTCCTTCGATCAACATTCAAAACAATTACAAAAACATTTACTTCTCAACCCACTGACTCCTCAATCGAGTTGCAGATAACTGTGACAACAATTTTTCTTTACTTTTTTCAAAACGAAGAAAGACTTTAGCTTCAAATATCACCCCCCCCTTCGTTTGAACAGTTCCCTAAAGTGACCGGGTAAGTAGAAGAGGGCTTTGTCGGCATAGTTTCTATTTATCCTATGTCCGACAATTTAACAGAAAAGGAAATGCCCTTTCCAAAGATTTATTACGGCAATAAGAGGAAGAATAGTTTCCCGGCTACTTGAAAGCAACCTTAGAAGATTTACAAAAGGCAGATGTACATTTCTAGGTTTTCTTACACCAAAAAGACATATGATAATCAACAATGACCAAAAACTGAAGAATCAAGAATAATCAACGAGACATTTTTTGTCGACATATAAGATTTTACGATTTGCTTTCCATATTCATTTACAAGAACCATTTTATTCTGTATTCAGAGTTTCAAACGTTCAATAGCCTTGGAACGCCTCCGAACACTCCTTTCTTTGTACTATTGTACATAAAATGCGTGACTCACGAATAAATAGGCGAGAAAAAAAAGAGAGAACGAACATATTATTTTAATTTGAATGTAACTATCTGTTAGATTACGTTCTGATTATATTTATTTTTTCAGATATTTTGGACTGGATAGTTTTTTTATAAAAAAAAATTATCCAATACTGTAGAACTTTCTAAGTTTGAAAGTCCCCATTTTCCTTTTCTTAGAGAAACTTGTGTTTGGAAATCGCGTGTTATAATTACTACTGATTTCATTTCAAAAATTTCTTTTCCTTTTAAAGGAGACACTTCCTACGAATTTAAACCACATTCCACCAAGATTTCTTTTTCAGTATTATTAAAGGCATTGAATGAAATGGTATAAAGATTTATTAAAATTGTATAAAACATTGATTATTATATAAAACACTAATCAAAATGTAAAATATTGCACAAAAAAGGAAATGCTTTTTTCATTTCAGTCAAAGGTATAGTAACCTAAAGCAAATTTAAATTAATTTATCAAGGTAAAATTTATTTATTTTGATTTTCAGTAAATATTTTAAAATGTTGAAAATGTTATAGATTTATTTTTATTCTGTTAAACGCAGTAATTTCGTACACGTAAACTCAAATTATCGTGTTAACTCTTAAATTAATTAATTTTGAAAAGCAAATAATAATATAATTATTTTGAACATTTAGTTACATACAATGAATTAAAAAAATGAAAAGAAAAAGCAAAATTTTTGCCTGTCTCTATATGCCATATGTAAAATCTCAAATCGATAATGGGCTATTTTATAATCATATACTCTGAAGCTCTCTATCTATTTATAATGGAAAATATTTGCTTTAAGAAACATACATAATTCTTTAACAAATAACAAAATTACATTAACTATAAGGGAGTTTAAAAAAATCTTATAACTATTGAACATCTGTGTACCAATAGACATGTAAATATTCAACTATGCTATATTGTGGTTAATCAATTTATAATTGCATCTCTGAGAACTCATTAGTTAATTATATAACACTCTGTTAAGAATTTTTGTATACTTTCTTTCTTAAAAGAATAAAAACATTGATATAAATGTCATTTTTATTGCCTCGATAATTCATTCTGTTTTGATGCATTAGATTTCATAATAATTATTGAATCTTAAGATTAAGTTTAGATTTTTACACCTAGCATTTTTCAAGGATTAAAATTATATGATAATGTTCATCGTTGATCTAATTGTCCCTATGTATGCTGAAAATTATGATAGTCGATTAACAATGACAGGTAAATGTGATAAATGGCAAGAATATGGCGTTAACTTAATACTATATCTCAAAATCATAAATAAATGTGAATTGTTAAACAGTACCACTTTGTACATTCTACATGTTTTTACAGCTGTGGTAGCCTAGTGATCACAATTGAGGATTCCATCACCTATCAGGGCTCTAATACACGTTAACTTTTTAAAGGCTTAAAGTACTTTCATTGCCGTCATAACATAATCGACTGGGTTCCAGGTCGGATATCATCCTCGTTACTTGATTGTTATTCAAAATAATGAGGTCCATCTCATTGCGTTATCCCTCATGTTTCCTCTGAATGAGACATTAATAAACTATCTATTTATTTGCATGTTCTTAAAAATAAATCCTTTAAAAACACAAATGAATAAATGTAAAATTTATATTTTTTCCAACCGTAATAATAAACTACTTTCGTTAGCATAAAATATCAAATCCTTTGAATTTTTAGAAAAATTCTTGATTAGTAAAACGCAAACAATTAGTTGACATAAGACAAAATTATGACTACACATATCTTTAAGTCAGCAAGGAGCAAATCATTCATGTATCTTGGTAAACTTATTTATATAAGGAAAAAACTATTCTTATTCGAATTTAATTGTTCTTTTATGACTAATTACAACACATTTATTTCTTGCTTTTTCATCTTTCATATAAAAAGGTTATTTTATTAGTTTTATGGATAGAAATTAAGCTTGTTAGTTTCTTATTTTTAAGTTAGAATAAATTATAATTCTTTTGATGTATCAGTTAGTATAACATTGGTGAAATTCTAAGATAAATGCTCTGATCTCTATGTGATAAAAATAAACTTCAAAAATATTTTAAGAAATATAATGCACGCGTCATTCTAATTCTAAACACAATCTTTTTTTTTTTTGGACGTATGGTAATACAATAGTTTCCAAATGTGCAGCTCAGAAAAAAAATTAGCCCCAGTCCAAAAATAAATCGAAAAATTCACTATAATCGAATATTCTTTATTAATATAGCAATAAAAACCATTACATTTGAAAATCAATGTAAGATCAATCCCCTCTCCTAATAATTTACACTCAAAACGTGTAAAAGGCATCCACAGGTATCTGCCATTTTTTAAGTGATTGATTAACTTGAACTTATTCACTACTGGGCAATTTATTGCGCTTTACTACAGCTGAATTTTTTAGGTGCTTCATCTCTGTTATTATTTGGCATTTAAAGATTTGATCACTATCTCCTGCAGAATCCTATCTACTCATTCTCACCTGCAGGCAATTGATAGAGACTCTCTAAAGGATTGAATATAATTGAAGACTCCTCCAAACTTCAGATCTGTGGTGATCACAATCCTATTGTTTTTTTAGATGAATTTGAATAACTATGCGCTACCCCCCACCACCACTCTCTGCATTTATTCCTTTCCAAAATGAAACAAATTCCAAGAAATATTTACTACCTCGAGTATAGATTTTATAGTATGGACCTAATTTATAGATTGATCTAAATCTTCTTCATTTTCTAATTCACAATCAGAATCTGAATAGTCAAAAATTTCGTCTTCTAATTCAATCAAAAGTTTCTGGATCTCTTAAATGGTCAGACCTCTTTTCCGTTTTGGCATTTTCTCTTCTGTTTTTTTTAAAAAATCAAGTTAATTTAATATGAGAAAAAATATAGAGATGAATGTGTAAAAAGGCAAGAAAAAACCATTTACAATAACAACTGTGTAAAGATTAAATCTCCTAGTGAGGAAAGGGCATAAGAGGGAAAAAGAGGGAATTCTAGATAAGTGGAAAAGAGGGAACACCCCTTCCCCCTCTCAATACAAAAGAGACCGATCAAGTGATTGACGTCCCTGGATTCTAATAGGAACCGCAGTGATCCGAAAGCTGTTAAAAGGGGGAAAGAAGAGCTTAGTCGCTACTCCGACCAGCGCCGTCCTTTAAGGGGCAACTCTTTTTGGTCGCACTATCGACCAGCCGTCCTCTAAAGGTTAAAATAAGAAAAATGAAACAGTAAATTATCCTCAATGTTTTAATATATAATTTGAATTTAAATACTACAGATATTTTTTAAAAACTTAGACATACATTATAAAAACTTAATTCCATTTGAGAATTTTAAGGTAAAGAAAAAAATGAGAATTCTCAACTCGTTGACTGGCGATTATTTCCCTACACTTTAGGGTTTAAAGAAATTCTTCAAAGAATTTTTTACGATTGCTACAGGAACCGGTCTCCCCGTGAGCCATAAAACTTCCCCTCAATGACCATTGTGTCTCCCCGACCGTCTCTAATTATCTTTCAAGATCGTAAACCTTTAAAGGGGGAAAAGAATTTGGAAAAACTCGACTTTAACGTTTTTGAACACATTACTTGAGGGGAAAAATCTGTTTGGTTCATTTTTGGTGAGTCCCCGGCCTTACGAAAAATTCAGTGTGGTCCGTTTTCGAAGCCTCTCTAGTTGGGCGGAAAAATCCGTGCTGTCCGCTGGAGGGTTAAAGAATATTGATCTTTGTCCAAGACAAAATCATACTCGAAGGAGCCCTTGGTTATTACTTCAGTTTGTTCTAAACCGTACAACACAGTGTTTATTTTGGATAGTCTTGAATGGTCAACAATCTTTGTGCTTACATTTTCGCGGATTAGACTAACTGTACTACCAGTATCTATAAGTGCCGATACAATTTCATTGCCTAACATAATGTTTTTTAAGGTAGTCCTTTCTCTCTCTGCGGTGTGACAGAACAGCTTTGTACTTGGTGATTGGGTTGTTCTCTTTTGATCTCTTTTATTGTTTTAGGGCAATTAAAACTCAAATCATCTAAGGAATGACATGTCTAACACTTCCTAGGTGCTCTTCTATCAAAATGTCTACTCGGAGGAGTGTCTAAATATATTCTATCAGGATTGAAATGTCCTGTTCTTCTTGTATTGTGGTTATCAAATTTTCTGAAATGTTCCGCTTGATTCGATCCCCTAACTTCAGATCTTCGAACAGGTGCTAAAGTATGTGTTTTCTTTTTCAACGTCCTACGGACATCCTCAAATTCTTCAAGTCTCTCGGCTAATTCAATTGGGCAGTTGATACTTGGCCATTCGTCTAGGTGACGTTCTTTGAATTCAACAAGGGCTCTTTTCTTCATCTGGTCAGCTATGATCAGATCCCGTAGTTTGTCAAATGTTTTTACGTCCAATCCTTCAATCCATCGATTAAAGAATGTTCTAACTTCTTGGTAGAAATCACGCCATGTTTTATCGAACTTTTCTGATGTGTAACAAATAGGTGCCTGAACTTCTCTGGGGTCAATTTAAACCTTTTCAAAAGCAAAGACCTCACGTGGTCATAATCCCTCGCCTCTTGTTCAGGTTCTCTAGCGATCAACTGTGTGATTTCCTGTTGGAGTAGGCCTAACAGGTGTGAGACTCAAAACTCTTTCGGCGCATTCATCATGCATGCTTGGCGCTCAAACAATATTAAATATAAGCTGATATCCTCTTTCATATCAAATTTAGGTAGCAGTTTGTTCAATTCATTATTGGGTGTACGATTACTCCTACTTTATATATCCTGATTTGATCCAATCTGAGCTTCACGATTCTAAGTTTCTCTAACTCTAAATTATCCCGTGTCGTTTCCTTTCTTCTAATAATATTCTCTCTTCAACGATACCTTTGTATATCAATTTGGTGTCTTCTTCATCGTACCCTGCACTTTTGGTTATTAAATTTTTTAACATTGGCTTAGTCATGTCGACTGTCGCCTTTAAACCTAACTCTGTAGCTAACTCTAACAAATCCTCCTTTTTCCTTTTTAACAAGAAATGCATGTTTTCCTCTTTTTAATGAAGGAGTTAAAAATTTATACAAGAATTATTGTACTGAAGAATAACAGGTATAGTACTAAATACTGTGAAAAGTATAGGATGCTAGCTCTGCTAAAATTTACCCACATTTCTACTAAATATATAAAAGTTACACAAATAAAATTTTTCAATTAAAAAATTCCGAAACCAATGTAAAATTAAAATAATAATATATCATGCATCAATAATTGAAAACATATCGAGTAATAATTTTAAAAAATTAGGATATATCATTCAAAATTAATAGTTATTAAATATAATTTCGAAAAGAAAGAAAATAATATGAAAGAGTATATAATGGCAAAATTAGGTAATGATGCGACGCTATTTTAACTTCTTCATTTTCTAAATTGTGAACCCAGTTTCCTAATTTCACGTCGCATCATAACCATAGTTAAAATAAACTAGAATACATAAATTAACAGTAAAATAAACAAAAATCAATAATTTAACAGAATGAACTTTTTAAGTTTAAGATAAATTTATTTTAAGCACACGCATATAGAAATTTACTTTTACAACAAGAAGATCAAAATAATTAACGTAGCTTGAGAAGGGGAGGGTGTTGGGGGATGGGCATGGTTGACGCCCGAAATCTCGGAATACGGTTCTGCTGCAGCTCTGGGATCGGCTCTCTCTCTCTAAATTCGGGTGCGTGCCGTTTTTATTCAGCACCTCGTCACCCAAAAATCCTAGAGCTAGACTCTTTGTTTTGTCCAGTATAATTTCTCTGATTGGTCCCGAGGCCGGCGCAGTGTTACACCACTTCAAAATTTATGGGTTTAGTGAACTTTTTAACGCGGGAACTTTTTTTTTTCTGACACACCCCACCAAAAGGAATTTCACCACATCCGGTCAGGGGGGACTCGCATAAAAATTCCAAGCCGTTTCAGGGGCGAATTCTAAAACAGGAACAAAATCTGGCCTCCCATCAGTAAATAATACGTTCATACAAATTATAGAGAGGATAGAAATAACAAAATAACAAAAATTAATTTCGTTTCAAATATTTGCTCAGATTAAAAAAATATAGATTCAAAAAGGCAAATCATCAAAATACGGATTGTCAAAAAAAAACAACAGATAAGTAAACATAAATAAGTCTGACCTTGACGGAGCTACCCAAGGGAAGGAGAAACTAACACTCCCTTCTTTTCCTTCGTCACAAAAGTCGGTTACTCCATCAACCTAATCTGTCCTTGTGAATATTTATTGCTCCCGTGCACAATGGCGGATACGAGGCCTTTACACAATCTTGAAGGTTTTTCACTTTCATGCACACACAAATCTTTACAATTTCAAACGCAGGGACTGCACTTTCCGCTTGGCCAGGACGGCATTCACTCAAGAAATTCTAATAGCAGGGAGGAATTCACTGTAGAAATTCTATTACCAGGGTGGCATTCACTGTAGAAATTCTATTACCAGGACGACATGCACTGAAGAAATTATTTCACCAGGACGGCACTCACTGAAGATACTTTAATACCAGGGTGGCATGCACTGAAGTAATTCTATTACCAGGGCGGCAATCAGAAGTAAAAACAAATGTTATTCGTGGCAGGATGGCACATTACTTCGCTATGAAGAAGGTAATCCTTGGCAATCTGGAATCAATTCGTGTCAGACTGACACACTAGTCTTCAAACTAAGAGTTCGTTTATATTATCCGGTAGATAATTTTTTGAACAAGCAAAAGGTCGAGTGGGGTCAATGACTATTTACCAATTCTGCTTTTTTTTCTTTAAATTAAAAAAAAATTATCCCGGTCGAGCCCCCATAAATTATGTAGGGGTGTCTAGGGGTAAATAATGTTAGGGATCTTGATATTCAAAGAAATAAGCAGATTAGAATGAAATTACTTTTTAAAAAAACATTAGATTATTTACAATTAAAACTTTATAAGTTATTTCACGAAGCATACTCTGAATTGTCGCTAAGCCTATTGACCTCCACGTTGACTGAAAAACGTGACTTCTCGCCTGTAAAACCGGAGTCTCTTCCTCTCGCGTCTGTCTCGTTCTGCGCCGCAATCGTTCCTCTCGTAAAACCCACCATTCCGGGAGGGATACATGCATTCTCTGGTAGCGCCATCTATTGGTGAGGTTGAAACCTCCCTGATCGGAGAATGTATTTATATTCCCTAATACTTTAAATCCTATATATATATATATTGATGGGAGGCCGCCGGCCCCCTGAGATACAGTTTTAATTTTTGCATTTGCCCTGTTTACTGGAAATAGGGATTACACAGGAATGTGGGTGCGTCGAGGTTCAAAGAACCTGATGGCCGGCAAGGTTGTGTTCTTGCGCGGACGGTTGAGTCCAATCAGGGTGGTAGATTCGATAGTAATGAATCCGTAGCGGATTCTTTTCCAAGTGGTGCGGTAGGCTTTAAAAGCTCGTACACGACAATTCTCGAGGCTTTTTCCCTCTTACGTCTGCCAAAAAAAAACCTTCCGTCGGGAAGCGAACTCGCTGCCCGAGGTCTCACTCCGTCCTCTCCTCTCCTCTCAGATAAGTACCACCCTTGTAAATTTTAACGTTATCCAATATGTTAATCCAGTGCTTCTCAAACTTTCAATACTGGCGCCCCCCTTTTCAATCACAATTTTTATCGCGCCCCCCCTATACATAATAATTTACTGAATGCAATAATAATGCACTTTTACGATAAAGCAACAATATTTATTATAAACCGTACAAATTCATGACATAAGTATTAAATTTTGTATATGTTACTTTTAAGCAAAAAAAAGTTAAGTAATAGTACTAAGTTATTTTTCCTTTCTCTGATTTTTAAATTGGAACATATTACAAAATGCGGTGGTTGCTTAGAAGACAAAATATAGATATCAGCTAAATATAGAAAATGAACTCAGAGGGTCAATTTCTTATCTTAAAACTCCTTTCAAAAAACTTTGCTCTGTAAGACAAGCCCATGGAAGTAGCTAATAATTATTAAACTTGTTCTTAATTTAGTATTAATTAATTAGTCATAAAATACTCTGTGCACCACTCATACATTAAAAGCAGTGTTTCTCAAACTTTCAATACTGCCGACCCAATTTTCAATCATAATTTTTGTCTCGCCACCCTGTACAACACTAATGTATTTAGTGCAATAAAAATGCACTTTGAGAGAGAGACGCTAAAGTTACAATACGATCTTAATTATAAACCGTACAAATTAATACGATAAGTATATTAAATTTTGTGTATATGTAACTTTTAAGTAATATATATTTTAAGAAAAAAAAATTACTTAAAATATATATTACTTACTTATTATTATGTTATTTTTCTTTCTCTAATTTTTAAATTGGAACAGATCGCAAAATGATGTATGTAATTAAAGATTTATTTCCTTCAGCATCCATTTCTCAAAGTACAAATGTCATTAGAAAAATAGTCTAGTCTCAATGTCGCTCTCTATCATATCCATCACATCTGGTATTATAGGATACGTTTGCGTGAGTCTGGGCAACCTATCGGACGTCTGCGCAAAACATGTAAAAATGATTTTCCTCGTACAATTCCAGTCAGTTTTGGTCGACTCGATACTCCTATAGCTACCGAATCTAGCTAGAATGTACATTTTTTTTAATTTCCACGTTAATTGTAATTCACGGTAATTAAGTATTTACGGCAGTAGATTAAAACAATATCATACATACATTTTTAAGTCGTAAGCAAACATTCGACCATAATAAAGAATCAACAAGTACACAGACGAATGAGCATGGTTCCGAAAATTAAATAAAGGCGATATTCTCAAAAATACTTAAATTTTGGATTTACCACTACTAAAGTAAATGATGGGGAAAAAAGCCCCAGCTCGATATGTGTTAAAACTTACAAATCTGTGGAACAACATG
This sequence comes from Trichonephila clavipes, assembly GCA_019973935.1. Classification (NCBI taxonomy): domain Eukaryota; kingdom Metazoa; phylum Arthropoda; class Arachnida; order Araneae; family Nephilidae; genus Trichonephila; species Trichonephila clavipes. The sequence goes on along the minus strand of BMAU01021076.1, from coordinate 203,731 downwards.
TGAAAGTTATTTTATCATTTAGCTATGTTGGCAAAGAATTTTAAAAAGGATTTTCTGGATGAGGACAGCTTGGTAGCAAGTTACGAGTGGATTAGGGATCTATTTCAAGATACCCCAGAAGGGCTCTCAACTTCCGAAGAAGAAATCTTCATAAATTTCACATCCAGTGAAAAATTAAAAGGCAATTTTGTAATAAATCGCTCTTTGAATTTTGGGTAGAGGTGGATGAGGAATTATCTGTACTGAAAACAAAAGCACTTCGTATACTATTACCATTTTCAACATCCTACCTTTTTCAAACCGGATTTTCTGCAGTGGATGCCTTGAAGACAAAATATAGATCTCAGCTAAATATAGAAAAATAACTCTTTCAGTGTCAATTTCTGATATTAAACCTTCCTTTGAAAAACTTTCCTCTACAAGACAAGCCCGTGGAAGTCCCTAATAATTATTAAACTTTTCTTAATTTAGTAATAAGATTGATTGATTGAATATTAACGTCGCACTGTTCAGCTGCACGAGGGCTTTTGACGACGGACCACGCAATTTTGAACCATGGTCAAGTGACGTGGATGAAACCTGAGCTGGCACCCCCTCTCCTAACTACCACACGAAACCACGGGAAAACGTTTCAACTCTCAACAGATTTAACATGCATCGCTGCCCTACACGGCGGGTCTTTAGTGGTGCTGGGCTCGAACTCGTGACAAAGCAAGCCACGATCCGATACCTATACCACTCGGCTACCGCGGCCAAATTCAGTAATAAGAAATTATTTATAAAATACCTTCTTCAGTACTGATACATCAAACGTATACTGGCTGAAACACCGACTCTTCGCACGAGTTCATTTTTTAAAAAAATAAAACATTATTCTTGATATAATAGCTGAACTGTAAGGAGAGTAAAACTGTGTGCACGACATTGTATACAAAAATGTAAAATGATTTTTTTTTTGATAAATGCTATAATTGTAAATAACTGTTTAAAAGAACTAATTTTAAACCTCACACAATTAGCATTTAGAATTAATGTTAAATTATGAAAAAGAATATAAAATTCCGATGAAGAATAATTGTGTTACTATTTAACATTTAAAGCGAGAAGACTTCAAAATGTTTTAACCCGGGAGCAGGCGCGTACTCGATACTAACATTAATGGTAGTGCGGGGGGATTCAGTCACCCCAATCATTTGTTTAGAATTATTTTTACTGTATACGATACAAATCGGAATTCTAGTGAATATTTTAATTTATAGAAAGTATACTTACCTTCTTTCAAGGACTATTCAATTCTTTGATGAATTGAGAAAAAATCCAATAAAACTGAACAAAAATGATTCAAAAGTACAAGACCATAAAAAAGGATGCAAATCAGACAATTTTCAATTATCCTACAGAAATGTTAAACCAATCAATTCTTTTCCAAATATATCGCAACACTCAATTATTTACAATTTCCCACACTTTGAGAAACACTGTGTTAATCAATAAATATAATTGTTTACCACTATACGATCAGTATTAATTGGTATCTTTAATTTATCATTTAGAATTAATTTTAACTTAAGTCATGATGCGACGTTAAATTAAGAATCTAGGTTTAGGTCAGGGAAATTAAATGAACCAACATGAGCGTCGCATTAATATATATATATATACACTGGTGTGCAAAAATTAAGGACGAAGTCGAAAAATTAGCATATCAGCTGAACGAAGAGGCAGAGCGGACAGAAAGACCATTCAGGAGATTAAGTAAGATGATGTACGGTAGCACATGCGCAGATATGCAGGTAGACGTAATGGGGGAGTGTCTGAGTAGTATAAAGCATGTTGTCGGTGTAAGATCAGTATTTCTGGCAAAGAGATTGCACGCCGTATAGCAGTTAAAATCACACCGAGTTGCTGCCTCAGCGAGAAATGGCGAATAATCAATCTGTTAGACGACATCTGGATGCTTTTACCCGAGGTCGAATCATTGGGAAGTTGGAGGAAGGCCGCAGTGTGACAAGTGTGGCTGCAGAGTTCGGAATTGCTCACAGCATCGTTTCACGACTTTGGAGACAATTTCAAACTACAGGAACAGCTATCCGGGGGTACAGTAGTGGTCGTCCACGAGGAACCACACCCGCAGATGACCGGTACATTGTCTTACAGGCCAGAAGAAACAGGCGGCAGACAGCGGGAGAAATCGCTAGACACACGACACAGGCGACTGAACGACCGTTATCGCGTTTTACCGTGGCCAGAAGACTGCACGGTGGTGGTCTGTTTGCACGACGCCCTGTACGGTGTGTACCTTTAACGCCTGCCCATCGGAGAAGGCGTTCTCTGTGGTGCCGGGAACACCGGAATTGGAGAGACAATGAATGGGGACGAGTACTCTTTACAGATGAGAGCAGATTCAGTTTGAGTAGCGATTCTCAACGCATACTCGTCTTGAGAGAGCGGGGAAGCCGCAATCATCCCTCGAACATCATTGAAAGGGACAGGTATGGAGGTCGCAGTGTTCTCGTTTGGGGAGGCATCATGCTTGGTAGTCGAACAGACCTTCACATCTTCGACGCAGGTTCAGTCAACGGGACCCGTTATTGTAACGAGATTCTTCTTCCATATGGGCGTCTTTTTAGAGGCGCTATGGGTCTGCAGTTCCTTTTCATGGACGACAATGCACCATGTCATCGCCCAGTAGCTGCCGAACATCTCTTACAGAGTGAGGATATTGAACGTATGGATTGGCCGGCACGATCTCCGGATCTCAATCCCATCGAGCATGTATGGGATTTTCTAGGCAGACGCTTGGCAGCTCGTACCTTACCACCAGTAACGATTCGGGTGCTTCGATTGGCGCTGCAAGACGAATGGGCAGCAATGCCTCCACAACTCATTGACACCCTCATTCTCAGCATAGGCAGACGCTGTGAAACCTGCCTAGCAGTCAGGGGAGATCATATCCCCTACTAAAGACCGGATGTTTCTTGCTGGACACCCATCACAGGGATGTTTCGGCCTTCAATCGCATTGCGCTCCATACTACTTTTTCAATCAAGCTTCTTTTTATCCCTCTGATTTCTCTTTTAGTAAGTGTTGCTTACATTACACATGTCCTTACGTATTGGGGATCTTACGGTATTAAATGTGTTGATTTGGAAAGCTTTTGTACAAAGTTATACTGAAAAAACCGTCTCGTCCTTAATTTTTGCACACCAGTATATATATATATATATTCCACTCTAGCTATATTTCTCTTTTTTGGTTTGTAATGGTTCCATGTGTTTTTGGTTCTTTCGGTTTGTTCTTAAGTTGTTTTAGGATTTATTAGCCTATATATATATATATATATATATATATATATATATATATATATATATATATATATATATATATATATATATATATATATATATATGTATATATATATATACATATATACTAGCCGTTACCCACCCGCTTCACTGGGAATTTCACGATGTTGCATATATGTATACTGTTTACATATATATTAATTATTGATATCTAGCATTAAGAATTCGATTGTATTGAAAGATATATTTATAGCTGTTACACTCTCACCCCTTGATATAAAAAGAACAAAAATTATAATATCTAATTTCTATTTATGTCTAAAATCGAAGTAGAAAGATTTTTTCGCTCAATTAACCTAATAATCAAGTGGATTTCCACCAAAGCAACTTTCAGTGGATCTCTACTCCATAAAATAAACATGCGTGCTGAATTTCAAGTCTAAATCTAACAGAGCAAAAACGGAATTTTTATCATCAATACCTCGTTGACAGCATTCTTAGCGGATTCCAATTCAACAAAAGAGACATGCATGCCAAATTTTATTATTATAGTCTTAACAGTTCAAAAACGGGAATTTTGTCTATCAATACGCCCCAATAACTTTCCCCTCTTTCTCCTGGAGTTGATTTCCGTAAAATCCATTCTTAGTGGAACTCTATTCAACTATATAAAGAAAAAAGTGTTCAACAAATTTCAAGTGAGTTAAATTCAAAAACAGGAATTTTTCTATAACATGCCTTAATCCCTCGCAAACTCACTCCTTTGGGGGTCCGTTTTCGCAAAAATCTTTGTAAAAGGAACTTTATTCCATGAACGGAACATACCTTCTAATTTTCAAGCAGGTGGTTCTATTAATTGAAACGCGGAAATATTTATCTATTATACGCCCCTTAATCACCCTCAGTGACCCTTGGGGATCAATTTCCCCAAAAACTATTTTGTAGCGGATCTCTACACCCTGAAAGGAATTAGCTTACCAAATTTTAAGACTGTACGTCTAATAGTTTAAAAATGGAAATAATTATCTATAACCCCCCTTAATTCTCCACAACGCCACTTGGGGTCGATTTTCACAAAACCCATTCTGTAGGGTATCTGTACTCTATGAAAGGGATCCGCTTATCAAATTTCAAGACTGTACGTCTAATAGTTTAGAAATGGAAATAATTATGTATAACGCCTCTTAAGCCCTCGCAACGCCACTTAGGAAACGATTTTCACAAAACCCATCTTATAGCGGATCTCTACTCAATGAATGGAATAAGCTTACGAAATTTCGAGATTTTACGTCTAATAGTTTAAAAAAGGAGTTAATTGCCTATAACGCCACTTAATTCTCTACAACGCCACTTGGGAGTCGATTTTCACAAAACCCATTCTGTAGGGGATCTGTACTCCATGAAAGGAATCCGCTTACCAAATTTCAAGACTGTACGTCTAATAGTTTAAAAATAGAAATAATTATGTATAACGTTCCTTAAGCGCCCTCAACGCCCCTTGGATGTCGATTTTTGTAAAAATCATTATGTAGGGAATCCCTACTTTATGAAAGAAATCTGAGTACCAAGTTTCTCACGATTTTACATCTAATAGTTTAGTAAAGGAAATAATTATCTATAATGCCCCTTAAACCCCCGTAACGCCCCTTGGGGTTGGAACTTTGCAAAATCCGTTCGTAGCTGACGTCTATATCATGAAGGGAACCTACCTACGAAATTTCAAGTTTGTAGGTTTAATAGTTCCGGAGATATCGTGATTAGTCAGTGAGTGAGTGAGTCAGTCGCTTTTCTCCTTTATATATACACTGCTGGACAATTTCTAAGGACGGATCACAAATTGCTATGTAGCATAAGATTAAGCGAGACATGAGGCCTAGTAGGATAAAATATAGTTGCCACACTGTTCAGACATTAGAATAAATAATATTTATTGTTCTGGAAAGTACAAAAGTTGTGAAACATCGGAAAGAAAAAAAAATGTTCATTTGATCTGCGTACGGAGAAATGGAACAATGCATCTAAAACTCAGCAGGCACCTTAAAGAAAGTTATCAGTACGGGATATGCCCACCGTGGAGTGTGATGCAACATTCCACACGTGGTACCATACTTTGCACAACATTATCCAGCAGCTGTTGAGGCAATTTATCCCATTCCTCTGTGAGTGCACTGATGAGGGTGTTCTTGTTTGTCGGAGGATAGTTTCGACCAGCAACTTGCCTCCCCAAAGCATCCCACACATTTTCAATGGAATTTCGATCTGGAGAACGCGCTGGCCATACGAGACGTTGAATACCCTCGCTGTCTAGACAATCCTGTTTCAGCGAGTGTTCGATGACATGTTGCGTTGTCGTCCATAAAAACAAATTTATCACCGACAGCACCACGGAAAAGACGAACATGAGGAAGTAGAACTTCATCAATGTATCGTTGGCCCGTCATAGTCCCATTCGCAACCACATGTAGGCGCGTGCGGCCATTGATCATGATGGCGGCCTACACCATGATACTGCATGTCGGATATCGGTCCTTTTCCTGGATATTTTCTGGACGATAAGCAGTACCACTCTCGCGCCAGATCAGTTGGCGTCTACAATCCGATGACAGACTGAACCTACTCTCATCTGAGAAGAGTACGCATGCCCAGTCTTGTTCAGTCCAATTGTGATGCTCACGGCACCATTGCAAACGGGCAGTACGGTGCTGTCTGGTCAATGGGACACACACAACAGGTCTGCGTGCGTATAGTCCTCCTCCCCTCAAACGTCTGGCAATAGTTTTTCGGGAGATCTGCTTTCCTGAGGCAGCAAGAAACTGATTTGCCACCTGCTGAGCTGTGGTGCGCCTGTTCCTTTTTGCTGATAGGACGATATATCTGTCTTCTGCAGGCGTCGTACTTCTAACACGACCTCCCCCGGGCCGTCCACTACACATTCCAGTAGTTTTAAATGACTTCCACAGCCGTGAAACAACGCTGTGAGCGATGTCGAACTCCCTGGCAACATCTGTTATTTTTCGCCCTTCTTCGATCTTTCCAATAATTCGGCCACGCATAAAATCATCTATGTGATGTCGGGCAGACATGCCAAAAATTTTAAGTTCGTCTATTAAATCTTTCCTGTAAAACTTTGACTTGAAACAACAACTGTCCACACGCGTCAAAACCTTTAAAGCTCTTATGAACGCTATCACGTGATAAACAGACGTGGGGGGGAAATTTGCATATACTCATACTTCTTCTTACTAATATCCCGCACTTATTCTAATTTTCCACATTTTGCTTCCTTTCATTTTGTGGTTGTTATGGATGATAGTGTTATCCGTCCTTAGCAATTGTCCAGTAGTGTATATATATATATATATATATATATGTCATGATTTTTAAGACAGAATCAGTTTAAAGTTAGAAAAGTGAAAAGACGATCTTTATTCTTTCATTTGTACATCTGTTCTGACACCGAGAGCAGGGAGGAAAAAGCACGCCATGGTGGTGGTTTCAAGTGGATAACACTTGAAAAACATATGGTAAGTATCGCTGCTTTGAAGAGGGTGCTTGCAAGTTAATGCTGACATATGTTGACTATTAAATCTAACGATCTGGAATTAGACATGTTTATTGGCTAGGCCATATGTTCGGAAGGAATAAATGGGTGATTAGTTTGATACTTGAAGATGGGAACTGAGAAAGATGAGTCAAGTGCTAGATAGGGAATTTAATTTTTAATCTAATTTAATTATCTTTACATTTGCCCCCCAATTTTAAAAGGGAGTCATGGCGTGGTTTTTTTCTCTCTTTACAAACTTAATCAATTTCAATAAACACAAAACAATACATAACATTATTTAGAAAGACATATTAAACACAGTAGAAATATTTAAGCAATAGTAATACTAAAATCAAAAAGCAATACAATAAACGAAACTATAACAACAAACACAGTAAGGACACTTCCAACATATTAATTGATAAAAATGAATTTCCATACATATAAATGAAGATTAGCTTGTTCAAATATATTCGACATCTAGAATAAGAGCTCGCGTTTCCTCCTATTATTTCATAATAATAGATTAGTATTATAGCTGGTAGATATTTTCAAAAAAATTATGTTGGAAAATAATATATCAAACAATAAGATAGTAAATATAAAAATACATGAAATCATACAAATATTAAAATAAGAATTTTGTATAAAAATCTACTCTGGCGCCATCGTAGTAGTACCTTATATTGTTACACACATTTTGCATATATGTGAAATACATTTTTAAAAAGATAAAAAAAATATAGACACTAATAAAATGAAATTATTAATAATATGAAAACGGTGTATAACACACAACTTCTATGCACTATCCAACACAATAAACAATGTTTTATTTCATATGCGTTATAAAATATAAAAATTATAAGAATATAAGTATATAAGAATATAAGAGCTCTTTTTATTATTTTGAGTCGGAAAAGTGGACTCACTTCAATAATAACTTTTAGTATTTCTGAAAAATTTTCACAATATTCATTGTAACTCAATATCGCATGCAATATTTTGAATCTTTCCGTAACCTTCTGAAAATACGTTTCATAGACAAAAATTCTTGAGTTTCTCTTGCATCACACATTCACTAATAAAACTGTATCACCTTACTTAATTTTGAACACATCTCTCTGAGAAATCTGCGTCATCAACTCACAGATGTTCAGGGATGCTGATAAGAAATAATGAGAGGTGTACATATCAAACTAAACAAGTTTGTCCTCTTAATGTTTCGAGACATATATAAAATTATAATGATTGTATTCTCGCTTATCCATTGTGTAATATCCAAAAATAAGCTTCAAGTTATTAAATTAATTTTAATTTTAGATAAGGAAAATTTCGAGAAATAGTGAATCCTGATATATGGCCGGTATATCAAAACACACAATTTCAAAATAAAAAAAATTAAATGACATGCAATAAGATTACTGCTGAATAAAATAATTAACAAAACAATTGAATTTAATGGAGAAAAAAGAATACAACTTGACTTTACTTTTGCTTCTTATAAAAATCAATATCTTTAGTATTAGTTCTCTCATTAGTCATTTTTCTAAAAACTTAATTTATATCTTTCACTTTAAAACACCAATTTCTATTATAACTCTTAACTCATTCGACATCTTAAGATAAAATTATGAGAAGTATATATTAAAATTTCTCAAAATTTTGTATGGCTAAACCTATATACTTTGTTTTCTCAATTAAAATATAAAGAAAATATCTCATTTATAACACAACTATATATTATAAAAATTAAATACCATATTATATCATATATTATCCTTTTTCGCCGAAAAGTCTTGTTAAGCAGAACTCAGTTATTTCTGTATTACGTAAGATGTTTCTTTTAGTTATTATCTTCTTCTCATTATTATGGGTATTTTGTTGAATGTAATTTAACTGAAAATTTTCAGATTGATGAAAATGTCTTAAACGAACTGAATGAACCAATTCAGTGTCAGTTTTATTAAGGGCATTGGATCTATCAATTTCAAATAATACATCAGAACATTTTCTTAAAACGGTATAAAGGCCTGAATAAGGGGGACTTAATTTCCTTGTATTGGGGTATTGAAATTCCTCATACATTACTAAGTCACCAACCTTGAAATCAGCTTCCTGAAATTTTTTATCATATCTAATCTTATTTATTTTATAATATTGTTCTGTTCTTTCTTTGGCTATTTTTCTTGCTTCTTCTAAGGGAGGATATATCTCATTATCTTTTAGCGAAATTTCGAAAGGTAAATTACCATACATTAAGTAGGTTGGAGGGAAACCTGTTATTGTATGTGGAGTTTGATTATACTGATGGGTTACTTTTTCTAGAATTTTTGTCCATGGGACTTTATTTTAACTATTACTAATTTCACATTTTAAGCGGGTAATGATGGTTTGATTTACACGTTCAACCTTTCCATTGGTTTGTGGTCTGTGAGAAGTAGTTAATAATTGAGTGACATTATTATGTTTTAAAAAATGCTTAAATTTTGAAGAGGTGACCGCAGTATTTCTATCACTTAAAATTTTTTCCGGTATGTGATTCTGAAAGATTTGTCTTAAACAATTTATATAAGTATCTGTTGTTGCATTTTTTGATGGGAAAGTCCAAATGTACCTAGTTGCATGATCAATAATAATGTGTAAATATTTTTTAACAGAGTTGTAATAATTTAAACTGCCTACACTACCTATCGATAAAAGTTCAAAGGGTTTTTCACAAAGGGGAAGTGATTGCATCAGTACGTATTTTCTCTGATGTGACTTCTTATTTATTTGACAAGTTTCACAGTGTTTCACATAATTTCGTATATCAGTAATAATGCTTATCCAATAAAATATTGTGGTGATATTAATTTTAACATGGTAGCTACACCAGGGTGGCCAAATGTTTTATGAGTTTGTTCCTTTAATTTCACTCTTAGAGCTTTGGGTACAATTATTTTATTTAAACCTTGTCTTTTAACTACAAAAACACCATCTCTCTTAAAACATTTAGGAGCCGATGTATTTTCTATATTTTGAAAATGACTTATTTCATTGATATCTAATAAAGGTTCTGGGGGTGTATTAATTATATGATAAGCAATAGGATTTCTTGTTAACATATCAGCTTCAACATTAGTGCTACCTTTCTTATATTTTATATCAAAATCATACATAGAAACTTTTAAAGACCATCTAAAAAGTCTACCCGTGGGATTTTGAAATTTTTAAGCCAAACTAATGCATTATGATCGGTATGAACTGTGAAATGAGATCCATGAAGATAGCAATGGAATTTATCTAAACTATCAATTATAGCTAAGCATTCTAATTCAGTTATTGTATAATTAATTTCATAATTTCTCAGTCATCTCGAGTGGAATGCAATCGGATGTTGATTTCCATTGGGTTTTTGTTGTTTGAGGATACATGAGATCGCAGTTTTCGATGCATCTACATAAAGATGACAGGGATAATTTGGATTGAATATAGCTAAAATGGGCTTTGAAATTAAGCTGTCTTTAAGTTTTTGAAAAGATTGTTGACATTCTGGGGTCCAATTCCAATTTTGATTCTTTTTAAGAAGATTATTTAAGGGCATTCTTAATTTTGCATATTGAGGAATGAATTTATAATAGACATTAATACTACCAAGAAATCTTTGTAAATCCTTTACATTTCTAGTGGGTAAAAGTTTTTTAATTATTTCGACATTTGTATTATTTGGAGTGTATGACCCTTGTTTTATTTCATATCCTAAGAAATCAATTGTATCTTTGCCAAATTTACACTTTGAGAATTTTAATTTAATATTTTCTATTCCACAAATTTTAAAAATTTCCTCTAAATGTTTTGCATGTTCTTCAATTGATTCCGAAAATACTATTATATCGTAAAAATAATTTAATGCAAATTTTATTTGGTATTTATTTAAAATCTGTCTAATAGCTCTTTGAAATATAGCTGGAGAATTTTTATAGCCAAAAGGCAAACGATTAAATTGAAAAAGACCGTAATTTGATGTAAATGCAAGTTTTTCAGATTCATTATCATCTAATTTAATGTGCCAATAACCACTACATAGGTCGATGGTTGAGAAAAATTTTGCATGTGTTAATTTGTCTAAAACTGCATCTATTCGGGGAATTGGCTCTGCATCTAATTTTGTAATAGCATTTAGCTTTCTGTAATCGATACATAATCGTGTACGAGCATTATCCTCTTTTTTAAAAGCCAATGTTATAGGGGCAGCGTAAGAACTATAAGATGGTTTTATTATTCCTGCTTTCAATAATGCATCTCTCTAATTGCTTTTTTATTTCCATATCATCTTTAAAAGATGTCCTATATGGTCGATTTGCAATGGGTAATTCTGAGGTAAGAATTATTTTAGGAGAATTACATTTTAACTCGCCCACATCAAACTTATTTTTAGCAAAGACATGTTTATATTTATCAATAATCATATTAATAATATCATAATCACTATTAGGAATTATTTCTATATTAAACACATTATCAGTTTTCTTAGTGATAATTTTATTATTACTAAATTTAAGAGTTTCATTTTCTTTAATATTTTTCTTAGATTCATAAAATTTGTTTTCCTCTTTGAAAAATTTTATAATCACTAAAATTAATATTTAATTCAAAAATACTCATAGTTTTATTAGAAATTATTAAATATTTCAGTTCTACATTTATTATGAGGAATTTAATATTTTCAATAATTTCTCCTATTTTGAATTGTAAAGTAATTGCCTCACTCACCTCAATTTCTCCATTGATGGTGGCAATTTTTGTTTTGATATACTCTACATTGTGGTATCCCTTGATTTGTGATATTATATTTTTTGGAATAATATTGACACTTGATCCTGTATCCAAGAGGACATCAACTTGTTTGAAGTTGATTCTTCCCTGGATGATCATAAGTTTTCATGTTTGATGAGGTTGGAATACCGTATTATTGTTTTGTGTTCTTTGACGGGGTAGAAAGTTGGAGCATTGGGTCGCAAGACTGTCGGTCGTTGTGGAAATCGTTGGTTTCTCGGATATAGGGTCGGCCGCTGAAGTGAAAAGGAAAGGTGATGATAAGGTGATGGAAACTGAGGAGAGTATACCTTATATCTTGTATTGGTTATGGTATCCGGATGTTGAGATTGGTCATTTCTCCAATTCCATCCTCCATATTGTTGTCTATGGGCAAATTGATTCGTATGATAAGGTATTCTTGTCATTGGATACTTTGGGTATATAACTTCATTCTTACTTGATTTTGTTTTTTCTTGCATATCTAAGAGTTTCATTTTTTTCCTTCAGTTCCTCTATGCTGCTACAGCTTTGTAACTGTATTTCTATGGCTCTATTTTCTTTTAATCCTCTTATGATGTAATGTTTTTCAGCTTCTTCTTCCATGTTTATCCGGGATGCGATTTCTTTTACTCTGTAGAAATATTCTATGTGGGTCTCTTTTGAGGTTTTTTCTGTTTTAGATAATTGAAGATGAATCTCCGCTGGATTGACTTGTGTTCCGAATTCACGTATTAAATTATTTTTCAGTTCGTAAAAACTTTTAGGGATAGATTGTGATTGGATGTAAGTCTTCACAGATCCATCTACTAACTTGATTATAAATAGGATTTTTTGTTTCTCTGGTATATTGAAGGAATCGCACGTACTTTCAAAATTTCTAATGAATGTTTGGATGGGTATTTCCAGGTAATATTTTTGGAAAAAAGTCTGTAGATCTTAAAATCGAATATCATTTTTAATAATGGTTATAGGTTGTTGTAATTTTTCTTCATCAGCATCTAAATTCTCTTCTTGCTTAATTTTAATTTCATTCATTGTTTCCATTTTTGAAGTATGACTTTCTGAAATCTTGTTAGGAGAAGAGGATGATTCTATTTCTTTGGCGGTAAGAGCGATGTTCTTTCGGGGATTACTAGTGCGTTTCTTTTTCCGTACCATAGATTAATTCGGGTAACCCAACGTCCTCAGCTAACAAATGTAGAGTGCCGTCAGTCTTCCATAAAATTCTTCATATCAGTTATTACTGCAGTTGGCTTTCGTTTTTATATTAAAATATTTTATAAAAAAGATTAGTTTTTTACATTAAGATCGCAGACAAAGATCCTGCCGGCTTTAATTCTGTCATGATTTTTAAGTCAGAATCAGATTAAAGTTAGAAAAGTGAAAAGACGATCTTTATTCTTTCATTTGTACATCTGTTCTGACACCGAGAGCAGGGAGGAAAAAGCACGCCATGGTGGTGGTTTCAAGTGGATAACACTTGAAAAACATATGGTAAGTATCGCTGCTTTGAAGAGGGTGCTTGCAAGTTAATGTTGACATATGTTGACTATTAAATCTAACGATCTGGAATTAGACATGTTTATTGGTTAGGCCATATGTTCGGAAGAAATAAATGGGTGATTAGTTTGATACTTGAAGATGGGAACTGAGAAAGATGAGTCAAGTGCTAGATAGGGAATTTAATTTTTAATCTAATTTAATTATCCTTACATATATATATATATATAGCTGTAACAATATTACAGATATTAAAACCAAACATTGATAATCCTGAAGTGAAAATATATCGATTATAAGTTAATTAATATTATATTCGGTTCCATTTGGATTAGCTTTTTCACTGCAAGGAATTCTCATAAAGTAATACATTTTCTTGATTTGTTTATTTCACAATGATTGTGATGTTCTTTAATTACGCTATGTCGTAACTGTGATTCGCTTCAGTACAATACGCAAAAGGGGAAGGTTTACAACAGTGGTCCTCAACCCCCGGTCCATGGATCAAAGGCGCCGGGCCGCCTAAAGAACATTGAACTATTGCCATTTTATTTAAAGGGGTGTGCTTCTCTCGGATTTGCGCAACTTTCCACGGAAATCACTTTACATTCCACGTTATATCCCTTTTATTCCTTTTTGGTGTAACTATATTTTATTCTGAAGGCATATTTAAATGTAACTAAATTAAAATTGTTAAATAAAAAAAATCTAAAATATAAGCAATCAACATGTCCCACCCTCAGCAGACCGTGGTAAACTTATCAAACGTTGACCGACACGCAGCGATAAAAAGGTTGCGGAGCACTGGTTTACAAGACACAAAAGTTAATCTAAACCCAAGTAGCAGTTCTCAATTCGTTATGTTTTTAGATAATGTTGCATCCGTCTTTATTATCCAATTTTAAATTCATATTTTAGAGTGTTATACATACGTCTAATTACTATTTTTAAAGTCTCTTAATGCTTATTTTTAATAATTAAAAGAAATTACTAGCTGAAAACCTCAAAATACAATTTTTTCTTTAGAACTTTTTTGAGTTCCTTCATAAAGAGAAAATGCTTACTTTTTTAAAAAAATGTCATTCCTCTCGATTTCAAAATTGACATTCATTAAAATGTTGTGCTTTGTTCTAATTTTATCCCATTTCTTAATAATTGTAATCTGACAGCAGTCAAGAAAGAAGAAATTGGCTCCGCTGTGTACATCCCATTTAGGCAGCATAATTGGACCCGAGGACCCTTCTGTGCATCACTGCAAACAAGTTATTTTATGGAAAAATTGTATCAAAAATCCTAAAATTTCTAGCGACCCCAGATGCAAATCACGCGACCCTTATTTTAACAAACACTGGTTGAAGTTATGCAAAGAAACTGGTGCTTTCTAGCTTATCCAAAGGTTTCTTTTACCTGTTAGAAAAACTATTTTTTGGGAGCAAAGCAATTTTATTTATTTTTTAATTCCAATCACTTGAATTGCTTTATATAAGAGTTATGATGTTACTTAAATATCTCTTTAATTAAGCGCTCAATTATTACAAATTTTGCACAATTATTAATAACATAAAATACAACTTTTAATAAGGGCTGAGTGAGTGAATATTTTTATCGCCCTTTTTCGTTAATCGAGGGCTTTTGGCGACCGATCTCATAATTATGAGTCATAGTCAAGTGACGAGGACGACACCTGAGGTAGCATCTCCAACCTCAACTATTTGAATCTCCAATCAATGAGAGATGAAAAGCATGACGTCAAAGAAGAACTTGAAGTTTTATTTTTTTAAATTTAGAAACCATAAGATGACCAGGACAAAGTGTAGTCTTAACTCAATAGTTTGTGAATGAAAGTAAGTTTTGGTTTTTATTCGTATGAAATTAAAAAGTAATTTAATAAAAACATAATTAAACTTCAAGAACAGAGAAATAAAAGATGAACTGTGAGGATGATTATCGTAATTTTCAAGAAAAATGGGAATTGCAATATTATATTTTTATGCCCTAAGCAAGAATAAAATATTGTGCCTGACATGTAAAAACTGTAATTAAGTTGCTAAGGAATATTATTTCAAAGGCATTATGACACAAAACCAAACTATGACTAATATGTTGTAAAACTTTGTGAAGACGAGTTGTCGGAATTGAAATCAACTCTTAAAAAATGAAAAAAATATATTCACTAAATTTGTTGAGTGAGAGTGAATATTAAAGTCGCACTGTTCAGCTACTCGAGGGAGTTTGAAGACGGACCATGGTCAAGTGATGAGGTCGACACCTGAGCTGGCACCCCTCTCCTAACTTCCAAACAACACCATTTGGAAGACGTTTGAGCCTCGACATATTTAATGTGCCTCAGCTTTGTGGTGCAAGGCTCAAACTCATGGCTCGAATTCGTTACCTTGACCGCCTGGCTACTACAGCCACCTAAATTTGTTGACGACAATACAGTTGCAGTAAAAATTAGTTATATAATATCACTTTGGATCGCAAACACAGATCGAAATCATTTACTAAAGAAGATTTTATTAGTTAAAGCAGAGGAATTGCCGTATTGACTCGAATCTCAGCTGCACTTTTTTTCCAATGCTACTGAAAATCGGGTGCGGCTTAGAGTCGAAGGGAGAGAAATTTGTTGGTTGGGGTATTTAGAGCAAGTACGGGAGCGTGTATATAATTTAAAGTTTATAATACTGATAAAATAAATAATTATTCACCTTTCTTGTTAGTTCTCATTTTAAATTTATTTTAATTTCTTAAAATTTGATATAGATAAACCCTTCTACACTATTTTTCATTTTTCACACAAACTTGTTGAGAATTTGGTGTGCACCTTAGAATCGTTGGTGGCTTAGATTCGGGGGAAAAATTGTATATATCCAGCACAAATAAAAAAAAATTAAAGTGTAAGTTTAAGTCTAAATTCTGTAACCAGCAGAGGTGATGTAATAGTCGAGAATTGTAGTCCAGTAGAGTCATGTATTATGCATAGTACATTATACATAATAATGAAATTATTATTTTGTTACCAAATATACATATAAATTAAATATTACAAATGTGTATGCAAAATGGATTCACGTTCTCATAAAATTCGTATAACCACAATTATCTAAAGATGATATACATTAAAATTATATATTTTATTTCTACATAATTTAACTTTGTTTTGAAAAACTTTTTAAACGTTTATTGTAATATAATAAATGAATTTTTAAAAACTGTTCTTTATCTAGTAGGTTGTGTATATGCTATTGTTTGCTATTCCGAGTTCCATGAAGTAATTTCATACTAGTTAGTACAATATTTTGAAACCTTTTACATTTGTGGGGGGAAAACACATCTAATGAAGAAAATGGAAGAATTTATCAACATACCAACAGATTCGATGCTAAAATTTAAATTTAAGCTATAACTTTTAAACTTTAGATTGCTAATTCATGCAAAATACACAGAATTTCTCACACAGCTATGAACATTTCACAAAAATGTATTTAGTAAGTGAGAAAGATATTTCTCAACGCGAGTGGTTACAAAAATAAAATATAAAAACGAATTAAACCCGGAATATGAACTGCTAGTGCAGATAATTTCATAATTTTTCATATACGCCTACAGTTTGTGTAAAAAATTGTGAACACATATCAGTTACTAAATGTAATACATGTGATGGTGACAATTGGATCAAAAATTAATATTATCAATGAGTAAATAACATTAAATTTACATCATGAAATTTTTTAATAAAAAATAAAATACTTTTTTAAAATTGTCCTTACATATAATATCAAAAATATGTTTATCTATATACTTTGAATATTATTTTAAGATATATTCTTCTAAGTGTGGAATGGGATCCCCTAAAACATCTTACAGTTCTAAGAGTTTCAAGAGTCGAAAACATTTCACCACTGATCTTTGTCCAGAAATAAGAACTCTCCCATGGTCAAAATTTACCGCTGTTTTAACCCCCACCACCCTAAAAAAGAACTAGCATTACTTTTACCAGTTTTACAACTGTGACAGACCTTAGCAAGTGTCCCCTTTCTCTGAGGGGAGACCGCTACACCGGAAATACTCAAAATGACAAACATTGAGTAAGAAAAGTAAACGCGGATCTTATACAGCAGATCTTCCCAAACATTTTTGTTTCATAGACCCCTTGCCATGCTCTTCGGTTCGGGGTAGACCCCCGCTTACCTAATATTGAATTTTTGCAGATTTACCAATTTAATGACATGTGGTATAGATCTACTTACTTTAAACTATTTAAATTTCTAACTGAAGTGAAGTATGGTGTTTAAAACTTAAGAAAAAACACGTTAATTGAATTAAAATTTAATTAATACATGTAATATATGAACAACAAACAAATGTTTTTAACCACTTAACAGTTTCATTTATTTTCCAAAATCGTTAAAAAAAATGTCAATTTTTTTTATTGCAGTTAATAATATTTTTCTTTTTTATAAAACGATAATTAAAAGTAAAATCGTTGTAATTACGAAAATGAACTATTTAGAGTGCTTTTAAATCTTCATAGGTTATTCCCAAATTATTGCTTTTTTCGAGCATTAACGATGTGCGAGAAAGCGCACTTTACAGGTATATGTAAAAAATGAAAAATAATTAAAAACAAACTTACCAGTATATATTTCCTTTATTGCAACAGTTCTTTATGATTACAGATCCAATTTGGTATGATACAGTTTGACAAAAGTATCGTGTTTCATTTCTAATTCCTTTTTCCGTTGTCATTTTTCTTCAGCGAACAAGCATAGCATTTTCTTGCAGGTCTCAGCTTCTTTTCACTTGGTGCAATTACTTCCAAGAAGTGCCTTTCAGTCAATCTCATTGGATTGGGTTGAAGTGCAGGACGGCCTTTCTTTCCTGACACTTCTCCATATCTTTCTATCAGGCAATCAACAATGTCCATTCTAAACTGCAAATGAGAGTCTTTTCCACCATTTTTTTGTACAACACAAAACTATTCCACAAACATATGTCCAATAGATGAAAGAATATTTTTTTGTAATACTTCTTTCCCCTTTTCTTTATCAAAGGGTAATTTGTAAGATGTTGGTCCAATCGATCTACACCACCCATTGTGTTGTTATATTCCATAACTGCTTTAGGTTTTCTTCTTATCTCCTTTTTATGACTCTGTACTTGAACCATTTCAGGATTATGTATTGTTGAAATAAGGCACACTGCCTTCTTGTCCATCCATTTCATAACGCAAACTTTACCTCTTAGATAGGCAATAATTTGACCTTTGTCAATTTTTTTAGATAGCAGTTCTTTAGGAACATCCTTTCTTCTGGGTTTTAGTGTGCCGTACATATCAGTCAAACTTTGAATGAGAATATCTGCCAATTCCGGAGAGGAATAAAAATTATCTGTGGTGTGACAATGTCCCTTATTTAGGAGTGGTTCCCTGAGAGTCATTACAACTTGTGAAGACATACACATATGCTTGTATTTTTCATCAAATAGAGTACCTTTTCCAGTGTATATAATCAATGGCCACACATACCCTGATTTGGATTCACACAGCATATAACTTTTTATTCCAAATCGTGACCGTTTCAGAGGCATATATTGTTTCCAACCAAGCCTTCCTTTGAATAACATCAGACTTTCATCAATAGTAACATCTCTATCGGGTGTAACTACTTCCTTGAAACGAATGGTCAAATATTTTAGTACTGGCCAAATTTTTGATAATTTGGGGCACTCATGTATTTCAGTAACAAATGTTTCATTATCGGAAAAATGCAAGAAACGGTAAATTAGATTGAAACGCCGATAGGACATGAAATGGAGAAAAAGGGAGTCGATATGGAATGTCTTTTGCTCCAATATTGTTCATTTGTTGGTTTTTGGACGATGCCTTGAAGAATAATTAGAGCTATAAAAATATGCATTTCTTCTTTTGATGTTGGCTCCTATTTTCTTACTTCTGGAATGCCTGCGAGGAATGCTGCTCCCAATAGTTTGTTCAGCATAACGATTTGTTTCGTGAACAATCAAATCAATCAAATTATTATCTATCAATGCTTCATAATATTGCATTTTACCAGAGCTTGCATAAAAATCTAAATGAATTTCAGGCGTATTAGTGAATGCAAATCTCGGAGGAGGGGCAGAAGGATTATTACAATCGATTTCATAAAAGTTTCTTGCTTGGCTAAGGTCATCGTTTTCATCGTCACTAATATCAAAGTCAAAATCGTCTGAGAAACTGTCAATACTTCCCGAATCGTTTATAGATATTTCAGAATCTGTTTCAGATTCAAGATCCGAATCATAATCATTAATCGGAATTATTTCCGATTCATCCATTATTGCAGGATATAAATTCCAATATTAGTCTAATACAGTGCAAGAAGTCTTTCAGAATCACGCTCACAAAAACGCTAGCTAATGATGTGAATAAATTTTCCCGCCTTTCTAATATTCCATCCCAAAACCACTCACAAACCACTTTTAAAACTGGTTTTTCAACTCAATACAGAGGGCAACTATCGCCATCTATTGACAAATTCAACAATTATACTTTAGAATTACTAGAGAGATAAAAATACGGGCAAAGCAGAAATGAAATCGGAGAAATAAATCTGAACGTACGACGTACGGGCAAATCAAGAATTGGAAAAAACTAGTCAACGTACGGTGTACGGTCAAAACTGGCAAGTGGTTAAAGAGAGGAATAAATCTGGTGCTTCAATAATAATTTTTCGACATTTGGAATCAATTGTGTCAGGTTTAACTCTAAATCTCCTCGGTGGTATCTAGAACTTATTTCCCCTCTTTCTTTTTTTGTTTTGGAGATTGGCAACCATGTTGAAAAAGTAATTAAAAATTTGCTTACGATATTCCATAATTGGTGATAAGTGACAGGTATGTCTTTTTAAAGCCAAAATTGCAGACATGATCTTTGTTTTTAATAAGATTTATGCTGTCACCTTGTAACTACAAATTAACCTTGTAACAAAATCCCTTTGTTTATCATCTCTTAATTTTTTAGTTTGTGATCTTACTTCCAGTAATATGTACTATAAAAATTGGGACTGGATATTTCAAAGCTTATTTTCTGCATCTAGAAAGATGCGAAATTCTACTAAAGCATTTAAGCATTACTCTAAGACAATCTTGCGATACGCGTTGGGAAGCTAAAATAGATTCGGTTAAAGCAGTGTTTGAACAAACTCGTAATAACCTAGAATTCATTAATTAAAAATTTATTGTATTCAATACAAGAAATTACAATCATTTTTAATACTATGGTTAGCAATATTGTCTAAAATTGACACTATCAATGAACTATTTCAAGCAAAAACATTTGTTCTCGATATTTGTTCAAAAACTTAGGGGGGAAAATTAACATGTATTCAGACGAAGTAAAAGTGCAAGAATATAATTTCTATATTTAAGAATATTTTGATAAATATTTTTTCCTATTGAAAAGGGTCATTTAAAGCATTTCATCGCAAATACTTGTAATCTCAGATCATCTCAGTTTATTATACCTAATTTTCGTTTGTATGACTGACTGAAAGACCGGCATTTTCAGTATTATAGATAAGTTCGATCCAACTTTAGGCAAATTCTCTTTTTTTATTCCTTTGACTTTCACTACTAGTCATATAGTTGCTGTAAAGATGTAGTTTCTTTTATTAACTTCACCTTAAGTAGAAGTAAATTTATTACAGCATCACGAAAAACTTTTTTGTTTTTATAAAAGGAGATATTTGTGAAAATAATCGGTTCTTTCAAGGAAATGGCTATTAACTCATACTTTTACTACTGAAGCAAGTTAGAAAAATTATTTTTATGGGAGCAAAGAAATTTTATTTACTTATTTATTTTTTGTTATCCCAAATAATCAGTTTCGGTCACTTCATATTTTTTAATTCCAATAATTTGAATTGATTTATATAAGAGTTACGATGTTAATTAAATATGTTTTTCAATGACCATACAATTATTACAAATTTTGCACAATTATTAATAACACAAAAATGCAACTTTTAATAAGGGTTGAGTGAGTGAGTATTAAAGTCGCACTTTTTCGTTAATCGAGGACTTTTGGCAACCGATTCCTATTTATGAACCATAATCACAAGCGATGAGAATGATACCTGAGCTAGCCCCCCCCTTCTACTAAATTCCACACCACACCAACTTGAGGAGGTTTGAACATAGACATGTGGCAGTGGTAGCCGAGTGGTTAAGGTATCGGATCGTGGCTGACCGTGTCACGAGTTCGAGCCCACTACCACTAAAGACCCGCCGTGTATGGGAGCGATGCACGTTATATTTGTCGAGAGCTCAAACGTCCTCCCATTGGTCTGGTGAGGTAGTTAGGAGATAGGGAGTGCCAGCTTAGGTGTCGTCCACGTCGCTTGACCATGGTTCAAAGTAACGTGGTCCGTCGCCAAAAGCCCTCGTGTAGCTAGCTGTACAGTGCGACGTTATTATTCACTCACTAATCATCGTTCCTGTGTAAGCCGAGATTCGAATAATTAAGCATTCCTCGAATTCTGAATTACATCGTTGACAAAAATGTCGCATAACAATACACCTGAAACATTCTATGTTGTACATGTAAATGAAAATTCAAGGTTTAAGTCACATACTCTGTCATTGATTTTAGTAACAATAATAATAATATGATGTTAATGTCATTAGATAACAATAAGAGATTAGCTTCTATATAATATAGATGTAGGTTAAAACGATTTTTGTCTCCAACAAAATTATAATTCCTTTCCTAATTCATTTCAAACATATTGTTTAATTTTTACTCATGTGTGTGTGTTTTTGGTTACCAAATAACAGCTTCATTTAACAGAAAATAGGCTACATTATGTGGTATCCTGTTTAAGAAAATGTAGATGGTAAAACCAAACTGTACTTAAATTTGAATTTCTGAATTGCCTCATAAGAAACTCTGATCAAGAACATAATAAGTTTCGATCCAAGTCTAAAAAGAAAACGTCATTTTTCTGTGAAAATGGTCATTAGAGCACTTTTTCATCATAAATTGTTATGACCTTTTTTAACCACATTTCCATTTCTTATTTTTTAAATTAATGTTATTATTTCTGGTATTTATGAAAATACGACAAAACTGTGTACTAAGAATTCCATTTTCGACGACATAAACTGGTTAGGGAAGCAACTGAAGAACAAAAAATATCTGGTGTCTCCCTCTTGGTCCCTCCACAATGGAAGGGGGAAGAAAAGAAGCCCAATCTGTGGTTTTTACGACTGCATAACAAGTTTGCCCTTCTTCACTGTTCAAAGACAAAAATTGCTCATCGTAAATTATGCAAGAAAAAACGTGTGGTTTCTAGCTGTTGATGTGTTTCCTTTACCTGTTTGAAAGTAATTTCTACTCCTCCCAAAGAATTTTTTTTCTTCTTTTTTTGTCATCCCAAAAAATCAGCTCGTTGGCGTCTTCATATTTTTAAAATCCAACAATTTGTATTGATTTATAAAAGAGTTACTATGTTAATTAAATATCTTCAATGAACGCACAATTCAAAAATTATTAATAACATAAAAATACATATACTAATTAAGTCTGAAATCTGCTTATAACAAAGTGTTGTTTTATGCATCAGTATATAATTTCATTAATTCAAGTGATTAATATACATTTATTGAACGTATGTAATGTATATGTATATATATATACTACGTTATTTTATTTAAAAGACCAAGTTTAAAAATGAAACTGTATAAATAATTAATTTAAATTCTTTTTCATAGACATGATCCATAAAAAGATAATTACATACTTATCAAAAAAATTAAACCTGAATCACAGAACGGCTAACCATGAATTGCAGTACCAATAGTGTGAAAGTGATGCATGACAATGCTGCTTATTCTATGCTGCATATGTAAAGTAAAATTCAAGTTTTGATTGATCCAGTTATTGATTTTAATAACAATAATAAAGATTTATTGTTAATAACATTACATTGCAGTCAGAGATTAGCTCCTATACGATATATAATTATAGGTTAAAATGATTTTTGTCTCATAGAAAATTACAAGCTATTTTATAACCTTCTTCAGTTGGAAAAAAACGTATTAAAAATTATAGACTTATAGACATTATTAGTTTCTGTTTTATGCCTTTACAAATTTTACATGTGTTTTTCTCAGATTTTCATTTTGGAAGATATGAAAGGATTTTTATTGAATAATTTTTTTTTCTGTTCAAGAGAATTTTGAAATTTTTTGAAGTTACTTATATATATATATATATATATATATATATATATATATATATATATATATATATATATATATATATAGATGTAGGAATGGATGTGCACATATCGTATCCCTCCTATATTCATTAATGACGTAATGCCAAGAGAGCGCCACCTATCTGACAAGGCGGTTCGAGGATAACGAGTAAACCAGACTGGAATAGAACGATTGCGCGAGACGACCGAGAGAAGCGACGGCGATGAGACGATGACGAGGGCGCTGGAACGAAACGCCTCGTGGAATCCAACGATCTAATGATGTTTCGATTACTTTTTACTAACTTTTAGCCCTCCCTTGTAAATAATTCCCCTTAATAAATGTATATTTAACTCAATCTGGCCGTTGTCACTCTCTATATGGGGGCTCGGCCTTTCCCTTAACTTAAAATCCCCTAGAAAACCGAAGTAAAAGGACGATGACGATGCAAGATAAGTGAATTTATATTCAATGTGTTCTTCAATGTGTGTTGGACGATTTTATTCAAATTCAAGTGCATTTATTCTTCAAAGCGTTTTTCAACGTGTGTTTGACGATTTCATTCAATTTCAAGTGTTGTGTGAAAATTCACGATTGTGTGTGAAGATATTTATTCGATAATTTTGCCGACACATCAAGATTTTCTTCAACACTATTATACATTCATGAAAGTTAATATTCAACAATCAAGACGTTGTATGCAAAAGTTTACCGTGAGTTTTTATTTCCATTGTTTTTTACAAACTCTCAGTGATAGTGAAAATATATTTTGAAACTGCTAATGTGACTGTGATACGATATATTTTTTTTATTCTAGACTTTAATCTTTTCATAGCGTATTAATTTTTTTTTCTGTGTTGAAATATTTTACTCATATATCATTTTAAGTGATCTGCAAATATTTGTATATTTTACGTATTTTGGTTCAATTTAACTGATTTATTATGTCTTACTTAACACTGAATGATATCCCAGTTATCGCGCAAGCTTTGAAATTTGGCAATACGCAATACGCAAAATGTAAAATTATTGTATTCTGTTGTTTTTAACGATCACCCATTCAGTAGGACCTCTAGAGAACAATTGCGAAAGTTTACGGGTTTCGCACAAGATTTTGATATTGAAGACTACTCCGCCGTTATTTTAAAAAAAATTTAACCTACCCGATTTAATCTGTTTAGCTAATTTTTTACAACTAGAAACAAATGGAACTGCCGAAGAACTTTGTAATAATATTTTGTTTTCACTAGCTGATTATCCCTTTGCTTCCCCACTTTCTACAGACAGGAAATCGGCTGACGCACTTAACCAAATTAATGAGTCAGCTGTTCCCTCTATTTCGAAAAACGATTTATCGTGGCTTTTTGTTAAAGATTTACTTCTAACTCTTCGTTCTTTCAGTGCAGATGACTCATACTCAATTGAACATTTTTTTCTGATGTGGAGGAAAATTTAACGTTTTGCCCAATAACCGAACAACAAAAAATTGTTTTTGTAAAACGGCTTTTGACAGGAACTGCAAAATTATTTATTCAATCTCAGCGTGGTATAAACTCTTACAGTTGTATAAAAACATTACTTATTCCGGAATTCGGAAAAAATTAAATCAAGCTCAATTGCATAAGGAATTACAACATAGAAAATGCGGCCTAATGAAACGGTATTCCAATATTTAGTCGCTATTCGGGAATTAGCGAATCGAGGTCAAGGGTTTCTCGACGAAACTTCAATTATGGAATATTGTATTAATGGAATCCCCGATTATCCTTCAAATAAGCTAATATTATATGGATGTACAACAATTCAGGAATTTAAAGAAAAATTAGGAATTTATGACAAAATATTTCAAAATAAAAGCAAAAATCACTCTTATGATACGTCGCGTAGTCCAAACTTTAGTAGCCAACGCCGTGATGTTGAAAGTACACTTCATAAACATCGAAATGATAGATATCCAAAATTCAATGCACCAAAGCCTAATTCAAAATTTGAGAATAAAAATTTCAGAGATAGGAATCACGTAACTTGTTTTAATTGTTCGGGATCCGGTCATATTTCTAAATTTTGCCCAGATAAACATCGTGGTCCAAAGTGTATATTATGCGAAAATTTTGGCCATAAATCTGATGCTTGTCCTCAAAAAATATCCCTTCTTCTAATAATGTTGATGAAATTACCCCATTAACTACTATGTGTAAAGAAGTTAAAATTTTATCTAAAAATATTATCTTTAGTTGATACCGGAAGTCAAGTAACCTTAATGAAAGAAAGTGTATGGAATCAATTAGGCTCCCCTTCTTTAATAAATAGTGGTAATATACTAACTGGTTTTGGCCTTTCAAAAACTCATGTAATTGGTTCGTTCAACTCAACTGTTTCAATTGACAACCAAGACTTTCCTGTTAAAATTAATGTTGTCCCCAACCACTC
The DNA here is from genome assembly GCA_019973935.1 of Trichonephila clavipes. Taxonomy (NCBI): domain Eukaryota; kingdom Metazoa; phylum Arthropoda; class Arachnida; order Araneae; family Nephilidae; genus Trichonephila; species Trichonephila clavipes. The sequence continues at coordinate 177,892 of BMAU01021076.1, read as the reverse complement.
AATGAACTTTGATATTATTATTGGTTGTAATCTAATTAAACAAGCTAATTTGACTATCACCCCTGATAGTGTTAGGTTTTCTAAGCTACAAAACGAAGTATCCGACGCTTCTCCACAACCATTTGTTTTCGCAATTACTGACGACATTCCTAAATTTGATATTGGCCCTGAAATTCCAAAACAAACTCGTAATGATGTTGAGGCATTACTCGTATGTTATAGGCCGAATAAAATTAAAACGACGGATATTGAGTTAAGCATTACCGTGACGGACGACAAACCAATTTATCATTCTCCAAGACGGTTACCTTTTACTGAACGTGATATAGTAGATAAACAAATAGATGAATGGATACAAAATGGTGTTATTGAACCATGTTCATCTGCTTATGCTAGCCAAGTCCTAGTAGTCCGCAAAAGACGGCAGTCCACGAGTCTGCATTGATTTTCGAAAATTAAATCGTGTGTTAGTTAAGGATCACTATCCTCTGCCCCTCATTGAGGATATTTTAGATAAACTTCAGGATACTAGAGTTTTCAGTACCATTGATTTACGTAATGTTTTTTTCCATGTGCCTGTTAACAAACAGAGTCGCCCATATACCTCCTTTGTAACACAAAAATGGTCAATTTCAGTTCCTTAAAATGCCTTTCGGACTCTCTACATGCCCTTCAACGTTTCAACGTTTTATCAATACAGTTTTTCGTGACTTAGTTGTTCAAGGAATTGTTCTCCCTTACATGGATGATATAGTTATCCTTGCTAAAAATGAATCTGAGGCTATTGAGAGACTCAAAAAAGTTCTTCAAGTGTCCAGTGATTACGGATTGGAAATAAATTTTGATAAATGTCAATTTCTGCATAGGAAAATTGAATTTTTAGGCCATATTATTGAAAATAATAAACTTTTTCCTTCCCCTTCTAAAACTAAATCAGTTGTCAATTACCCCGAACCAAAAAACAACTAAAGAAGTTCAACGTTTTTTAGGTCTCACTGGATATTTTCGTAAATTTATCCCTGCTTATTCTGTAATTGCTAAGCCACTTAGTGATCTTTTACGTAAAGATACTCCTTTCAATTTTGATGTAAAACAAAAAAAGCTTCCTTTGACGAGTTAAAACGTTTGCTCTGTCAGAAACCTGTCTTAGGTATATCGACAAAATTGTGAAACCGAAATACATACTGATGCATCAATCGACGGACTTGCTGCTGTTTTATTACAAAGATTCCCCGATGATAATTCCTTACATCCTATATATTACATGTCTAGAAAAACGTCCGAAACGGAGAGAAAATATACCAGCTACGAACTCGAAGTTTTAGCAATCATAGAAGTTCTCAAAAAATTTAAAATGTACATTTTAGGAATGCCTTTCAAAATAATTACTGATTGTAATGCATTTACAAAAACTATGAGTAAGAAAGATCTAAACACACGAATCGCGCGTTGAGCCCCGAATTTACAAGATTATGATTACACCATTTTACATCGCTCTGGCTCACAAATGGCCCATGTCGACGCTTTAAGTAGAATACAGGTTTTAACAAACCAGTGTAATGATTCTATTGTGCATAGGATAAAAGAATCTCAAGAGCTGGACCCACACATTCTTTCCATAAAAGCTCTTCTTCAAAATGGTCCATATGATAACTACTGTATTAAAAATAATATACTATATAAATTTATTGACGGTGCCGAAGTCCTTGTTATTCCCGACGAGATGCAGCATCACTTTATCAAAAATGCTCACGACAAAGGACATTTTTCAGTTAAAAGAACTCTAGAACATATAAAAAAATAAATATTTTATACCGCAACTCAATCCAAAATTGAAAAATATATTTCTAATTGTGTAACATGTATATTGAAAAATCAAAAGTCTGGTAAACAAGAAGGATTTCTCCATCCTCTTGTCAAAGATGATATACCACTAAATACATACCATATCGATCATCTTGGTCCTTTAGCAACTTCAAGTAAAAACTACAAATTCATTTTAGCTGTCATTGACTCTTTCACTAAATTTGTTTGGTTATACCCCACAAAAACTACATCTACTTCTGAGGTAATTAAAAATTAGACATTCAAAAAACTACATTTGGAAATCCTCGTTTTCTTATCACTGATCGTGGAACTACTTTCACTTCTGACGAATTCCACACTTATTGTTCGAACAAAAAATTACACTTCACCATATTACTACAGGTTTGCCACGTGCTAATGGTCAAGTAGAACGCATTAATCGAACAATTATTCCTGTCTTATCTAAGATGTCAGAAGACGATCCCACGAAATGGTTCAAACATGTTCCTTCACTACAAGAAGTCTTAAACTCAACATTACAACGAAGCATTAACACCACTCCTTTTGAATTACTCTTTGGAACACAAATCAATAACAAGACTGATTTGCGCATTCAACAATTAATCGACGAACAACTACAACTCGAATTTAATGAAAACAGAGAACTCCTACGTAAAGCGGCAAAAACGCAAATACTTAAAGTGCAAAATGAAAACAAAAAGTTTTATAATCTTCGACGAAAATCTCCTTATTTATACAGTGTTAAGGACTTAGTTGCTATTAAAAACGCAACAAGGACCTGGACAAAAACTCTGCAATAAATTTATCGGTCCATATAAAATAACACAAGTAAAACCTAACGATACCTACAACGTCGAAAAATGTGGAAATTTTGATGGCCCAACCAAAACAAGTACTTGTGCCGAATACTTGAAACCATGGCCTAACAAATGAATGTTACATTACGAACGCAAACTTTTACTTTAACATTTTTTCGACATTATCACCATACTCAAGATTGCTTTGTATTGTTTGTCTTCTTTCCATCTGTATACCTATTTTTTTTCTTTATTATTAGTTTTGATTTTCTGATACATATTTGTCTGTTTTAATAATTGTTTTATTTGTAAGTTTATTTCCTCTAGCTTTTCAGTTTTATTTCATGAAATTTTGAAATACACTGTATTTTACATGCGAGGACGCATGCTTGGTCATGATGGCCGATGTAGGAATGGATGTGCACATATCGTATCCCTCCTATATTCATTAATGACGTAATGCCAAGAGAGCGCCACCTATCTGACAAGGCGGTTCGAGGATAACGAGTAAACCAGACTGGAATAGAACGATTGCGCGAGACGACCGAGAGAAGCGACGGCGATGAGACGATGACGAGGGCGCTGGAACGAAACGCCTCGTGGAATCCAACGATCTAATGATGTTTCGATTACTTTTTACTAACTTTTAGCCCTCCCTTGTAAATAATTCCCCTTAATAAATGTATATTTAACTCAATCTGGCCGTTGTCACTCTCTCTCTCTCTATATATATATAACAGGTAATAATAATAGTTTTAAATTTATTAAAAAGTATTAGATTAAAAGATAATCATGGATCACACTTGGTAATGGATTTATGCAAATATATTACAAATAGATTAAAAATAAAAATAGACTCTAAGGAGGTTTATAATATAGAATATTGTACTTTGCTATGCATGAATAAATCATATAATGGGATACAGTTTTCTGAAATATTTGGGAAACACATGGATTTGTTCCCGATGAAAAATGTGTTAATAAAACGAGCGTTCAAGTATAATAAAAAAAATTAGTAGATCAATTTTTAACTATAATAGTATTAAGGAATTGGTAGATAAAAAAGAATGTGGTTGCAATGAATACAAGAATTACGTAGACGAATATCATGGGCACGTAATAACTGGCAACTTAGAAATAGTACAGGATCAGAAATTAAGAGAAATTATGAGCAAAGGTACTGGTTATCGATTGACTATTTCAAACAGCAATTTAAATGTGAGAAAACAACTATCAGAAGATATTAATAAATTATTCTAAATGTTGCAATTAAATATAATTTACCTACTCATGCTTTTAAAGAATATGGTTTTCATGTCCTCAAGGACTTAATGAATTTTAATTTTAGAACAAAAAAATGAAGATTGTTATAGAAAAATTAAGGGACCAATAGAACACTTACAAAAACACTTTGTGATTGTTTATGTAGATAAAGTCCCAGGAAATTATGCAATTATGTGTAAATATTATTATAGTAAATTAATAAATGATCATATACAAAATAATAATGCATATGATGTAAGTAAATTTAGTATGAAAAAAAATTAACAACAGATTATTGGCATTTGGTAAACAATTAAATATTTCTCTCTAGCAATAAAATTATATATCCCTATATATTTCTGACTCCTAAATTTCATAAGAATCCAATCAAATTCCGCAGTGTAACAAATGGGTTCAATACTTATATATCAAAATCGGGAAGAATTTTACAGACCATATTACAAGATACAATAGACAAATTTAAGGATACTTCTATTATAAAAAACAGCCATTATGTAATAAAAAAAGTTGATCAACAAGAGGTATTTTCTGTGAATGGGTTCGATTTCGAAGATTTATTTAACTCCATTAAAATAGAAGATATAATTCAGGTACTTTCAGATGCATATGAGAAATATGATTTGAATAATTACATTAGTTTTGAAAAGTTGAATACACTTATTCGTTTTGTAATACAGGAGAACTTCATTATTTTTGAGAACAAACTTTATAAACAAATCAAAGGATTGCCTCAGGGTGGCCCAGCCAGTAATAGTCTCGCTAACCTGTATTTACACCATTATGAATCAATTCGAAGAAAGGAACCCTCTTGCCACTTATTAAGATACATAGATGACTTAATTGTTATAGGTCATGATAGGGAATTTAAACCTAACATTAATTTTTATCCGGAATACCTAAAATTAATACAGACGAATTTTAACTCAAACAAAGTTGAATTTTTAGATTTGGATTTAACTATTATTGAAAACAAATTATATAGCAATATATATGATAAAAGGGAAGCATTTAAATTCAATGTCATAAAGATACCAAACTTCAATAGTTGTCTACATATATCAGTATTTAGAAATATAATTTTAAATTTTCTGATGGGAAATAATAATTTAACTACGCACAATATTGATAAATTCAAAAATATCCAGAAATTTATATTATGTTGCATACAAAATGATTATCCCATCAACTTCCTGAGAAAATATATAGATCAGAAATATTTCTTAAAAATATTTTTAAACTCGTAAATGCACAAATCCACCACACAACATTAGGTCCACAAAGTCAGCTTGTTAGTGGTCCAGCTGTGAAGAATTTGTGCATTCCACACATATAGGATACATTTTAATATACATTTTAATACACACACACTTAGAACAATATTTACACGACTATATACACTTTAAAACTATTTACTACCAATTAAACATTTATGACCAATCAATCAAGCAAGTTTTTTACATGTGGTCTGGTTTGCATCTAATGCCAAGTGGTCAAACTCTAGTGTTGGATCAAGAATCGTTTGGATTGACATGGCATTGGTTAGATGTTATGAGCAAAATATGAAGTGGTAATTGATATACACTGCTGGACAATTGCTAAGGACGAATAACACTATCATCCATAGCAACCACAAAATGAAAGGAAGCAAAATGGGGAAAATTAGAATAAGTGCGGAATATTAGTAAGAAGAAGTATGAGTATATGCAAATTTTCCCCCCACGTCTGTTCAGCACGTGATAGCGTTCATAAGAGCTTTAAAGGTTTTGACGCGTGTGGACAGTTGTTGTTTCAAGTCAAAGTTTTACAGGAAAGATTTAATAGACGAACTTAAAATTTTTGGCATGTCTGCCCGACATCACATAGATGATTTTATGCGTGGCCGAATTATTGGAAAGATCGAAGAAGGGCGAAAAATAACAGATGTTGCCAGGGAGTTCGACATCGCTCACAGCGTTGTTTCACGGCTGTGGAAGTCATTTAAAACTACTGGAATGTGTAGTGGACGGCCCGGGGGAGGTCGTGTTAGAAGTACGACGCCTGCAGAAGACAGATATATCGTCCTATCAGCAAAAAGGAACAGGCGCACCACAGCTCAGCAGGTGGCAAATCAGTTTCTTGCTGCCTCAGGAAAGCAGATCTCCCGAAAAACTATTGCCAGACGTTTGAGGGGAGGAGGACTATACGCACGCAGACCTGTTGTGTGTGTCCCATTGACCAGACAGCACCGTACTGCCCGTTTGCAATGGTGTCGTGAGCATCACGTTATGCTACATAGCAATTTGTGATCCGTCCTTAGCAATTGTTCAGCAGTGTATTAAATATGAAAAGTCGTGCTATAAGAAATGGATCGTATTCTTGATGGGATACTCTTTGGTGAGTTTTTAATGATTTACTCTATTCATTTGTGAATATACTGTGTTTTTAATGTGAACATTCGGTTTTTAGAAATTTTTAGTTTGAACTTTCGGATTTTTTAGTTTGAACTTTCAGATTTTTTAGCTTGAACTTTCAGATTTTTTTAGCTTGAACTTTCAGATTTTTTAGCTTGAACTTTCAGATTTTTTAGCTTGAACTTTCAGATTTTTTAGCTTGAACTTTCAGATTTTTTGGTTTGAACTTTCAGATTTTTTGGCTTGAACTTTCAGATTTTTTGGCTTGAACTTTCAGATTTTTTAGATTGAACTATCAGATTTTTTAGCTTGAACTTTCAGATTTTTTAGTTTGAACTTTCTGATTTTTTAGTTTGAACTTTCGGATTTTTTAGTTTGAACTTTTTGATTTTAGATATTTTTTAATTGCAACTTTCGTTTCTCAAATATTTTTTGATTTGAACTTTCGGATCTCAAATATTTATTTTTTCTACCTATACAACTATTTTAAAGATGGGTGCATCATCTTGGGCGTTTGATGGTTCACTTATATTATGCACTAAATTGTTTTTAAATTTTAAAATTGTTTTTAAATTTTAATATTGTAATATCTTTCAGAATGCGTTGGCGAATAGTTTTATTTTTCAAGTGTAATGATTTAATTTTAACTTTTTAATTTAAATTATAATGGTTTAATTTTATTTTTTTAATTTTTAATTTAAAATTTTTTTTTTCAAATTTGGATATTTTCCAATTAACTTACCAAGTTGCAATAGGGGGAAGGTTGGCGCCATCAAACTAGTTTAACCCCACTTATCGGTCCTAAGTCCGAGATTGCACTTGGATATTTTATAAATTTTTGTTTTATTTTATAATTTTATAATTTTGTTTGAAAACGATGGAATATTATCTTTTATATTCGCCATTGATATTCTGAAGTGTTTTGGTATTATAGGATTCATATATTTCAATTTTTCAATTGATAATTGTGATTGTTTATATATATATATATATATATATATATATATATATATATATATATATTCTATAAAAGTTTTATATAAATTTATATCTGAGAACTCTCGCTAGTTTTTTAAAACATTTAAGTTAATATTTTAAAAATGTTCATATTTCTTCCAGGTTTCCAAATTTGACAATATCCATGCTTTTTCTCGGATTATCTATGAAAACAACTATTAAAATCCAACAAGGAAACAGGTTTTCAATTCCATACCAACTTAAGGAAGTGTAATAAAAGGGAAGCTTTATTTGGAAATTAATTCGATGAATATAATATAGTCGGCCTTCCATTTTGCGAACCCTTATCTTGCGAATTTCTCTATTTCGCGGACTTTTCCTGGAACCAAGAACATTTTATGATCTTCTTCATCAAATAACCTCCAAATAGCTAGGTGCATTTTCCATTTATCGAACTTTTTCCCTTGGGATTCAATTTATTTTTCTCTCTGTTTTTGAAATATTTCTGGACCTTCGCATGATGTAATGAGCAGGTAAAATCATCTTAAACGATTAGACTTGAATTGTGTGAAAAAAATACGCCTTATGATTTATTTCGTGCACTGCAAAGATGCGAAGAAAGAGAAAACATTTTTTTTAAACGAAAAAACTCAAACAAAATTAATAGACTTAACCAGTAGTTAAATTGATGGACACGTATTCTTAAAATTACTGGTCATAAAATATGCATGTTTAAAATTATTTGTAGGCTTAAAATAGGAAAATGTTATTAAAATTCGTTCATCATAATACAAAAGTACTTTTTTAAAGTTGGAAATACTGAATATATATATATATTTTGACAAAGTTGTTTTTTCCCCCTGCTTTCCTATTCGAATTATTTTTGATAGATAAGATATGTAAAATAAATAGATATTAACTTACAAAAAAGAAGGTGTGTGAACAATTAATTTTATAATAATATATACTTATGTGAATTTAAAATTTGTTTTAAGTGGTTTTTAAACTATATTGAAAGATAAATCACCATTTCAGGAAATTTTCCAAGTAACGAACTTTTTTTCAGGTTTAGCGACGACTGTAATTTGGTGAAATGTTTGTCATATTTTCATGCGTATGATACCCAATAAAGTATAAACGTACTTGTTCATTCACTCGTGGATATCCCAAAATATTTGCACAGATTTAAAAAAAAAATGCCTGCGCACTTACTTCCGCGGCGATTCTAAAAGCACTTTTTACAAAACTTTCTTTTCCCCCTTTTCCACCCATTCAACCAACACTGCACCCCGTTGTCCTCACCATTTGATTATGGTTTTGAAAAATTGTTTATTTTACAAAAACTGTGCATGCGTTCTGAAACCGACTACATCTGTCAATCATTTCTTAACCACACCCCGTTGTTACAGTAATGAAGTGTTACCTTTTTACAAACATAATCGCTTTGACGTCATCCGAGTTGCAAGCAACGCCATCTGTTGGATAAAGGTAGAGTTTTTGAAAATATGGGCGTTGGCCTTAATATATCCCATTCCCGCAGAAGTGGTTGCTTTAGAGAGTCCAAAGCCTTGTGCGCTTTAGTGCGGACCCTGAACTTTAAAATGGACCTTACACTGTAATCCATGAGATTGAGAGCCCGGCGAGTAGGTGGTCGTTCTTCAAATGATATGTCTAGAAAATTCACCTTGCACCACTTTGGGGCCTTGTTGTCTTTGCAAACTGGTACAGAGTCTTGTTGAAGCGTCCAATTGGCATTTCAGAAATGCTTTTGGTCCCACGTAAGTACAACAGCTTCAATAATGTCCCTACTTTTTAATTGATTTTAACACCTTCTTCCCCCCAAACCAAAGATGTTTGTTTTGCCACTTACACAAATTCCGTCCCAGACCATGACCGACTTTGGATATTTGGTGATGTTCAATAACTAACGAGGTGCTTGGAGCGTCCACACATCAGAATCTATCGTTTGGGGAGTTATGAACTGGTTGAACCGTAAAGAGCTTTTTATCAGTGAAAAGGAATATCTCGAAACGCTGACTTGCGGCTCGCCTCAAAAAGTTTCGGCATCTTTGGAGCCGTACGTGTTTTTTCCAGTGAGAAGCGGAACTTTTTGTAACTTGTAAGGCATCAGTCCAAGCTCCGTTTTTGCTATTCGCCTCACCGATCTGTCACTTATTCCCATGTCACGAGCGATCTGTCTCATGGTTTCTCTGGACTCGCTTTTCGATGGTCTTACAATCCCTTACAGTGCGTTTTCGCCCACTTCCTGGACGTCGACCTCATTGCCAAGCTCTTGGAAACAACAGATTTCATCGGACACTGTTTGCCGAGGTACATTCAGCAAAGAAACTGTCGTTTTCCTTGCTGAAACAACTCTAAAATAGCAGTCCTTTTGCTCGACATTATCAAAAACACACAAATCAAAGTAAAAACTAAGAAATATACTTACAAATATTTTATTATTAAAGTGTTAGATAAAGAAATATAAAAACACACAAATTTAAAGGAAATTCGTTAACTATTCTACGAGGCAAGAAATTTGTCCGGGTTTTTTTCCCCGCGCCCTGTAATTGAAACTTGGGTGGTCCTTAATGATAATTTAAATTGGTGGAGACCCCCCCTGGGTCTCACCCTGGACACCAAGATTAATTTGAGGCAAAAAACCACCAAGAGCCATTTTGTATAATAATAATTATTATTTATTATTTCAAGTCTAAAAAAAACTCTAATAACATATAATACATTTATGTTACGTCAAATAAAGGGATTTACCTTTTATATTAAATTAAATTACGAATTATGCAACTAATTAATAATTACGCTCAAGATCAAGTAAGGTCTACCGAAATAGGAGGTCCGAGAAATACACGTACTCGAATTATTAACTTTCATTAACTTTAACTAATTTGACTAAACTAACGCTTTTTTAAGTGTGCATAAATTATATTTACCACTGTTTATGTAAGTTTTCTCGTTCTTCAGTAGAATATCAGCACGACACGTCTTCACTATCTTAATATCCTGGAATCCTCTTAAGATTGAGGTTACTGTTGCTGGCTCAATAGCCTTCTTCATCATCAAGATTGCTAGCTAACAACGCTCGATTTAAATACCTTATCTATTTTGCATATCCCGTTTATCTTCTTGGAGTTGATTGGAAATATACGCGAATTTATAATCCCCAAAAAGACGCCTGTGAAGATTAGTGGAAAGGTTCCGTACAGATTCGTCACAAATTATTAGTTTAGATTTGGTTTGAAAGTTAGTAGAGAAAAGTGTTAGCTCAGGTATAATTCTTGTAATCAACTCATGGTTCAAAATTTAGACTTAATCTTGCTTCTAAATGTGAGAATTATAAACTTTCAATCAATTTTAGCAATGTGCAACCTATGTATCAATTGAACTAGATTAATAATAATTAATAACTGAATACAGCCTTAAAACTTTTGTTGGGTTATCTTGGTCCCTGATAGATAAGAAAAAAAAACGAAGAAGAAATACATAAATGTATATACTTTTATTTTTTTATAAAATAAGCCAATCTTACCGCTATGCGTTAATAAACATATTGCATTTTCTATAAAGTAGGTCAAGATTTCACGTGGCATGGCTTTATGAGACAATACGATACTTCGGTATTCATTAATTGGAAATGTTCACGTTTCGGAAAAAGAGAGAAAAGCAGAGTTAATTCTTTCTCTTATATATATATATATATATATATATATATAATATACGGTTTATATATATTTTTAAAAAAGACATAGCCGAAAACACCAAGACTTCATACTAAAATAACTTCTTTTTTTCATATATGGGTGCTTTTTGAACCCAATCCTTCTGTACTTCTCTTTTAATGGGATTTCTGATTAAAAGTATGATCAGGTTCTCTGATTATTCAAATTTAAAAAAAGGAGAAGGAAGTAGGGGGGAATCTGATACTCCATGTTTTTATTTTTCTTCCATTAAGCAAAATAGAACTGCAGTTGAACCTGATTTTGTGCGGTAGATAGGGACCGCATAAAAGAAATCGCACAAAAAAAGTTCAAAATTTTCGTAAATTCTTACATATAACAAACTAATTCGTGGAAATAATGCAAAAAAAAAATTTATACGGGGAATAGGTGTGACGAATCTATACGGCACCTTATCACTAATACTCTTAGGCATCTTTGGGGATTGTAAATTCCCGTATATTTCCAACCAGCTCTGAAAGGAGAAAACGGGATATGCAAATGAATTAAGGTATTTAAGGAGAACGTTGTAAGTTAGCAGAGAGAAGACTATTGAGCCAAGAGAAGTAGTGACGAAGTTAAGAAAATTCAAGTGTGGATTGCGTAATTAGTCTTACAGTTATTAGTCAGCGAAATGACATTGGAAGGATTGATCTACCTGGAGAGAATGGCATTATAGCCAGGTGATATTTAAAACTTAGTTTATCTGACCACAAGAGTTAATATATTATAAAATTAGTGTAAAGTGAATAAATGTTAGTAATTCAAGTTGCGTATATCTATCCATGGAAATCACTTTATATTTCATGTAAAATTTCTTTATATTCATTTTTGGAGTAACTGAATTTTATTCTGAAGGCATGATTAACTACAGTTAAATTATTAAATCAAAATGATTTAGAATATAAATAACGTCCCACCCTCAGAGCAGCGATAAAATTACCAAACATTGACCGGTACACGGTGTAATGATTTCACACAGCTCCGGGAGAGATAAACTATTCATTTCAATACGAAAATCATCAGAAAATATTTTATCACAATTATTTAGCAAAAGTGTCCACAAATTTCAAGTCTCTTTCGCTGCAATATCTCATCTCTCTCACACATAAAAAAATGACGTAATTCACTCTCGATAATTCCACACCGAATCGGGTGAGTTTACTGGCTCCAAATCCACCTTACTTCGATGACTAAGGTATAACTGAATCCCAATTCTTTAAAAAGGAGGGACCTCCAAATCCATTCCCTCACGTAAAGTTTCTCTTGCTCCAAATCCGCCTTAATTTGCGGGCTCAGTATTGCTTTCCTATCGCTGATCGGGACTCAGACCGTTCCCGGATCTCCTCAGTTTGCATTCCGCCGTCCTTCGCGGTCTCCTTATCGTTTTACTCTCTATCGCTGAAGGGACCTCACTAGGGCTCCCTCCAAAATTCAGTCTTTCGCTGGAGGAGCTTCACAACGGCTCCCTCTAAAATCCAATCTTTTTTTCGATCTCTCTCGCTCCCCTTATCTCCTCTCTCTCATACTATCCCTCGCCTAATCATCATTCTGTGATCTCTTGTTCTTCTGTCACCTCTGTCGAACTCAGCTCCCTTGATCTCTTGTTCTTCTGCCGCCCCTGTCGGTCTCAACCCATTTCATCTCTAGCCCTATGGGCGCTGATGTCTAGGTGCACATTGTAAGTTTTCAGACGCGCTGTCGTCACCGAATCGTGGGAAATCGAAAGCATAATGTTAATGCATCTCTTTTTGACGCCGAGGAATGTCTGGGGAAAAGGGTCCAAATCTTTGACCTCCCAGTTCCGAAATTCTTTCCCTGCAATTAGGGAATTGTCTGGAATTTTCCCAACGTCTGTCGGCAAGGGGCAAAGGGTCCGTAGTAATTAGGGGGAAGAGACCGGCTTTATCACAACGGGGATAAAAAGTTGGAATGCACTTCTATACAGTACTACGAAACGGATTATGAGTTATTTAACGTACTTCACGAAGCTCATTTGGCTATTGAATACGGAGGACATGATAAAATTCTGTGAAAGGACTTTCAACTAAATACAAAAACGCTACACATTATGATACTGAACTGTACATCCACCTTTGTGAATCTTGCCAGAAAAAAAACAGAAAAATTATTTAAAAAAGGCATTGTTGTAAAATTTGTGATTTTTTTTCTGAAGGTCTATTTATATTGGAACTTGTAACGAGTGTGAAAAGGTTTCTATTGACTTGAAATTTCTGAGGGAATTTTAAAACAAGTATATGCGAAATCAAAATTTACTTTGTGCCCTAAGAATTTGCTTAGAATTAAAGATATTCCTGATCATGAAATTCCTCTTTTGTCAGTTGCAATTGCTCATTCTTATGGATCGTCAAATGTATGTGTACCAAATAAGAATAGTCCAAGTACTAAAATCAGAATGTTCTATGCTAAAAAAATGTAATGAAATCTAATTCAAAAGGACATTCAACCCTACCATGTTGTAGTGTAAGTAGGTTAATTTTAATTTCTTATTTTTTATTTGAAAAATTCGTTTTCCTTAATAAAAGAAAGACATAAATTTTGTTTGGTACAACTTTCTTTTTCCTTTACGTATTTTGAATAATTTTTTAATGGCTCTCTATTTATTTTATCAGAATAACATTCGTATTTTTTAGAAATGTACGTCATTGATATAATAGCCTCATCTCTCTCTCTCTCTCTCTCTCTCTCTTGGCCTTATTTCATACTTTTCCTAAACAGTTTTGGTCATTCTATAGAATGCCTAGGCATTCTATACAATGACTATGCAAAATATGAAATAGTTCTCATATTTCATACTTTGCCTAAAAACCTCAGGCATTCTATACAATACCTAGACATTCTATAGAATGCCAGCATTTTATACTTTGCCTGTAACATATATACGGATAAGTCTTTAAAATGCACACACATAATTCAACGCTACTCATCGTAATCCAATGTCCTGTAATGAATAAGTTCAAAATCGCTTTCGTCACTTGAAAGTGCAATTTCAATTGATTTATTTTTTGGCAACATAAAGTAAGAGATAAGTTTTTGTGACGAAGGACGGGTGGTCAGTGGCTTGTAAATGTCACGATAACCAGCTATACATGATTGAAGCCCTTTTTGAAATTTTATACTCCTTTCTTAACTGGTATATATTTTAAGAAAATGCTTTTCCAATTTATTGCAAAGCTGGATCTCTGCTTATTTTTATCCGCTCTCAAAGACTTTGGCTTCTTGTCCGTCTTTATAATTTATCAAATTATTGATAAAGTCACTTTCATTGAATGTTTCGTCTTCAATCAAGCGCGGGCTGCCGGGGCGTTGAGAGAAAGCAACTGAATGCATATTGTCGGGAGACTGTTTATAACAAATGAACAGAGCGTCTTGAGGTGTCTTCATTTCAGTGGCGTAACCTACACCCCCACATCACGGGGGTGAGGCAGGACTCTAGGGGCTCAATACTTGACTTACGCTAAATACGTATTTACCCAATTTATAAAATATTAAAGGCAAAACCTGACTTTCAGGGGGAAGGTCCTAACATTCTCCGTCACGCCACTAGTAAATAGATAGAAAACATTACAGTGGAGCCAAAGTCATTGAGTCCTGTCACCGGGGGCAAGACTCTAGGGGCCCAAGGCTTGACTAACGCTAAATACGTATTTACCCAATTTATAAAATATTAAAGGAAAAGCCTGACTTTCAGGGGGTCCTAACATTCTCCGTCACGCCACTAGTAAATAGATAGAAAACATTACAGTGGAGCCAAAGTCATTGAGTCCTGTCACGGGGGGAAAGACTCTAGAGGCCCAAGGCTTGACTAACGCTAAATACGTATTTACCCAATTTATAAAATATTAAAGGCAAAACCTGACTTTCAGGGGGTCCTAACGTTCTCCGTCACGCCACTAGTAAATAGATAGAAAACAGTACAGAGTGGCGCCAAAGCTATTGAAATTCATACACTGCATAAAGAAAGTGTCGCACATAAGAAATCGCACAAAAAGGAAATCGCATAAAAAAAGACCGCACAAAAACAGGTTCGATTGTACTTCCTTTATTAATCGAACAATAATCATTTATCATTTGCTGCAGAGAAATGTATTAAAAATGTATAAAAAAAAGCATCAGTATATGTTTTTTATGCAACTGCCAGGAATCACTTTATTTATCGTACTTTACTAAAGATATAGAAGATAAAAATTTAAGTATGAGGCTTTATTTATATAGCTTAGCTTATAGTAGCGAAAATTTTGTAGTAAATTTAATTCTAAAATTAAAAATGAAATGTGGATTATTGGACGAATTAGTTTAAAATGTGAATAAATGTGTCTTTCACACATAAAAAAAATCACATAATTACAAACAGAAATTGAGATAATATTTTCACATTTTAAAATATCACTTGCATGTACAAATTTAATCTGATATAAATACGAATTCATTCACCTTAAAATGTACATTAATAAATGCCAATAAATATATATTATAAAAAACATCAATTTTCTTTATTTATAATTTACTTCTTTATAGTTTACACAAGGATTTAAACCGCATTATATAATTCATCGCCAAAGTATTATTAATAACAATAAATGGATTATTATAAAACAGTAATGTATTATACACTCTGTCGCAAAAAAATATATGCACCCAGAAGAAATCAAGCTACAATCACGAAACTCGGCAAGAATGTAGTCTGGTAAGAGATATGCAAATGATTAAAATTTCGAAGCCAATGAGACAAGGCTAAGTGTGCTATGCGCATATTAGTTGCGCAACTGGGAGAGTTTAAAAGCATGAGTACGAGCGCCGTACGGCTATCCAAACGAATCTGATGACTTTGATAGACGATATTGAGACTTAGGATGCCTCTAAGACGTAACCGGCGGCAGTACGAGCAGCTGACGGACTTTGATAGGGGCCGTATAATAAGCCTCAGAGAAGCAGGTTGGTCGAATAGACGTATCGGCCGCCACCTCGGTCGGAGCGATATGGTAGTTGCTCGGTGTTGGCAACAGTGGATCACAGAAGGTAGAGTGTACCGTCGCGGAGGGTCAGGACGTCCCAGGAACACAAATGATCGCGAGGATCGTGCAATCAGAAGAGTGGCCACTTCGGCACCAACAACGTCGCTAGCATCGATTCAACGCCACTTACCTCCTTCCAGACATCCAGTGCCATCAAGAGAAACCATAAGGAGACGACTGACCGAAGTTGGCTTGAGGAGCTGACGTCCGCTAAGACGCTTACCACTGACCCCACATCATAGGCAGTGTCGACTGGATTTTGCCGACCTCGGGCAACTTGGAGTGTGACAGACTGGAGACGTGTCATCTTCAGTGATGAATCCCGATTCAGTCTCAGTGCTGATGACCACCGCACACGTGTCTGGAGGCGCAGCGGTCCGATCCGGCATTTATTGTCGAGCGGCATACAGCAATTTCACAAGGTGTGACAGTGTGGGGAGCAATTTCTTGGGACACACGATCATCTTTAGTGGTCCTTCAAGGCACTTTGACAGCTCGCAGATACGTGGACGATATTTTAACGCCGATTGTGCTACCCATGCTATCAAGCCGCCCAGGTGCCATTTATCAACAAGATAATGCTCGTCCACATACTGCGCGACTCTCCCAACAATGTCTTCAAGGATATGACGTCCTACCATGGCCTGCCAGGTCACCAGATCTTTCGCCAATAGAGCATGTCTGGACGCGCTGGGAAGGCAACTGCAGCCGTCCCGAGATACAGGAGAATTAACTGCGCAGATGCAAAGACTATGGCAGGATCTTCCACAGGGGGTCATAAGTGATCTAATTGAATCGATGCCACGCCGAATTTTGGCTTGTATAGCTGCCAGAGGTGGCTTTACTACTTACTGATTTTTAACCTTTTGCAAGCTGTAACCGCTTAATAAAATGATATTTTGTTCTGAATTTTTAATCATTTGTTTATTTTCATATACACTACATGCATACCAAATTTCGTGAATGTAGCTCAATTTCTTCTGGGTGCATATATTTTTTTGCGACAGAGTGTATAATAAATTTTTATTTGTATTTTAGTACCTCATTTACTGAGCTCAAACATACGTTTCTTCTACAAAATTAAATCCATGAAGAATATTTAGATTTTAGGTGAATGAAAAAAAAAATTTAGTATCATTTGCTTTTTTTAAAAAGAAAACCAGATGCGCGAGAGAATTAAACTGTCGCATTCCAGATAGGGAAGAAAAATTGTCTGAAAAACAATCCGAAATAATCCCAAATGGAGATAATTTTGATATTTCAGTGAATCACAAGGGCAAATGCTATAACGCGTTACCAGGCAACCCAGAATAATGACATCATTGATCATCTGCCAATAACAAGCAACCCCTTTTCCTTTGATCATGCCGAAGAGAAATGCCCGAGGCGAGAGCAACTCAAAAAGTACGTTACGTTATGGGTTTATTTGTGCTCTACAAAACTGATTGCATAATCGATTACTGAAGTAAATACATTAGAAACATAATTACCTGCTGCTAGTTTAAATGAGCTAAATGTAACAAATGGAGCTGTGCCAATTTCAGACGGCCAATTTTTTCGAAAACGAGTCTATTGACGGTAAAGATCACAAGCGTTTATTTTAAACTTCCAATAGCAACATTTCAGACTAAAATAAAACATCTCCTGTGTGACTCGCTAATCTTCCAAAAATTCTTATTGCCTCTGTCCTCTTTAAGTTAGCTGACATCCTGAGGATGGAAGGAATGTTCTTTGGGACCCTCTCAGAATGGGAGGAAGTTACGGAAGAAAATACGAAAAAAAAACATGTCAAATTTCATGATTTAATGCGCACACCAGCCTCGAACCACTCAAGGGGAAGAAAACTGGCTTTAAACATACACAGTACAGATAAAGAAAATAAGATACATGAAATGAAAACCAGATTCACAATGCTAGATACAAATATATAATTGAAAATTGAAAAGATAAATCAAATGCATATTTAAAAATAAATTCTGACAGAAAGCCAGTCAAATATATAAATGGTCATCTAAATGCAAGTAATTTTTTATAGATATATTTATAAATTAGAAAAGTGAACAATAGTTTTTTAACAAACACAATTTTTAATTTTACATAAAAGCAGAATTTCGAAGAACTTTAATTTGCTAAACGCTGCTCTAAACAAAATACTCTGTTTTGTGCATATTTGTGACTCTTAACGTAGTAATACCTACATTATAATAACGTAGTAATAATATATTCTCACTGTTTTGATATTAGGAGGGAAATTTTTTCCTCCTTCATAGCAGGACAGTGAGAATCTTGTCAAGATAAGCACATGTATCAGCTTCCTGAGGTCGAGGGCCCATATACTTGTTAAACAATGTAGTTTTTATTTTTTAAAAAAACATATAATCATTAAAAGTTTTACTAGCAGTAGTCGGCATCTCATTTCAGTCTAAAAATAAAATTCCATATTTATGAATCAGGTACAAGGTTTCCAATGTACAAAAAAATATTTCAAAAAATAATTTCATATAAATTTTTTCGTAGCAAAAAAAAAATATTTTTCAAATTGGGTCCAAATGCCACCCCTAAAATATGCCGCCTCAGACGTGGGTCCAGTTTTCCCGGCCTTAACATAGATGCAAAAATTATCACAGTAAGGGGCTAAGTGGACAAAATCATATCAAATTACTCTCCAACTAGGAGATTGAGCATACATGTGTCTGTATATAGATTGAGATTACCTTTAATATATATATATATATATATATATATATATATATATATATATATATATATATATATGTTTTCATTTTTAACATAGCACTAAAGCACCATTAAGTTCATGCAACATAAAATCAAATTTAGAACTTCGCTAACATCAATAATACTATATGAATATTGAAGTATTTCTTTTTCAAACAGGCTTTGTGTAATGAAAATCATTTACTCAAAAGTCAAAAGAAGCTCTGCAAGATTATTTGTTTTCTCTAATAACTTACAAGAAAATACCTTTTGATAGAGGTACCTCACTATAAAATGGAAAATGGGTATTTTTTACAAGCATTGTAAAACAATAGGCACAAACCAGTTCTTTCCTCTATTTTGTTTTTCTATGTTGTAAGGTTATTATTAAATTTAAAACTTTTAATTTCCCCCAAAGCATATTGAATTTAACTATAATTAGATTAACCGTATTAGATATTTTTGTAAGGCAACTTTCGCAAAAACTCTTTTTGAGACGTCGTCTTAGCTAAGCATCAATCCAGGTGAAAGAGTCGTTAAAATAAAAAACAAATCTTTTTTAATGCAATATTGTCGGTTCCACTACGAATTTTGCTATCAGATGAAGGATGTTAGTAAAGTGTAGACATTTATGGACAATCTCAGCCAACACACTGGGCACTTATCATTCTACTTTTCTTAAACTATGCTGTGCTATCAGGACTTGATTTTTCAATAACTATTCAAAATTCAGCATATTTATTCGATTTATTATAAGTTTTATTTTCAGAAAATCGTCGTATTCATTGCTTGATTGATAGAACCATGTACGGCCTTCCGTCGCCTCTTGTTTTGGCCTGCTATGATTGGCCCTAGATTACTCAAAAGTGATCAATCTAAGCATCTTGGAGATGCCCAGCGGTCACAGGATGTCTTTATTTTAGATATTGGAAATCTAGACAACTCTTTTGTCTTATTTTTTTGTACAGCTCCCGTTTTATTCTCGCTTTTGTTTCTCCTTGGGGAGTGTTTTCACGAATGATGCCATGTCAAGTGTAATTGCTAAAATTAATATGTTCAAACATATGTTTTTTAATTTCTTATTTATATACAATTTAACTCACTGGCGCAACAACCCATGAAGACCAAGGCCCAACTCAGTAGACGCGACCTTGGGTCCTGAGGTGCATTAGCAGATGTTCCGATCAAGTGGTCAGTCTGACGCGAATTCAGTGTTAAGTTCCGAAGCAAACTTGGTACTCCATTATCAACCCACTGAAGGGATGAAAGGTTAAGTTCACCTTGCCCAGCCCGGGGTTTGAACTTCGCACCTGTGGTGAGGAAGCACGATGCACTAACCATTCAGCCACTGGGCTTCACTTTTGTGTATGTAATGAAGGTTAAAGCTTTATTTAAAAATTCTTTTATTGAAGGCAAAATAGATAAATAGGATTTATTAAGAGTATTTAAAACAAAGTAATAATAATATTAAGAAACCATATTGCGCAGGAACTACAATGCTGAAAAACTGGCATAAAAATATAATTTCATAAACTAATTTTAAATTTAAAAAACACGTTTTTAAAAGAAAAAATATTAAACTTTTATAGAAATTAATCTCTTTGAAACATTCTTTCGAATAAAATTGTAATATAAATATAATTTACATAAGTTATAAATGAAATATTAATGGAACAACAAAGAAAAGTAACGAAAAGAAAATGGAAAATAGTTTTTTTTAACTCATATTGATTCACGTGAAAAATGTTTTATACTTTTTTGCATTTTTAGTCTAAAATGCAGTTTCTTGAAAATATCTATAAACATAACTGATGAGAATGACTGTACGCAGAATTATTTTGCTCCATGAAAATTATCCTTACCGGAAATAAAACAGTTGAACTTCAAAAAACGTTTTCTTGTTTATGATATAAGGTTTGGAAAAGGAACATTATTTCCAAATAAGGATTATTTCAATGAGAAGAAAGAAAAAACGGTAAATTTCATATAAATATCTTTATTAACTACACAATAGCACTAATGAATGTCAATGAGTTTATGATGCGAAGCTCTGGACAAATCAGTTGGCTCAAAAGCGATAATTGTTCACGTGAGAAGAGTTGTGTTGTCTGCATCTGTCGAAACAAAGATACTTCCTGGAAAATCAAAGAATATTTTTCAATGAATGCTGTTGTATTAATTTTCACATGCATCAAATATTGTCTATTTTTTTAAAAAATAAATTCAAATTTATTTGGGATATCCATAAGATAATATTGAAAAAAATGATTTTCAAATGAATTAATTTGGAGAAAAATTATTAATTCTACGTAAATTCTTTGTAAGGTAGATTTTGAAATTTAGTTTATTTTTTCCTCTCCATTTTGTTACGTGAAGGAGTCTAATCCCTTCTCGGATCCCGGTATTTAAGAAAGCTAAGACTCGAAGAAATGTTATATCAGAAAGCTACTTTGAAGAAAAGTCTGTAAGGGGTCATTTCTTGAGAGCTTAATATACTATCTCAGCTCGTACGAATATCTACTTGTGCCACCTTTTTACTGATCTTAAAAAATCTGACAGTAACTGGACCACAAAAAAACAGTAACCACAAACGATCTAATAAGAACAATATTTTTTTTTGTGTGTGATCCATCATGCGAAGCAGCGCCTTAGTAAATACAAAGATTGTTTTAAAAAATTACAAAATCTCTTTATAATAAAATTTAAAAAAGACAATTTTCCATATTTAAAAAGCAATTGTACCAAATACATTAATTTTAGCATAAGAAAATATTTAAAATAATATAAATTTATTTTGTCTGTTTTATATTTGAACAGGACCGTTTATTTTTTCAACTAAATCATTTTCTTTGTATGTCAAAATTAGGTTGGACAGTCTTTTTTTTATGTGTGATTTTATGGATTGAGTATGACTCTCGCTAGTTCAAAGTATATGCTCAACCCCTAGAAAACTCTCGATATTTCGAACTAAAACAATACGTTTTGGTACACTTAATATTTCGACTGCAACGCGTGATAATTCGAAGTTATCTTCTATAATTCTCGACAATTCAAACACTCACTATCATGTAGAGTCCCGTAGCAAATAGGTTGGAGCTTACATGTTTTGTGTTGTATTGTCTCTGCGCGTCTCCCCTTTAATGTAGTCCCTTTTATGATCATCCCTTCTTTGTGTTTCCCGGTTCCTCAGGTGAAATGACACCTTTATTTCTTTCCTTCTTCAAGTAGACAATAGTCGTCGGTCACACCTGTTATTAACCATCCATATCTTTTGTTTAAACGTGGCCTTGCTACACATGTGTTCTGAAAGTATGGTCCACTTTGTCAAGTTTGCGTCGGAGTGACATGACGATTTATGACTCATCAATGTGACTTACAGCATGTGGTACCAAATAGGGCATGGGCCAGATTGGACCCCCCTGGAAAAACCAATGGTGTTGGGGACAGTGTCTGAGGGAACCGAGTGCGAAACTATTTTATTTCCAATGAAGAATGGAAGATATCTGGAGGGAAATGAAAGAGTCCTGTTCGAGAGGTTAAGCAAGATGGTGAAAAGTAAAAGGAAAGGAGCTATAGAGGAGAGCGAGGATATTTTAGCGTACTGATTATAGGCGAGAAGAGCCTACCCAATGTCGATACTGTTAAGTGTACTCCGTAGCTGAGTGTGAAACTGTGAATACGCCTTGTATTAATTTTAAATTCTGAATTTTAATTTCAAAATATTGTTTTATTAAAATTTTAGTGATTTACATTTTCTACCTGTTTCGATAAACCTTGAGCCATTACTTTATACCCCACCTCAGTGTCGCCTTATCACACGAAGGGAACTTCATGTCTTCTTTTAAGAAGTAGAACTGCTTAACAATTTCTGAAAAGCAAAAGGTGATAGAATCAGTGGAAAAAAGATGAGAGGAAGGTCGTTGTAGCCAAAGCATTTGGTATCCCATTGTTCTGAAGAATAAAGAGAAAATCCTCAATGCATCTTTGAGTAGAGAGAGAAAACACATTATAGTAAAGGTAATTTTCCCCGCCTTGAACAGTGTTTAGTTAAATGAATGAGACAGTGTATACATGATATACCGGTGAGTGACATTTTATCGAAGAAAAAGGCTAGAGCATTCGCCAAAGAATTAGGAGTCGGGTTTTTTGCTAGCGAGGGATGGCTTACAAATTTTGAGAAAAGCAATCGGATAGTATTCAAAAAAATGTGCAGGATAGCTCGAGAGTCGACATTAATGACTGTTCTAAATGGAAGAACTCGCTTTCAGATTTAGTAAAGGATCCACGCAACACAGATGAAACCGGACTCTTTTTCAAATGTATGCCATTTACATTCAAAGATTAAATGGAGAAAAACATAGCAATGAGAGGTTAACTGTTTTACTGGCTGTAGACATGAATGGCTCAGAAAAGATTAGTCCTCTCGTTAGAGGAAAATCTTCAAAACCTCGGTGTTTCAAGTGCATGAGCTCGTTCCCTACCACATACCGCTCAAACAAGGAGGCTTGGATGACCCCCAAACACTTTACAGAAGGGTTGGTTTTATTGAACACGAATATGAAAAGCCTGAAGCGATATATTCTTTTATTTTTAGATACAACTGCATTGTGCACAATAAAGCACCACCTCTATGAAAAGGGGGGGGAGAAAAAAAACTTCAATTTTTCCCTATAAACTCAACTTCAAAACTTCAGCCACTAAATCAAGGCATCATACATGATTCTTAAAATTTTTATCGGCATGAAGTCATTAAAATAACGTCGTTGAATTACCTCAAAAATCAGTAGAACGTAACGACATTCTACTTTATAGGCTTTGATCAAGATTAACAAGGCTTGGAGAGCTGTCACTCCCTTGAGAATTCTCAACTGTTTTAAAAAGTCGGGTCTGGTTGATGTGCATGATACACTTATGGAATGGAATACTGGACTAACCCTTTGGGAAGCTCTCCTAGTACAAGATTTGATGTCTGACGACTACTCGCAAGTTGACGCGGATATTGCTGTATAGGAAACCCTATTTGACGCTTAAATTGTGGCTTTAGACCACAATAATACAGAAAGTCAAGAAGACGAATCAGTGGAGTTGACTCCAATAAATATGACAGAAGCGTAGTTACTCTCTAAACAAACTACTCAACTTCTTCCTTCGAAATCATGTTGAAGCGGATGTCTTTCAAGCTTCATTTATTCTAGAAAAACAAACTTAGATTAAATGCCAAAAAACAAAAAAAAAAATTTGTCAAAAAAGATTAATTACGCACAGTATATATTTTTTTAATAATTGTTTTTAATACACATAAAGGCATTCTTTTAATACAGGACTTTCAACTTCTGTGTGATAATTATATACTGTATAATATGTACTTTTTAAAAATATTTTAAAATAATTTTATAAATATGCACAATTATTTTCTTACATAGTTTCAAATTTGAATGTGTTAGAAAATTTTTCTCTTCGCGTATTTTGTCCTACCATCTTGATAATTCAAAGTTTTCTCTCTATCATTGGTCCCTCCAAATTATCATTTTTTTTATTATTATTTCCAATGGGCTGCAAATTGGTCGTTAACTATTGCAGCCCCAGTACATTCCTCAGAAGCTGGTATCACCTTTTATTGCGGCGCCCTATAGACGAATACCAATCACCGCAGGTAAATTTGACACCCAGTTTCCTCCCTAGAGGAAGCCACCTGAGCTGTGAACCTGTACCAGGATTTAATTTTGCCGAGAGCATCCAAGCCAAACAGACACTCTAGGGATCTTTTATATGCTCTAAAATCATACGACATGGCCACTGTCGATTTTCTGCATCAGGAAAATCCACCGATTTGGGCCAGAGTCGAACCCGCAACCTTGGGCGCAGAAGGCCAGCGGCAAACCAACTACGCCACCCAGCCGGCACTTATCGAAAGAAGTTATTATAAGTTTATATTGATGCAGAAATGGGTTGAGCTTCATTTTGAAAATAAGTTTGAACTCTACAACGGTGGCCAAAATTGTGGACACTTTTAAAGATTGTTTTGTTTTTTAAGTTTGTATGCCTATACAAAATGTTATGCAGCACAAAATACAAAGTTTTTTTCGTCATTTTAAAGAGAATTTAATACTGAATTCAATAGAAAAAAAAATTCAAATATTTGCTACGCAAAAAAAAAAAATTATGCTGCAATAACTATCAATATATATTAGACACTGATGATATCAATGAGTTATCAGTGCTTAGTGGTGTAGTTCTTATTTTTTATTACAGCTTCACATCGATGTTTCATTGAGCTGAAAATAGTTTTAAGATTTTCCTTCATTATTACATGATACCTGGAAACAATTATAGCCTCAATTAGTTCCTTTTTATTTCATGGGTACCTCAATGAGACAAGAGTTTTTAAACGATGCGACAAGTTTTCGATAGGATGGAGGTCATGACTGTTTCCTGACCAAGAAAACAACCCAATGATTTTATAATTTCGATTATTTTACTATGTGACAAGGAGCAGAACCTTGCTGAAAAATAAATGAAGCATTGTTGGTAAATAGATTTCTGATGCAAGGTGAAAGCTTGAGTTTTAGAATGGTGTCGATGCATTTTCTGACATTCAGTGTCCTATCTATGATGTGAAGGTGACCAATACCATCTACCGATATGCGTAACGAAATCATAAAACTATGTGGGTACTTTACATTTTCCTGGATGCAGTCAGGATGTAGCATTTTTTCTATTCTACGTCATAAATATTTTCGGTCATCACTACCTAATAACAATATCTAACCATATAATTTATGACCACTAATCATTTATCCAATTAATGTCCAATCTCGCGATTGTTTTTAAACTGACAAGAACACAAGCATCATTCAGATAACTTCTGATGACCGTTGATGACATTCTTGGAAATGTGTGTGTGTAGTATTTTTATTCTTCTGTCATCAACAGATGTGGTGCACTTTTTTCGGCCTTTTCCTGCTTTTTTATAAAATTTGTCTCTTGACATTTGAAACAAAACTTTCAGTTTCCAGATGCAGTCACCTAACTGCCCACCTCTTGTGTACTTTTAGCATAGGAAATACCACTTTCTCATCCCACGTGTGTCCATTCTGCTCTTTTATTGGATGCCATTGCTTTTTGACGAAATATCATTGGGATCCTGGCCAGGAAACAGTACTCACCTCCATCCTATCGAAAACTTGTAGCAAAGTTTGAAAACTCTTGTCCGAATGAGATGTCCGTGAAATAAAAAGGAGCTAATTGAAGATAAATTGTTTCCTGGCATCATCTAATAATGAAGAAAAATCTTAAAACTATTTTCAGCTCAATGAAACAACGATGTGAAGCTGTAGTAAAAATAAAGGCAACCTCACTAAGCTCTTATAACTCACTGCTATCATCTGTATCTAATGTGTATTGATAGTTATTGCAGCATAACTTTTTTTGTGATATAAATATTTGAATTTTTATTTTTGTATTGAATTTAGTAACAAATTTTCTTAAAAATGATATAAAATACTTTGATTTTATGCAATGTAACATTTTTTATAAGCATGCAAACTTAAAAAACATAACAGTTTTAAATTGTGTCCACAACCCCTATGCATGAGAATTTGCATCCATTGACGATTTTTCAATCTATGATTGTTTTTAAAGTGAAATAGAGTTCGGCCACGAGCTGCACCTTAGGTACGTTACTGATATCCGAAGCATTTCTTCATTTCCTATTTCCCACCAATAGCAAACTACAACGGTTTCTGCCTCATATATGTTACCAATATTAATGCATGCACAACTTCAACAAATTCAGATAGTTCAGGAGGGCACATGAGAGTTATAGTAACATCGCATATAAAGTTACACGAGAGCTATTGATGACGAACCTTATAATTTTGAACCACGGTCAAGCTGTAACGGATCTATCCGCTAGCCTCTCTATAGTCCTCTTGGGGAAATATGCTTCTTATATATAAACAGTTTATATAAATGAAAGTTTACAATTAAGTATTGTATTTTAGGTCTGCGAAGTTAGTGGTTAGTGGAAAGTAGTTGAGAGCTAGTCGAGAGTTACTCGACGATTAATTGCTAAATGAATAAAGATTGCTAATTGATGATCTAGTCAATAAGTAAGAATTGAATAATAACGACCGGAGGTCGAACAACTGAGAACGGAATTAGGGTAATTTAGACTATAGACATCCAAAGTGATCCAAGAGAAAGTTAATTAAATTTTTAACAAATATTTAGTATCCTTTCTCCCGTGTAATGTCTCCTATATTTAATAGAAGCGTGCATTTCCTACCCTGGGTTGTTAAGTGAGAGAATAAAATAAATCAGAGTTGTTCTGATTATGGCTGAATTTTCTTCTAATCCCCAAACAATGATATATATAAATATATATATAAACGCGACAACACGTTTATCACAATGACGCCCAACAGACCCTAACCCTGGACGAGGAGTCGAATTGCATTTTCGAGTCCTACCTGATCTTTTTTCCGATCAGGAAAATGTTCAGGAAATCTTAGAGAGTGTTACGAATAATATAAATTATTATGGGAGACCCACAAATCTGGTTTGTGCTTATTTAAAAGCACATCTAATAGGGAGAGTGAAAGACTGGTAATCGGTTACATCTTTGTGACCGGGACAGAGACGGATTTTACGCTTTTAAAGGAAGCGTTGATTAACAGTTTTCCCATGGTCAGGTATAGAGTGAAACTCGAGGCCGCATTCTGTGGCTCAAAGCAAACTAGGGGCAGGCACCATCATATTTTGTACATGAATTGTTAAAGATACAAAAACAGCAGAATTTGGTAATAACTGAGGTGGGCCTAATAAATTATATAGTAATACGATTGTCCCCACAGGTGATTGACTATGTGGAAGCTCAAAACCCCCAACAACTAAAGCTCAGCTTTTGCAATTGGTTACGAAGTATGAGGAAAGGCACGAGTGCTCTGGAACCCATGGTTCGAGTATTGATGTCAGACGACCAGAATGGGTCTGAAGAAGGAGGTCACCCGACAGGCGTATAGAGGGGTGATAGGGGTGCAGTAAATTGACAAATGGATGCAAGGGGTGTAAACGGTGATTAGAATGGTATCAGGTATCGCAGGGATGAAGGTAATCAAGGATCCGAGAGTAGGATGGTTCGAAACGACTATGAGAATCGAGAGTTCTAGAATAGGAGGATCCGAAACGATCAGGTTAATCGTGGATCCGAGAGTTGAGAGGTTCGAAATGATTATGCCAATAGAGGACCTGGGAATCAATGGATTCGGAATGATAGCGGAGCTCAAAGGAATATAAATTATCAAGCGGTCGACGTGCAGGAGGTAATAGATCTTAATTTCAGGAAAACCCTCCAATAAAGGTTTTTTTTTATACTTAACCATTTACTTCCTACACTACTGCATGACAACTTTATGAAGACATTGTGGGATACAGGGGCCGGAAAATCTTTTATTTCCGCCTAGGTGTTCAAATCATATTTTTCATTCAGACCTAAGATGTAGATGTAGTCACAGCAAAAGGTGCGAAATGTATAAATTTGGAGATCATTGAGTTGCAGGTCAAAATTCGTAAAATTAAGAAACAGGGGAGTTTCCATGTTATTGAGGGTAAGCAGTATCAGTGCGTCTAAGGAGTTGATTTTATGAGAGCAACAAACACACATATCTTTAGATTTCGATGAAAAAACGTTGGTGATTCCAGATTTGGAGATTAAGGAGTGACAGATTAACCTCTACCACAGGAAGAAATTAATCTGTCTCATGTGAAGTTCAGAAGTTGCGCGCATTATTGAGGAGTTTTGGAGGGCTTTTTTCAGATAAACCGGGGCTTACCCGTGTTTTGAATTATGAAATAGACACGGGTTACAACCCGTCCGTGGCGTCAAAGCCGTATAGGTATGATAGAGTAACTATCATGTCAACAAGATGCTGGAAGAGGGTACGATTATCCCCATTCAGTCTACCTATGCATCACCAGTAGTGCTGTGTCGTAAAAATAATGAGTCGCCTCTAGAATCTCCTGGGGCATATAGTTTCACGATAAATTATCGAATATTAAACGCGATAAATAAATATCCTCGATACCCACTACCACTCATAGAGGATTTAATTACGAATATACCTCATACTCGTACAGTGTGCTATCTGGATCTTAGGTCGGAATATTTCCAGTTAGCGGTTAATCCCCAACATGTCCCGAAGACGGTGTTTGTGACGAAAAGTGGTACGTTTGCATTGATGCCATTTGGTCCCTTCGGAGCGACTCCAAATTTCCAAAAGGCGATTGGTATTATTCTTAAGTAAATCATAGGGAATTTTTTGTGATTGTATACATGTATGACGTCATTATTACATCACCATCGTTTACACAGCATGAGGAGCATTTAATGGCAGAGTTCAGGTTGTTACAGGAAGCTGGCTTGACACTGAACCAGGAAAATTATCACTTTCGTGCGAAAAGTTGAAATATGTGGGTCATGTGCTAAGTCATGAAGGGATCCAAACAAATGACTTGAAAAAGAAAACGATCATGGAGACGAAGCCTCTGAAGAATGCACGCGAGGTAGCAAAGTTTCCTGGCATGAAGGATTGGTACCAAAAATTTATTCGCGGTTATGAAGAGATGTGCGAGCCTTTATGCGAGTTAAAAGACAGAAGGTTAAATTTTTCTGGTCCGTAGAAGCAAAGACAGCATTTGAGGTGATAAAGAGGGCAGTAATGTAGACTCCAGTGTTAAAATGACCGGATTTTGATAACCATTTTCAATTGTATTCGGATGTGAGTGCGGTAGGTGTTGATGCGGTGTTGACGCAGCAACAGAAACCTATTGCATTCGCGTTGCGGAGATTGAGCAGGGCCGAGAGGAATTATCCGGTGACAGAGATAGAATGTTTAGCGGCCTTTTAGGCATTAAATAAGTTTCAGGCCTATATATCTAGGTCAATCACTTGTGAAAGTAATCAGCACTAACAAAGCTGAAGCATAGAAAAATTTGTCAAGCAGAATGGCGCGGTTGGCACTTAAATTGACAGAGTACAATGTGGAACGGGAACATCGACCAGGAACTCAGAATGTGATGGCGGATTAGTTGTCTAGAGACCCGGTAGAAAGTATGGTGGAACCAAAAATATCTTACGCAGTTATTGGATCGTTAGTGTTGTCGCGTCTAGGGAGCTACTTATTGAAGGACAGAGGTAGGATCCTGAGTTGAGTCATATTTATTGATGTTTAGAAAATCCCGATGATAGCTCAGCTAACGCGGCAGTTTTAGAGTATTGGTCCTAAGATTTTAAAATAATAGATGGTAAGCTATTTTATTCTAAATATTTGTTGACTCTTAAAGAACTTCGAGTTAACATTTCATAAACATTAAGATTAGATGTTATGAGCGAGTTCCATGACAATCCTATGTCTGGAGACTTTGGTAAGACAGAGACATACTTTAGGATAAGGGATTCATGTTATTTCCCTTATACGCGCAAATTTATTTATGAATATGTTTCCACCTGCTATAGGTGCCAGCGTGTTAATTACAAAAACGCGTTACCAGCTTGTCGGTTAATACCTATTGTAGCTAATTACCCGAATGAAATAAATTGGTTAGATTTGTTAGGCCCCTACCCAGTTTCTAAGACAAAAGATATAGGTTTATTTTGGCGATACTTGATTCATTTACAAAATGGGTCGAAATAGTTCCTTTAAGAAAAGCCTCGGCTAAAGCCATAGGCAATGCCCTATTTGAAAACTATATATCGTGTTATGGAGCTCTAATACAAATGATTAGTGATAACAACCCCAAATTAATATCAGTTTTTCAACATAAAACACATGAAAACGGTCGCATAGAGACCGCAATCTAATCCAACTGAGAGGGTAAACCGCACCCTTTCTCCAAATGATTTCTATTATGTCGAGGATAATCACGAAACTTGGGATCAATTTCTCAAAGAATGCGCTTACGCCATAAGGACAGCAGTGCTCAAAATAACAGGTAAAACTCCTGTGGAATTATTTTTGCGTCGGAAATTGGTGATGATATTGGACGGAGCGGAATTAGTAGGCTGAAATATAGAAAAATTGTTTGAGGAGGTGAGACAGAGAACAAAGATTCAGCAGGGCAGATGGGCAAAGTATTATAATCGAAGATTAAGGGAGGAGAATGTTAAGGTAAAGGATCAGGTATTGGTGCAAACACACCCTATGAGCTCAGCAAGCTAAAAGTTGGTTAGGAAATTTCAGCTTAAATTTGAAGATTCCTATGATGTGATGAGGGTTTGGAAAACAATGCGGTTATATGGAAAAGGGGTAAGCCTCTGAGACAGTAGATGTCGACTGGGTATGAATTTATCACCTAAGAGACAGGGGTGAGAGTGATGTGGAGACCGGCAGGTCTACTGATGAGAGGTCTCCAGAAGCACAGGGAAAAACTAAGGTGAGATAAAGTCCGGTCAGGGAGAAAAACACTAAAGGGGAGCAATTACGGGGTAAGAGGAGGAGAAGTTCAGGGTCATCTTCTACACTGCATAATGAAGTGAAACAACAGGAAGATGCAAGCAGAGTGAAGAGGCGTCCCCAGAAGAAATAGAATGTGTTGAGAAAATCACCACTGTCTTCGCTGCAAGATGACAGAACAACTAAGAGATGACCACAAAAGAGTCCCAATTGGAAGAAAAGGACAGCTCCACAGTCATTGCAATCAGCACGACGGACAAAGAGGAAGTAGAAAAAAAGAAAGTTGGAGATCCACAGGTAAACCATCGAAAGCGAAAGCCAGGAAAAAACCAAAAGAGCTGCCTGGAAGAACAAGTCCTTATCGACTCAGAAACCGAGCAGGAGCAAGGAGAAGATGCAGCAACAAGGAGTAGGGGGAATCGATCCAGACCCTACAAGGTACGCAAAATAAGGGATTCCACGAAAACAGGTTTTGCCTCAGAAGTGGAGTAGAGGTTCGTCATGCATCAATTTGCCAGGTGTGCCAGTCGAAGTAGCAACTCAAGTCTGTAAGGAAAATACCAGGTTGTATTCTTTTTTTAGTGCTTCTGACAAGCGGTCAGGCCATTTTTGCGGAAATCAAGTCCAGTTTCATATTTTTTTTTGGTGCAAAAGTTGGTCACCAAGACGGGAGCATTTTTTATTACTTGAATTATGAACTTTTGTATTTAAATTTATTCCAAATTGCGGAAAACTTTTGTGTGTTCACAATTGTTTTGCTTTCAAATGAGACTTGGCTAGTAGGCGAGAATTCCTTGAATTTTTTGTTTATTGTATAGTATATATTTTTATGTATTCATTGTATCTGGTTTGGGACTCGGCGTAAATAGAAACAAACAACTATAACACTAACAATGCAGCGCGAGAGAATGGGAATAATTTTTGGGAAAACAAAATGGTGTTTATAGATGAAAATGTGTGTTTAGAATTGATTAGTGCTAGAAATATATGTATGACTGATTAATATTCACAAATGCATGTAGTGATGATTCGTGAATATTCAATATACTTCCTCAGTGATCCTATTTCCATTTTAGGATGACAGACCCTGATGTGCCTAAATCAGACGAAGGATGTAAGAAAATTGATGTAGAGCCCAAAAGATTGTTATTTATTATGAATTGTATAGTGCGCGGCTGGGGTTTTTTGTCCTCCAAAGAGGGAGGTTTTCCCCTAGTCCTAGCCCGAATGGTGTGTACTAATGTGTTGTAATTTGTTTATATATAAGGGTACAGATATAATTGATTAAATTTAAATAAAAAAGTAGACTAGTTTTTTTTTTTGCGTGATGTCGCGAGTGTGAAACTGGTCAGGAATCAGAGTAAATTTAGAATTTTGGCAATTTCCTGAATTAGTAGTAAAACTTAGAACGTAATTTTTGTCGGGTCATTGAGTCCCACCTATAAATCACGTCTTCTTTACGGGAGGAATGGGGTTGCAACGGGTCTTTCCACTGGTCTCTCTATAATCATCTTGGGGGAATCTGCTTCTTTTAAATCTTGTTCTATTGAAAAATTTCTCCGGAAGAAGAAGACATGGTTTATGTAAATGAAGGGTTATATTTGATTATTAA
The DNA here is from genome assembly GCA_019973935.1 of Trichonephila clavipes. Taxonomy (NCBI): domain Eukaryota; kingdom Metazoa; phylum Arthropoda; class Arachnida; order Araneae; family Nephilidae; genus Trichonephila; species Trichonephila clavipes. The sequence goes on along the minus strand of BMAU01021076.1, from coordinate 145,088 downwards.
CTTTTAGGTACGCGAAGTTAGTGGTTAGTGGAAAGTAGTTGAAAACTATTCGAGATTTACTCGACGATTAATTGCAAAATGATTAAAGATTGCTAATTGACTATTTGTTCAACAAGTTAGAATTGAATAATAACGACCCGAGGTGTCGAACAACTAAGAATGGAATTGCGGTAATTTAAACTGTAGACATCCAAAGCGATCCAAGAGTAAGTTAATTGAATTATAAGCAAATACACTGAAGTGCCTTTGAATTAGGGATTGCAAGTTCTATTCAAATTGTGTAGCGCTGCGCATCATTTATGCTCAAATGAGTGAGCTATGGTAACTGCGTGTATAGCACGTAAAGCGGTCGTTCTGAATTGCCAGTATGGTAGACTACCTGATTTAGACATCTTCAATCGCAGACAAATCGTAGGTGTGTGACGAATGGGCCAATCATTTTCCGAAATCATCCGACAGCCAGGATTTTCAAGGTTGATAGTGTCAAGAATATACGGATGGTGAACAAAAAACTAGTGATAGGGCAAACTGCAAAGGACAATTAGTCTTGACAGTGCGTGGTGAGAGACGGCTTAGGTGTATTGTACGTAGCCAGCGAAGCTCAACATAAGCTCAAATTACCATACATTTGAATGACGGTGCCAGTCATGCAGTCAGTAAATGGACTGAGCAAAGGTCGCTTCACCGTTTGGCTTTCGGGGGCCGTCAACCTACGAGAGTACCATTGCTCAATGCTCACCAACGGGCTGCATGACTTGCCTGGGTAATAGAATACAGAGACGAAACGAGTAGCATGGAGGGATGAGTTGACTACGGATACTGAACTCTAACGGGAGGCTGTCAGACTCCTGAAGCCATGGATCCTGCATGTCAGGTTAAAAAAAGGGCGGGGTGGCTTAATCAAGGTCTGTGGTGTTTTTTTGGTGTGCGCACTAACATCCCTCAATGCAATCCGGTAGGTAGAGTTGCTGGGTGATCGCCTTCATCCGTTTATGCTATTCTGTTATCCGCACGGTAATGGAGTTTTCCAGTAAGACCACTGTATCTCTCACAAGTCCCGGTTGGCTAATGGCTGGTTGAAGGAGCATTCCTCTGACTTTTCTGTCATAAATTGGCCACCTAGAAGCCCAGACTTAAATCCTATTGAGCCTCTTTGGGATGTTTTGGAACAAGGCGTGAAAGACCATCACACAGCACCAACAAACCTTATTGAGTTATGGACAACTTTAGACAATATTCAGCAAGTCATTCCCGTGGAACTTTTCCAGAAACTTGTTGAATCTACGTCACGTCGTGTGGAAGCCGTTATCAAGGCCTGAGGAGGCCCAACTCGCTACTAGGTAGGTATCCCTAATTCAGTGGCACTTCAGTGAATTTAGTATCCTTTCTGCCGTGTAATTGCTCCTATACTTAATAGAAGTGTGCATTTCCTACTATGGGTTATTAAGTTGAAAGAATAATAAATTTAAATTGTTATGGTCATAAATGATCTTTCTTCTAATCCCCAAATATTGATAAACATGGCAACACATTTATCATAAAGCGACGAGGCGACACCTGAACTGGTATTCTCCTCTCTTAACTTCCACACCACTCCAAGGGAGGATGTTTGAGCTTCGACATGTTTAATGTGCATGGACTCCTCTGCTCAGCGGGTCTTCATCAGTACTGAGTTCGAACTCATAACACGCTAGCTACGGGTGTGTGACCTTGACCACTAGGCTACCGTGGCCACTTCAGATATTTCGGAGCTTTCAAGTACTTTTAAATATCTATGTAAAAAAATGTATAGCAATAAGGACATAAATTGAGCCTCAGTGTGGTAACAGGATAAAAACATTTTGGAGATGAAATACAGCGGCTTCATGGCCTATCGATAATCGATCCATTCCATCCGGGAATTAAAAAAAATACCTGCTCTCTTTTTATGACCTTCTATCAAGGATCACAATTCCTTGACCATTTATGCTGTAGGTAATTTCTTACAAATATGTGTTTGCGTGTATTTCTTAATGTAATTTTGTTTAACGAATATTCTTTAAAAAGATATTGTGTTCGAATTTTTCAACTCTTAATACGGCCATATTTATTTAATCCATTTGCTTTTTTTATTTCCCAGTTAAATATTTCTTTTTTTTTTACAAGAAAAGAAAATTCAGCTTACGGCACTGATTGCAAGACTTTTTGCAATTGGAGAGCATCCACTTTGGATTCTTTTCGCATTCACCGCGTTCCGCCCATCCTCGACATTGGTTATCGGAATCCGAACACATTTCTAAAACAAAAGAGAACAAAAACATTGATTGGAGAAAACTACTAGTTTGATAGTCGTTTACATGAAATCAATCTTTTCTACAAAATTATATCTAACTTTCTGAACAAAAAAAAAAAGGAGCGTAACCTAATTTTTTCTACAATAAAAAAAGGAAAATAATCCTTTTATATCTACTTTTGTCTCTAATCCGTTTAATAAGGTGTATAATCCTTAATAAAATAAAAAAAACAGGAAACTTTAAATAATCCATTGTTTAATACCTTTTTTTCAAAGAAATAATTTAAGATTGCGTAAATTTACGAACAGAAATACGCTGAATAAGAAACGCATGCATCATATGAAATTTTCAATAGCACATTTGAATTTATCTTAAAATTCATTTAAAAGAAAAAAAACAGTCATATTATGGTATTGTGGAAGCTTAATTCAATATTTCTCTCCTGATGTTTGTTCTGTGATAGAATGACCAAACATCCATTTGTAGACTTACATTAAGAGTCTCCTTTTTGACAGGGGTCAAAACCCATTTGTAATCATTTATATAAATATCTCTTTTACAGAACTTCACAAGGCAGATTTGATTATTACACCTCAACTGTAATGTCATGAAGAGTTTTGAATTTGTATACCATGTGGAATTAGTGACAACACTTAACAATATCTTTAAAAGTTCAGCACCTCTCTAAATTACCGCATCGGCTACCGTTACCACACGGCATTTTAAGCATCATTTTTTACTTAAGAATGTTTTTCGTAGAATGTTGCTGGCAGACTATTTCTGCCTGATTCACAGATCTGTTAAGTATAGTTAAAACGCCCCGTAATTTTCAACCACAGTTATATGGGAACCTCAGTACACAAAGAGAGGTCAATACACAAGTCCAGAAAGGGAGGGCGTACACAAGGGGAGGGTTTGGGGATTTAACCCCCTGCATAGACCAATAGATTTTTAATTTTCTCTATAAATATTACCCTCCCCCTTCGCATTTATGTCTACGTGTTTCTTAGAATGCAACCCCCGTAAGAGAGGTCTGTGTACAGCACTGATTTAACACTATCATTTTTAACTGGCGTTACTCAGAACTTTCAAAAAGACAATGAGCCCTATTGATTTTTATACTAACGTCTGTGTGAGGTGTTACATTGGTAGAGTTTGTTGATCTTTCTGACATCCGTTTGGCTGAACCCTTGCCTCTGTCCAATGAGCGCGTTCCTCTGCTTTGGCAGTATGGTGGGTCGGTTACGGAACTTGGTGAAGTCGTAGGGACCGTAGTGCATGATGGAGTCGTAATCATAAGGTTCATTCAAGTGGTGGAGGCGACCATCTGTGTACTTGGCAAAGTTATGTGTCTGACCTGAAAATGAGAATATTTTGAGCATGTTTTCTTACATTATCCAACAGTAATGCTTAAAAACTCCGGTTTCCTTTATTATAATCATTGCCTCTAACGCAAAAAGAATTCAGAAATTTAATTTTCGTTTCTGCTGACTGGAGAAACATAGCTACAATTATGACTGAAGCTGCAAAAACTAACTTTTTTTATTATCTAATTTAGATTTTTCAAGCCGAGACATAAATGTTATGAGAAAACTCTTGGTTGTGTCTGTTTTAAGGCTGTCTTCGGTTAAAGAATAGGACCCGAATTCAGAATACTTTTTCGGATATAAAAGTACTCAAATATTAATATTATATTTTGGCTATCCTGTAGAGAATCACTTATTTTATCTTGATACTCATTTTTATCCGAATTGATGCATTTTTTCTTTTATAAATATGTTCCGTATTTTTTCTCTTATACCGTAATGCTAAATGAGCTACCCCTTTACATGTGAAAGGGAAACATTAATTATTTATGAAATATTTCATAATTTTAAGAACACTTTATTATAGAAGGAAGCATGTGAGCTACTACGTTACAAATTTTTTATAGAAATTGAGGTATTTTTCTATCCGAAAATGTGCTCCGCGTTTATTTAACGCTCTCGTACAAAGAGCGAAAACAGCCTTAAAAAATTCAGTCTGATGATGTCGCAATGTGTGAGCAATCTTCTATTTTCAAAAAGATTCAGAAAATGATTTTGTTCGACAGAGATTAAAAATAATTTTATACATTAAATGAATCAGGATACGCGGAAATACGGTAAAAACATTCTTCTTTTTCATCAAATAAACAAAGAGGCTCTTTTTGTTTTTCACGGCACATTTTTACAAATAAAAAAGAAGAAAATCATTTTTCTAAACATTGAAACACACTGGGGTTTCGCCCTACTTAAAGGTCTGCTAGATTGAAAAACTTGGCAAATATAAACCGCGCTCACATGACGAAATCGACATTTGACTGGCATCTCACTCACAATATTTCAAGGGCCAAATCTTTAAACTCCCACTGATTTAACGTGTGTACACTATTTAAGTTAGGGCTCAAACTCGACAGAAATATTGCCGACCACAAGTTTACTTCTGGCGCTCTTTTCTCACAGTTTGGAACGTTTTATCAAAATAAAATGATTTACTTCTTGGTACAGAATTAATGGCGTGCCTCTCACCTTGCTGTATGTTCTCCCAGAGGATGGTGACGTAACTATCCCTGTCCGCTCTACTTTGCTCGTGCCAGAATCCGACTGCGTGCATGAACTCGTGAATGATGATGCCAACGAACATGCAGCCGTCTCCCAAGGATAAGAGCTGAGGACCACCGTCCCGACCGATCATGGAGAAGCACCTGAGGAAGGAGAAGATCCCGATGAACATTTTTAGTAACTCATATCAATTGTACAAAATCAGTTAACTCCAAATGGGGAAGAGGGAGGGAATGTTAAATTAAGAACCTCGAACAAGTAAAGAGTTTGAGTTGGCACCTCCTTCTCCTAACTACCACGCCAACGAAACCTCAACAGTGCATCAACCTCCTCTACACAACAGGAGCTCTTCAGTGGCACCACGGTCATGAGTTCGTGACCATAATCACTAGGTTACTGCGGCCACTCAAAGAGAGGGAAAGGTACTTATGATTAAATTATAGCATTAGTTACAAATTTGAGCCAAATCCAATCATTTGGTTAACAGATATTCGGGGGACAGTTATCAAGCAACGTGCATGTTAAAAGGGATCGATGTTATGCACAATATGCGGCTCCTGTGAATGTGCTCTGATAATTTTCTCACTTTAAATAATTCTTGGGAGAAAGTTTAGTGAAATTTTGAATTGAAAGGGGTTTTTTTTTTTTGTTTTTTAATAAATTTCTATATTAATTCTCAAAATTATATTTTGCGTACAAAATTTTTTTAACATTTTTGTGGAAATTGTCACATTTGCAAAACACTGGAGACTTCTTTAAATGAATTTTTTAACTTGAAAAGTTACATGGAGAGAGAGAGAATTGTTTTAAACTGGATAGTGCCTCTAAGTGGGCCGCAGTTTTCCCACCGCTGGATTGAACAGCTCCATAGTTTTATTTCAAATTTCGTAAAACTTTGACTTGAATTCACTTAGCATTTGAAACTACTCGAAGAATATTAGAGATGAATATCGTCCCTTTGAACCAATCGACGATGTCTGAGTTTTTTCGATCAAAGACTCGTTTCATTATTCTTTTATAATGAGTCCCAAGCAGAGTTATCTTCTCCGGGGTCATTGGATGACGTCAATCCTTTGAGACTGAGTATAAAACAATTTTATTTTAAAACCGAATGTGTGTGTTCTTTTTAGGGGGAACTACAGAAAATAGCAACAACTCATTACATTTTCAACTCTATCACCATTTTCTCCTATTCCTTCAGGCAAACTTTTCCTTCCAACAAATTCAAGAGAGGTTTACCCTTCTTTGCGAGTAATGAACACGAAGTCATTCTCCTTGTTTCTCGGGAAGAAGCGGATGCACGTGTTCTTGTGGTATTCCTCCACGGCACGAGCGATGATGCTTCGTTCCTGGTGATCTGTGAGTGCAATCGAAAGTTAAAAAAGATGCAGAGCGAATCATGTGTGAATGTTAGACAAGTGGGTTCCTTACCGAATGTATTGGCAATGACATAGGGGATGGCTCCATGAGGCCATTTCATTCGATTGTCCCGGATGGCATTCCTTTCCTGTTGAAAAAATTAATTTTTTGAAACATATAGGAATAATATAAACAAAAATATTTCTTTCAATTTTAATTACCTGGAATATTACTGATGTACCTCCAATTTCAGAAATACGCTCAAATTACGAAGATGGCTCTTCCATCTGTACCTGAGTACACCACGTGGGAATTCCGAGCCTAAGGAACATTTGACGTAGACCATCGTATAATTTTAGATTGTTGTTTACATTGATACTTTTTGAGGGGATGGAGAAGAATATATATATTAGTATAGTTATTTAGTATAGTTATCTTAGGTTCTATAACTATCTGTGGATTTTTAACTTTTAGATTATATATATATATATATATCAAGTATTGGAGAAATTCTTGGATTTACAGGAGAAATGCAACGGGCAGCCGTTTATTCTATTATATTATATTTCAATATTCATTAAAGCAGTCTGCACTCCAAGCCATGACAAAAACAAGAGCTCTTTCAGCGTTGACAGCAGCGAGTGAGTCTTTAATACACGTGTCTTCTTTAAGTCCGGCGAAAGTAGAAGTCAAAGTTCTTATGAGGGAGGTGGGTTGAGTTGTCCTGGTAGGAAGTTTACCCCATCTGACACTTGAGGGGCTGGGGATTCATCATATATATATATATATATATATATATATATATATATATATATATATATGTGTGTGTGTGGGAGACAACAAGGGGTCCAAGACTTTTGTCTTTCTTCTATTTTATTTAACATTAAACACAAATTAATTAAAAAGGTAGATAAGTTTGACAATGATATGCAGAAGGTAACGCCTGCTCGCGCACCTCTCGCGTTCTTTTTTTTTCTCTCAAGAGTTTTTGTTCTACTCTTACTAGTCCAAAAGTTTCAGTTCGTGTTTTAGTTAGCTGCGCCTGCGCGCGAAGACTGCTTTGTTATCTTGAGAATTATTGGATCCTACAGTCGGCTATCCTGACTGTACGCTGTCCGCAGCGGTACTTCCTCCTTTTTGTCATCGAGACCATAGGAGAATCTGAAACATACAAAAAAGACGGAACAGACAAGGACTATACGACAAATACATAGATTAAACATATCATAATTCTTCTGAACTAGACAGTTTCTCCATCATGTGAAGGCACCTCTTCGACATCCGGAAGGTTCCACAGGAAAACATTGTGTTTCACAGGCATAAGAACGTCTTTTTTAACAAGTTGATCTTTGGTTGAACGCATCGATATTTTCCTCTGTAGAGTTCTGGACGTCTGTTCAAAACGATTTCTCTTTTTCCTTCGTTTCCACTGCCAGGGCTGAAAGATCCTTCGGAGCAACACAAACCGTCTATATTTACTCTTCATAGGTGAAGGGTTATCAGAACAAGATAAACGTCTGGTTCTCTGACACACAGGAATGTCATTTTTCAATTTAATATTCATTTTTAACTTAGTACTCTTAACTTTATTACATTTATAATCCTTAATTAGAGAACTCAAATAATTTCTAGTATTAAAGTTTTTAACATGTGGCAAATCATAACTAGAGTTTTCTATCACATTTGAAACAGAAACAACATTAGGATAAGCATAAGCATGAGCACCTAAAGAGGATTCACTTTCACTCAATAAAACATCGCTCTTTGCGTGGCCTAGTTTCTTTATTTCAGAATATACACTGGGATGTATAATAAATTCTTCGGTCAAGGTCGGTGATATTGCCGTTCGCACACTTAGACCGGAAGAGTGTTGATTAAGAGAAAGATTTATGGGTTTAACTTCTACCATTCGCTGTTCGCCAAAACATGAACTTAATGTTATGATCTCTTCGGAAGGTGTTTGCACTCTAATTAGTGAGGAATTTAAAACTGGGATCTGGCAACCTGAATCGATCAAGGCTGTTACGGGCTGATTTTCCACAAAAATGCTTACGTATTGAAGATTTGCAAATTCATCACTATTTTGTTTTTCGCTCTCGACTTTCAAAGTATTCACGTTTATTCTATTATGGATGTGGTCGTTAGATTCTTTAGGTTTAAAACGCTTCTCACAGTCTCTTGCGCAATGAGATGAATCACCGCATATATAGCAATTTTTATTTTCTCTTTCAAGATATTGGGGATAGTTCTCTTTAATCTTTGGTTTAAAGTTTTGTGATCTATTTTTAAAGGGGTCTTGGGTATATCCATAAGTAATAGGAATTTTTTTATGTGATCCGCTTCTAGATGAAATATAAATATCACACTCTTTAGCTAAATCGATAGGCCTAAACCAATCTTCTGCTTCTCGAATGCCAATGTGAGTTGCGGTTTCCTTATTTAAAGTTTCAAATAATTTATCAGAAATTATAAGATCACATAGAGATTCAAAGGAATTAACTTTTCTTAACGAACAATAATATTGGAAGTTTGCCGTCAATCTTGCAGCAAATTGGATGTATGTCTCGCCTGATGATTTTACAGCATTTTTAAATGAGTTTAAACACTCGCGAGGGGTTAATTGGAATTCTCTGAGTACTATAGATTTTAGTTTTTCATAGTCATTTAATTCCTCTTCTTTAATATACAATAAGACATTATGAGCTCTTTTGCCCAGAAGATTTATTAAAATTTCAGATTTATATTCGTCATTTATTTTCTTGGTTAAAAATGCGCGTTCTAATGATTGGAAGAACAGATTAAAATTTTCAGATCTGGTGGGAACAGGAAGAGATAAAGTTCTGATACTGTTTATCATATTTTCTATGTTAGTTTCGAACTGTTTTTCTTCGACTTTAGCTGCAGGATTTAAACTTAATGCTTTATTTTTAGCCCTTTGAAGTTCGACTTCTTTTTCTAACTGTGCTAACTGTAGTTTTGCGAGCTCAATTTTCTGTTTTTCTAAAGTTACCTCTCTTTCGTTTCGCGATACTCTCTCATCTATACAGTTTTGAATTAAAGTTTTAACGAAATCTGGTTCACTTTTAAATGTACTACTGTTCTCAATTTTAGTCTTTAGGTTAGCTATGGTGTCCGTACTCTCCACAGTACCGTCTAGATTCTCAACAACTCTTATGAGATCCTCTTTAAGAGCGTTTTTATACATTTTAGAAAAATATGGAAAGATCCTACCTTTTTTTTCTGGCTCCCTTGTTGCTCGCACGTACGATGTATCCAATAATTGAAGAAAAATTTCGATTTCACAGATTTCACCTCTTCGCAAGTAATATAGTTGAAATTGTTCGAATTGACACCTCTTCGCAGGTGTTTGTGAAATTGTAGTTCCGGCCTCTACACAGGCGGAATTTTCGACGATGGGTTCCAACCTCTACACAGGCGGAATTTTCATGCTGAGTTCAAACCTCTACACAGGTTGAACGAAGTTTTCGAAAAATGGCGGCGCGTCTCCTCCACGGACGGCTTTTGTTCACGTTCCAAACTTTGATCAAAATCGAAATTTTTTTTCAATCCCGGCCTCTACACAGGCGGAGTATTCATGCTGAGTTCAAACCTCTACACAGGTTGAACGAAGTTTCCAAAAAATGGCGGAGCGTCTCCTTCACGGACGCTTTTGTTCATTGTCAAGACTTTGGTTCAAAATCGAAATTTTATCGATCCCGGCCGAGCCCCCATAATTTGTGGGAGACAACAAGGGGTCCAAGACTTTTGTCTTTCTTCTATTTTATTTAACATTAAACACAAATTAATTAAAAAGGTAGATAAGTTTGACAATGATATGCAGAAGGTAACGCCTGCTCGCGCACCTCTCGCGTTCTTTTTTTTCTCTCAAGAGTTTTTGTTCTACTCTTACTAGTCCAAAAGTTTCAGTTCGTGTTTTAGTTAGCTGCGCCTGCACGCGAAGACTGCTTTGTTATCTTGAGAATTATTGGATCCTACATATATATATATATGTATGTATGTATGTATGTATGTATGTATGTATGTATGTATGTATGTATGTATGTATGTATGTATGTATGTATATAGTCTAATTCTCTACAGACAAGAGATAAACATTCACCAATCACATTCGAAAAAAACACAGAGACAGTAAAGAAAACATACAATGAAGGACACTAGATTAAAAATTATAAAATGGATGCTGCAGTATTATAAACATTGCTGTCTTAGGACAGCTAATATATAAATTATATAAAAGTGGGGTTGAACATGTTTTTTGACCATCCAACCTTCCCCCTTTATATAAATAATACTGAACAAAAACCTATTGAAAGTAATGGATAGGAATATCTAAACCCATTACAAAATAGAAGTAACTTATCTAAAAATTGCACTTGAAAATGCAGAGCCCGCGCTAAATCTCAGTGCAATAAATAAGTTATTGCCAGATTTTGGACCCTGATGCAGATTCAAAGCATGTGAATGGCTGAAATGTAGCACTTAACAAAAGTATAAAAAGAATAGAAAACAAAAATTAATAAAAGAGTTACGAAAAACTATAACTTTAGAGACACTAGAGTACATATGAATTAAATAATAATAATTAATTTTAACTAATAATAGAATATGGAGGTAACTATAACTATGAAATGTGTAAATTTATAGTATTAAACTATAATTAATCTAAGAATTTTTAATCCTTAAAATATTGAATAGCTTTATTCATATAACTATTAATAAAATGAATTGGGTATTTCTGATTTAAGCAATATTTAGTAAAATGTTTATTTCTGATTTTTTGACACTAGAAATTTATTGCGTTGTATATAATTAATAATATATTGAAATTAAAATCTTCTCTTTTATCATAAATATCGTTGGTGTGGTAGTTAGGAGAGGGGGGTGCCAGCTCAGGTGTCGTCCACGTCACTTGACCATGGTTCAAAATTACGTGGTCCGTCGCCAAAAGCCCTCGTGTAGCTGAATAGTGCGACGTTAATATTCAATCAATCAATCAATCAATGTATCATAAATATTAGAAACTTTACATTATCTATTAATTTGATGTGTATGTCAAGAAAATTTGCTTCATTGTTGTTACTATTTGCCTGCATTAAATTAAGATATTGTGGATAAAAATTAGTATTAGGTATAAAATTGAGTTGTTTGGCAAAAATGATTATGTCATCTGTATAACGATAAATATAATATTTATTTAGAATTATTAACATAACTACTTTCAAAATAATGTAAGTATAAATTGGCGAGACAGTTGCTCGCAGGGCCACCTTGTGGCAAACCTTTAATCTGCAGATAATAGTTACCCTTATGAAATATATAGTTCTCTTTGAGTACTAACCTAAGTAATGAACTAAATCTATCATAATTAACATTATTAAATAAATTATCTTTATGCAAATTCACAATTATACTAATCATGTCATCAATATCAATAGAGTTAAAAAGATCTTCAAAATCTAAACTATAGATTGAATAAATCTTTTTATCTTTCATTTTTTCAATAAGAGATTTACTATTTTTAAGTATGGTTGTGGATTTAAGATTATTTATTGTATCATGTAATATTTCTCTCTCTCATGGAGAATTTTGCCTGTTTTGCTGATATCTGTATTAAATCCATTTGTAACTGTCCTAAATTTGACTAGGTCTTTGTGAAATTTGGGAGTAAGTGGAAATTTAAAACTATTATTAATTTGAATTCTTAATTGTTTATGAAAAGCCAAAATTCGATTATTTATTTCTCTATCAGAAAATGATGACTTAATAAATGCTGTATTATTATCAAAATAACTGTTGATCATTAAATTATAATAGTATTTACATATGAAGGCAAAATTACCTGGCACTTTATCAACATAAACTATAATGAAATTATTTTGTAATTTTTTAATCTGATTTTTAATATCATTAAAAAAGATTTTATTACCTGTACCAAAGTTATATTTATTAATCTGCTGTGTAATATTACCTTTGAATTCTGTGAATGCCTCTATAGGCATACTATACTTAATAGCTATTTTGTATATAAATTGCTCAATATCCTTATATAACTGTTTTTTTATAATTTTATTCTTATTCGAAATCATTAATTTTAAACCAGTACCTTTATACATCATGTTTCTAAGATTGTTGTCTTTTACAATATTGAGGTCACCAGTAACAACATGTGCTTGTGATGTTTATCTATGAATTCTTTAAAGTCTTAACATTTACATATTAAGTTTTCTTGCTTTATAAGCACATTATAGTTAAAAATTGATCTACCTACTTTTTTATTGTATTTAAAAGCTTTTTTAATATTAATATTTTGTATTGGGAAAAAGATGACATGTGTGTGTGTGTTTTAAAAATACCAGAAAAATCAATATTATCATATGATTTATTTATATATAAAAGTGCACAATATTCTATTTGGTAATCTTTATTTACATTAACTTTTATTTTATGTTTATGCTTCAAAAATTTGTGAATGTCCTTTATAATATGCAGAGCATGACAATCTTTAATTTTATTTGAAATTAGTACATCTTCTGTTATACATAATTCTGTCTTACTGAGTCCGAACATAAAAGATTCAATATGTTTTATGTTAAAATTGTTATCAAAGTTATTACAAATATCTATAATACCATCTGTAAGTACATTATTGTCTCTACTTAATCTTTTAGTTCTAACCCCTCTAGTTTTTCTTTTATTAATTATTTTATTAATCCCATTATTGTAATAATAATCTTGAGAATTTTGTTTAATTGCATTGAGAATATTTTTTCCTTGGTATAACACATTTAGTCCATAAGGATATAAACTGCATTATAATATTTAATATAATAATTTTCCCACCACATAATCTTTCTTTAATATCAGGAACAACTTTAATAATATTGAGTGAAACATTTTCAAAACCATGTGTACTAAAGTGTCTTATTTCTATTTTATTTGAATTTTTAATACTATTGAAGTATTTAGTATCTGTGTGACATATGTTGATTAATTCTAATATTAATTTTATTAGATGTCTGTCCAATATATTTAAGTTGGCATTTATTACACGTCAATAAGTAAATACAATTATATGTTTTACAGAAGGTATATATATATATATATATATATATATATATATATATCAATTTGATCTGGCATCCCATTCTTCAAATATTTATACGTGATATTCCCAGAGGGGTCCTTGAGGTGTAAATGGGGATCTATGTCAGCCTAAGAAAATTTAATCAAGCGTAAACCGATTTACCTATTTAACAGCTTTAATTACTAAATTTACTGGGGTTAATCGGCAGTTACAAGAAGACAGCATAAATTTTATTAAAAAAGGACCATCATTTCAGTGTTTTTTTTTTTTTGTGTGCCAGAATCAAGCTAAGGGGATTCAAATTCATGCATTTGAACAGTTTCTCAATTTGTCACAGGACAATCTGCCAAAAAAATGACGTATTAACCTATGTTCAACATTTTAATGCCCTTTATTTAGGTTTTGAAACTAGGTTTTAGAATACTTTGACTATGCTTGTTAAGAATTTGTCAGCCAATGTTTATTTTTCAGATTGTCCAACAGATGGCGCTAACTGTTTGTATTTGTTTTGTAAGAAGAGCAGAGAATTTTGTTTTGTTAGGTGGTAGAGAGATGAGACAGATCGATGTTTGAATCGTGAGATTCGAATTCGATTTTCGGAGTAGACTGATAAAAAATTTCTAGAACTCTTTAAAATAAACGATTGAGGTTTATGTAATAAAAAATTTTTAGTACAGCATAGTGCTCTGTTAGAGCACACTGATTAGGTCGAAGACCTATTTGCTTAAACTACGATATTTTATTTGAATTATTGATACTATGGAAATGAACCCGGAATTGAACTTGGACATCCAACTGGCTACTAGAACTGGACCTCTTTATGAACAACTGCCTGAAGGAAACGAGATGGAGCAATCCTTACCTCCCTTTGATAGCAGCACCCGACCCGGAACTCCACAGCTCACCAACTGTGAACGCATGAAAGCGGTAACTAACGACTTAAGACAAAGCGCCGTCCTCATCGAATTACAAGAGACGACCATCAGCACCCATCGCATCCAAGGACTAAACGATGACGCCGTCATGACCACCCTACTGGAAAGATTAACGGATTTACAAGTCAAGCATCAAATAGCGGTAAGTGAGATTTCCGCTATACCTGGCTGTGATAACCCAGATTGTAACGTACATAATACCCCTAATTGCTCTCCCAACAAAACTATACAGGAAATACCTACGCTCTCCAATTGTTCTCCCAGTAAATCTGTTCAGGAATATCCACCACTTCCCAAAACAACTGCTGTTAAAAGGACAGAAAAGGAAGAAGGATTTTTATCTCCCCTTACTCGTAAATTATCCAAAAATAAGAGAACTAATTCAAACCCGGACTTAAACTTTAAAATAAATTTGAACAATAAACTCAACGGATTAAAAAATTTGGAACCTACAATAGAGCCCGTAGCGGGAACCTCGACCGACAAAACTGCGGTAAACTTGCCTAGTAACAAAACTTAACCGGAAACAATAAAACAACTCAGGACGATACCTCCCCCAGTAATGTTAAAGATCACACTGAATTTTAGAGACCAAATGAAAACGTTAACAGACCACATGCCCCAATTAAGAAGCAAGATGACGGGTGAATATTTTAAACTGTATTGCGACACTTTTGATCAATACCACGAGCTTAATAGAATTCTGGAATTACTAAAATATGAATTTTATTCTATAACCCCCAAATCAGAAAGTCCTGTAAAAGTAGTGATAGAGGGTCTCCCTAAGGACTCAAAAACTCTAGACATACATAATGACTTACTTGATCTGGGATTCACCGTTGATCGGGTCTCCCAGCTCACTGGAAGAATCACAAATCAACTCCTCCCTGTATTCATGGTAACTTTACCTAGAAATATAAACAATGCCAATATCTTTCAAGTCAATAAACTCTCTTATCTTACGGTAACTATTGAGGACTACGATATCAAAGGGGTAACCCAATGCTATCAATGCCAAAAATTCAATCATACGGCAAGTAATTGCCGTATTACCAGAGGCCCATCAAACGGACGACTGCCAGATTAAGAAAGTTGATACGATGTATTGCCTCAACTGCGAAGCTTACGGCCATATGTGGCCAATTACTCAAAATGTCCTTTATATCCTAAGCCCCGCAAAGACGCAATAGTAAAACCAAATTATTCTCATGTAATTAACAGTCTTGTCCGCCCGAACACATCTTTCGCGCAAGCGGCCCAACAAACCCAGGCAACAGTTAAACCCTCCGCTCCACAAAAGATGACGCCACATGTCGGTCAGGTTCCCATTACGAATCAAATACAAATTCAGGCTATCAGAATGAAAATTCCTCCCCAACCCCAACCGATAAATACAAATTCAGGCTATCAGAATGCAAATTCCTCCCCAACCCCAACCGATAAATACAAATAATGATTGTATGAGCCTAATAACTCATACTCTAAATCAAACAATTCAAGCACTCTCGGTGCTAGTTCAACAAATAAGCACCATAAACTTGACACAAAATAACCCGAAACCAACCCCCAAAAAAAACAAGAATAAAATTAATCAGGAAATGTACGCCTTAGTAGAGGCTATTTTAGATGATGAAGATTAATAGACACCAAATGAATGGCCTGAGTTTGTGTTCGTGGAACGCAAACGGTTTGTTAAGTAAAATCTCAGAATTTAGACTATTTGTAGAGAAGTACGATCCTGATATCCTACTTATTCAAGAAACACGTTTGAGACCCACCCTCAACATAAACATTAATAATTACACTTGTTACAGGAATGACCGCATCACGAACGGTCCCACTCGCGGTGGTACTCTTATATTTATTAAAAAAGTTCACACAATTCCTCACTTTAACTCCCCCACCCTTCATCATGTCGAAGCTACCACCGTAACCCTTACACCCCCGAATACTAACCATATCTCAATTACCAGCATTTATGTTCCCCCCAGATCTGATAATCTCTTATTCACCTTGGATCTAGAAACTATCCTTCAGATCTGCAGCAATTGTGTGATCGTTGGCGATTTCAATGCTACACACAATTCGTGGAATTGCTCAAATAACTCTACTAGAGGTATTCAACTCAAAAACTTCGCAGATACTACAAATCCCGAAATAGCCTTTCCTAACACCCCTACCAGATATAGATATAACTTTTCCAATACTTTAGATTTCGCCCTCATCAGTAATTTTAACTTTCCCTACAATATCGAATCCATATCTGAACTCTCCTCTGATCATAACCCTGTTATGCTCAGTTTTACCTTAACTTCCACTATTCACAAACATTACCCTAGAGCAATTACCACCTGTTGGTCTGCCTTAAGTAGTAAAAAACCACAAATTCATCTATCTGACTTCTCTAAAATAAATAGCCCTCAGTCTCTCGAAGAAAAACATATACTGATGCGGTTAGCTCCGCCCATAACTCAGCGTCTAAACCAATCACGAACAAACGACACAGTTACACTCCACAGCACATCAAAGATCTAATAGTTAGGAAAAACAGAGCCAGAAAGCTTTTCCAACGCACGTTAAACTCTTTACACAAAACTGAAGCCAACAGGCTTCAGGGTGCAATTAAAAAAGAATTAAGATTACACTCTCAAAACACTTGGTCAGCCAAACTCGCATCACTAGAAACCCAAAATAACAGACTCTGGCATATCCAAAAACACTTCCGCAAAAAACGCTCAAACATTCCAAACATTAAAAATTTACATTACAAATTCAATAATTTTTTTAATTGCCTTTGTATAAAATGCTTATAACATGTTGAACAACTTGTTTTAAATAATTGTATAATATTAAGGAATATTTCATCAGAAAAAATGCTATAATTTTCACAAATTCAATTTAATTTCTTATTGAATTGCATAGTTCTTTAAGCTCTATTGTTTGTCTCATATTAGATAGAGTTAATATGAAAGTTTTTGATTAATAATAAATATTTATCCTTTGATGAAAATGAATCTTATTTTTATAACACAATGAATTGCAAATAAGATAGAAACAATTTAATACAATATAATACAATATGGAAATAAATAGTTGCATAAAATTTCCATTCACAATTTCTACTAGT
Organism: Trichonephila clavipes; assembly: GCA_019973935.1. Taxonomy (NCBI): domain Eukaryota; kingdom Metazoa; phylum Arthropoda; class Arachnida; order Araneae; family Nephilidae; genus Trichonephila; species Trichonephila clavipes. The sequence goes on along the minus strand of BMAU01021076.1, from coordinate 127,707 downwards.
TTCGTCTCTTGACCAGATATTTATGTTGAGTGTTAAACACTTGAGTTCCATTTCATGCAAACTTAAAACTTACTTGGAGAAATGTATTGGCATTTTATTTTGTTATCACTAATATGTATCTAAAGTGCCCTTTTATACATAATTATACTTTAAAAAGAAGAAATTGATCATTATAATACACAAGAGCCTAAAGTTTGTCTTCGAAACATATGTCACACAAAAATATCAGTGATTTTGACCAATTAACCTCTTAACAATAATTTTGAAAAAAGATTCTCTGTAATTCTGTTCGATAAATATCATAAAATTGATCAAAGTACTCTTCTTAGGTCAATATCTGCAACAAACTCAATGCAACAAATTTATTCATGACTTATATCATGAGATTTATTTTTGCAAAAGTATAAAATGAATCTAATCTCTATAATGATAAATCTACAAACTGTGCAAATACCAATAAATGCATATTTGTTATACATACGTAGTAAAAAAATTTGTATATGTGTGAGACAGGTTTTTATATAACACAGTCAAACTCTGAAAAACATATGTGTTAATTGATACCACGCAAATATATATTACAATTTTTATTTTTTCTAAAAGAATTATGAATTCAAAAATGACTTTTTTTTTATTTTGGTCATGTAGGAGTGAGCAGGACTTTTTTATATTTAATATATGGACACAAATTTATATTCCACTATATACACATTTTAATTTAAAAAATTTTATGCCTTAATTTATTACCATATTTGGAATTCAATTCTCGATAAATCATATATTTTACCTCAAGTAGTGCGGCGAATCAAGATTTTTAAAATGTAGCACAATTTTTTTTTATGTGTAATTTTACAACTGGTAAATGATTATTTCGATTTCTAATGTTTGAAATTGGTTCTTATTTCATCAACTAGTATAAACATTAACAGAGCTGTAATAAAGTAAGATACTTTTCAATTTCTTTATTTTTTCTTTTTCTCTGTAATATTGTAAAATTACTAAGTAAAATAAGTTTTATAAATATATATACTTCTTTTTGATATATGTATGGTTACATATCAGATTCTTCTGTTCTAATTTCAGATAATTAAATGCTGAAGTACCTCTGTTAACTACTGTGAAGATGTGTAAAATAAGTAAAATTTAAGTTAACGAAACATAATATATTCTCAATATAACTTGATATAAAATAAACAAATATTTGCTTTTAAATATTTACATTCTTGTAGAAGTAAGTCTACATTTATCCAAAATCCTTTTTGAAGAAGTTTCATTTGTCTTACGGTGTTGAGAAAACATTATTCACAAAGAGTGGTCAAACACGTAAAGACTGGGAAGATGGTATATAATCCTCACGCTTCATCATGCTATCAAAGCCCTTGGATTTGTTATAATGATATTAAAAAATGATTTTTTTCGTTCTAATTATCCATTCTATAACTGATCGAGCAACCATTTCAGCAAAATAAGACATTTTAGAAAGTAAAATGTAAATCTTTAAGAACAAAATAATCGTACGCAATAATAAACAAACGACGCCGTATTTACCGGTTGACGGAATCACGTGATCGTGATGTCACATGAATTTAGTCCATTTTACATAAAAAGCCGCCTCTTCGAGGCGACTCCTCAGACCGAGGGCTAATTTCAACGAAGCTGGTCCTTTACGTCGCTCGTTTTTCTCCCTCCCCATTCTGGAATTCCAAGCCGAATGCACTAGCTCGGCCTCCGGGCTAGCTAGCGGTCGGAACAGTTGATCTTCCTGCACATACACAAGCTCACAAACAAATACACTAAATAATTACAAGTAATTCCACTCACTTTTAACACCATTTTCTCACACTCTAATGATTCTTAAATTTTTCACTTAATTTTATTTTCCTCATGTAAATTCATAATTTTTAACTTCTAATTTCCTCTTTAACTATAGTTACTGTGAAGCAGCAAAGGGCTAAGGTAAAGCCGAACCAATGTTCACTCCCCATTTTTCTATGAAAGGGGTTTAAGCTTCCTTGCAGGAAGCAGACACTCCATCGACCCTTTAACTTATATTCTTTTAATGTTTTAGGATGTGAAGTTAGTCGTTGTTAGCAAAGATTATTTTTATACTGCCCAGGTAAGTGGTCTCTCTTGATTCGAGTGAGTGGGGGGCCTACATCTTTGAAACCTGCACCAGTGTCGGGTAGACATGTTGATAGTTCTTGGTGTTGAGGGTTTGAGTCAGATATATAACCCAACAATGGTAATATCCCAATAGGTAATGAATTTATCTTGTCACATTTTTAAAAAATGTCTGTTTACAAAAGGAACTGGTTTTAATAGCCATAACGAAGGTCTTAAAGTAAAGTTTAGAAACGAATGTCACAGCAATTTTGGCCTTAAAAATATATACCTGTTAGCCCGATTTAATGGAAAATCTGAAGAAAGGGTTTAATTGCTTTTTCCATAGAGAAGTTTCCGCTCGTTGCCTATCTCCAAAATAAAAACTACTAACCGAGTAGATTTAGCGTTAAACCAGAAAAGATTAAAGCCAAATGTTGAAAATTTGTTATTGAAGCAACAGATTCACCCCCACTCCATTAAAAACATTTTTTTAATTTTATGTAACAATTATTTCACATATTAATTTTATTTTATTTTTAATCATTCACATGTGTTCCTTAAGTTTTTAACGCTCTACTTAACTACAGTTAGAAACAAAAAAAAAAACTTTTTAAGTATGTTGTGCTGCACCAGCAGCCAAAAAGCATTTTAAGTCGATAAATTTGTGAAAATGTAATATTACGTAAGTAGGGTATTACATAGGGTAAGTCTACACAAAACCGAAAAACATGGCAAAGGGTCTAAGAGACAAAAAAGTTTGGAAACTTCTATACACCATAGCAACGGGAGGACTTTAAGCTTGAACAGATTGGGCGTACATCAGTCCCTTTGTACAGTAAATCGCTATTGCGTAGAAGTGTCTGATGCACGTTAACTTATTTGGAGCTCGAATGAAAGTTAGAAATGTGGGGTGCCAGCTCGGGTACCGTCCACGGCAATGAAAAGGTCCGTCACTAATTGCTTTCATATATCCATCTAGTACAGTGGTTAGTAACGCTGACTGCTGTGTCTTAGGGCCTGGGTTTGAATCCTGGAGAAAGCATGGCTGTTTGTAAATGTATAGTACCTTTCCAGCCTGGGGCCACTCTAAATGTTCGTCGAGTCCTCTCGTGAGGTTGGGGGAAAAGAGGTGGGGAGGGGCCTGAACATCACCACTAGCATGTTCTCCCTCAAAATTGAGGTGGAGCTAAGCCAAATCGTACGATCACCTTCATGGTGATCAACGCTACGGCTAACGACAGGCGTACAACTAGCCACTACGCGTTTCGTAGACCTCATCTGATGTTTCTGTCGATCGGGTGGGATAAGTAACAACAGAATATTTCTTCTGGCACAATTAAATTAACAATCGATCTATAATATATTAAACAAGCATGAAGTGGAATCCAGCATGCGCCAGCATTAGTTTTCTAACGCCCACTGCGGCCTGTGGGTCGTTAGAAAACTAAACAATTCTTTGATCATAAATATCGGCACGGGGGTTCCTTTGATTAAATTCAAAAGATAAGTACAACGCAGTATTGTGCCTACGAACACTTCTCTGGTTTGAACCAAGATCATTGTCTTGGATTAAAAAAAACAGCCCAGTATAACTTAAGAAACGATTGCAACAATTTGCAAAGCAAGTTCTTACTGTCTTGTGTATAACACAGCTTCTTCTTCAACAGCCTTTTGCAGGCTGATCTTCCTCCATCAGTCACAACGGCCTTACATCGGTTAGGGGGGTTAGGAGAGAGAGGAGAGAGGGCCTTTTCAACAGGACGGATATCTAATATCTGTTCTGATGACGAAGGGGAACGCAAGCATAATTTTATTTTGATGATAAAGAATCAGGATCACCTTCATCCAAATGCGTCAATTAAAAAATAATCTTGGGGAAAAAAAGAAAACGTGTCCTTACCTCGATGAACTTGGGTTTTAAAATATCTCCTTCAAAATGACCTGATTGATGCAAGGGGTCGAATCCTTTCTCCGGCGCAAAATATTTTGCTGTATAGAGAGGAAGAAATTTCATTTTTACTCAAATAATTATAAATTCATGAAATAAAGTTTGACAGTTTGAATTCAAAAATACTTTGACCTATCGAAGTTTAATTTTTTAAAAAATGGATGTAACTATTTTAATAATATAAAAAAGTTTATGTTTTTAATAACCCCATTTGAAAAAGTTATGGAAATGCCTTTATATTTAACGCTAGGCTTCTTAGACAATTTAATTTCAGAAATTTGAATTAGTGTTTCTAACATAATAAAGAATAAAATATTTATGTTTCACTAAAAACCTTTATTCGATATCTTTTCCTTATTTATTTGTTATATGACCCGCAAACGTAAATATATATATATATATATATATATATATATATATATATATATATATATATATATATATTGGGGAAAATATACCTTTTTTTTTGTTCATTTGTAAAATAATTATAGAGCGCAAATTTAAAACATGCAAGTTTGCTCAGGCAATAAAGTTATTTCAAAATGAAAAAAGTTAGAATATAAATATATATTTTTTTTTAAATTAAAGACGAATTTTTCTGTAAAGAAGGGATAAAAAAGGGGGGGAGGGGTCTTCATTCACAGATTATTCCAGATTATTTACATTTATCTTTTCATAAGATGGTGCCACAAACAAAAAATAGAATAAATTAGAGCTCTTCTAAAAAAATGCATGCTAAATGATAGTAATACCAAGTGCTGTGATTTAAACTCATTTCGGGATCTGGGCGCAGAAGATCTGCGGTTCCCCTTGGCACCGGCGGACTGAAATTTATTACCAGAAAACCAGGTTAAGTCCAGCTTATCCGGACCCTTGAGTGCCCACCCCAAGCGCCCAATGGATAAACGGGCACTGGTAATACCTCGTAATAGTAATATAGTATCCATAAGTAATAGTAATATAGTATACCTAAGTATAGTAATACCTCGACTTATATACTCGCGTAACTCCACGAACCCGGAGTTAGGCTATTTTCAAATCTCATCGATTCGTCTTTTGTTGGAGAAATAAAATGTGAAATGGTTCATGGGATTGAAGAAGTAGTGGAAGTTGCCTGGCAAATCAATTTAGACGTGGATAGTGATGACGTTCAAAAACTGCTGGATGCGCGTAATCAGGAGCTGACAATGGGTAAGCTCATACCAATGCATGAGCAAGATGTGGAAGAATTTGAGTCCAGTTCAATCAGAAGATCGAACGACAGTTGGGAATTTGACAGAAGGCATCAGTTTAATTAAAAAAGGGTTAGAAGTCTTAGAAAATATAGACACCAACGAAGAGTGCATTTTTTTCTATAAAACAAGGAATAAATAATATATATTAGTAAACAACAAGAAAACTTTGCAGAAGAGAAAAAAATCTTTGAGCCAGAAGAGACTACTTTGTTATACTTTATGAAATCTTCTACATCAAAATAACTTCAATTTGCGATTTTCTATTTGTGTGTGTTGTCGGAGATTTTATTAAAAATATTTCTTCTAAATTATTAATTTCTTTCGTCTTCGGCCACAACCAGAAATAATTTATATGCGAAATCATACCCCGACTTACGCGAATTCGATACGCGTTAATCCTTATGACTCGGTAACACCTAGCGCTGAAGTATTACTGTATTTTCATTCACGCGTTTTTAAATAAAAATAAAACTTAATGAAAAAGTCTAATATGTAAAACATTGAAAGAAAAATCCTGATTGAATATAAAAACATTTTGCTTCTGTAGTAAACTTGTGAAGAAATTAGCCGGTAAGAGACAAGAAAAATACTTCCGAATGTTATTATTTTACGTAGATGTTGGTGATCCAACGCTTCTACTTTCATAATAACCTACATTACTCTCTGTTCTCGAGTATAGATATAAATTTTCATAAAGGCTTTCGAAACAGTGCAGCGCAGTGCGTCAAGGTTATCAACACAACTGCTCAGAAGAGGTCCTACATAAGGAGGACATCAAGGCGAGATTCGAGGTGAAATGCAATAAATACCTGAACAAGCTCTAAAGGTCTGCTCCCTTTATTAAAAAATCTGCCTTTGCTTTAAATTGGACCAACACAATCAACGTTTCAAGTCAGACAGCCCACTTAGTTGTTTCGAAGAAAAATTTTATAAATTTTAATGTTCAACTGGTTATGCCATGTAGTTAAAATGTTCCTTTTTCAATAGTGTTGTTGTCTTCTTTAGTCAGTGAGGAAGAGTCATATAAACGCATAAACTATAAACTATAGTCATATGTATCAACATCAAGTGTCATCCACTACAAGTTTACAAAAATATATTTGATGCCAAGAAAAAACTCGTCAGAGAAACTTACTGGCACCATCTGTTTGTACTAGTTCTAACTTCGTCAGAAATAACGCAGAATAAATTTAAAATTTTAAAAAATTAATTAATTAATTGATACAGAAAAAACTGTGTTAACATGAAGTGCCATCCACTACAAGCTTAAAAAATGTATTTGAACTTCAGTGGAGGAATAAAAGTAGAAAATGTGAACAAGTAAATTAATAAATAAATATATATTGGGAGAGAGAGTGAACTAATAGGTGGAATTGTGTATGAAAAATTTCCTCTTTGTTCTAGTTAGAAAATAAAAGTAGATAATTAAAGAGTAAAAAAATAATGACCAGAGTATCATTTTAGGGAGAAAGATTTGTGATTTCAACTAAATTGACTTGTCAAAGTTTAATTACAAATATTTCATCAATTTAAATAATTTGATTGCATTTTTTTCAATTCCTACTATTAGCTCACACTCTATATATAATTATTTATTTATCTTGGTGGAATTTTCAATCGTTAATAAAATACATTTTAAAGCGCTCAATGGAACTGAAATTTTACATACATGATTGTTTTGGATGACAATACAGTAATTTAATTATTATTAATAAAATTTAATTGATTAAAACTAATTATTCAAAGAATTACAAACACGGCCACGTTGCCATCATTTTTGGCGACTTGTGTCAAAACTTGAAAAGGTTTTTTCTCACATTTTAAAGAGCTCATTTGAGCTGAAATTTGAGCTCACCGAGTCTTCATTGTTACAACAATGCAGACGAATTGTGCTTTTTATCGTTTTTAAGTAATATCTTTTCAAATAATTGTAATTTATGAAATCAAATGGTCAAAATGGATTTTTCGGAACGTTTCCCATCTTTTGGTATCTTCGGCGCGTTTTTGTGTTTACCGTTTATTGCGAAGATAGCATTACATGAGTAGATGCGTATGAATTTAAGAGCACGCATCCAAAAATAAATAGCTGTTTCAATAGTAAGAATTTTTATTCATTATTTAACAAAAAATGGATATAAATTAATATTTTTAAAAAATTAAAGATGTATTGTTTTTTATTATTCATTACAAAATTAATTATTTACTGATAACTTCATTTTCTTGAGAATAAAACTGGATTAGCTTTGTAAATTATTAATCGAAAATGGAAATTTGAAAAAGGAAAGATCTTAGTCCGGGGGGAGTTCTATACTTGAAAAAGTCCGTGGACAAAGCCGGGCTGAACAAATGGAAAAGATAAAAATGGAAAAAGCAAACTCTGACAAAGAAAAGCCTGTCTGACTAAAAAAGGAGTGAAAAGGGAATTTAAAGGACAAAAATATAGAAATCAATCACATCAGGCATGACACACACCTAGAACTGCTGGCGTCCTGAGAGAAAGGGAAAATTTTTCTACAGGGATAAAGTTATACCCACGAAGAAAGCCCATGCAACGCCAGGCTAAATGGAGAGTAAACAGAACCATACACGACGGGGTCAAAATGTGGAAGAAACTTTGAAAAAGAGAATTTTAATGTCATTAGTACAGAAATCACACAGACACCAGGAAGTGCTGTCACTGAGATGGAAAGGGAAAATTTTCAAGGTGGACCCTTTTTTTCCCCAGATTGAACTCGGCGACAAAAAGAGACGCATTAACATTGTGCTTTCGTTTTCCCACGATTCGGTGACGACAGCGCATCTGGAAACTTACAATGTGCACCTAGACATCGGTGCTCATGGGACTAGACATGAAATGAGTTGAGATCGACAGGGGCGGCAAAAGAACAAGAGATCCCAGGAGGACGATTAGGCGAGGGATGGTATGAGAGAGAGGATATAAGGGGAGCGAGAGCGCGTGAAAAAAGATTGGATTTTAGAGAGAGCCGTTGTGCAGCTCCTCCAGCGAAAGACTAGATTTTTGAGGGAGCCCTGGTGAGGTCCCTTCAGTGATAGAGTGAAACGATAGGGAGACCGCGAAGGAAGGTGGAATCCGAACTGAGCCCCGATCAGCGATAGAAGTTATACCTTAATCCGTGAAGTAAGGCGGATTTTGGAGCCAGCGAACTCACCCGACTCGATGTGGAATTACCGAGAATGAATTACGTCATTATTTTATGCGAGAGAGAGATGAGATATTGCAGCGAAAGAGACTCGAAATTTGTGGACCCTTTTGCTAATTAATTGTGCTAAAGTATTTTCGGATGATTTACGTATTGAAGTAAATAGTTTATCCCAGAGCTGTGTGAAATCATTACAACAGTTTTCTTTTGTGTTTAAACTTGAAGGGTTTGAGGCGGGAGTTATGTTAAAGTATGAGATTTAATATGTTTACATCTCTTTCACTAGTAAATTTTCCCCATCTCGGAGTGAGCTCACAACTGACATTATTTTCACCCTTACGATGTCCGGTGCCAGCTATCCAAAAGAGGACAAGGGTAATAAGAGGTTCTGATAGATAGAGAGTTACAGGAGGTGTTTTATTTTAGTCTTGAGTGTAGTTACTATAAGTTAAAACATACGCTTGTGATCCCCACTAACCGTAGACTATTTTTCGAAGATACTGGCCTTCTGAAATGGACGATTCTTTCTCTTACATTTCACTCATTTGATATAATAACGGTTAATTATGTCCTCAATTTCGAATTATTTTGAATTTTTTAATACTTAAAATAATATATATGTATGTGGAAAATTTCCACATGAACATTCTTTAGAGGGCACTGACAACGCAGCCACCAACGAGTTAACGAGGGTGAGGGGGATTCAGCGAGAGGACTCTAAACGCGGAGGTCGATGATCCAGTGCTGTGAAAAGAGCGACGAGAACAGTGGCCGAGTAGGGACCCACCACCCGTTGTTCACAAGAGAGACGCGTAGGTCACTCTCAACACCCATATACCTGAGACTATCGTGAAGATTAAGTGTCATTAATTGTATTAGAACTGTCGTTAAGAGCCAGGGATGTTTAATCGAATTGTAAATATTTTATTATATGTGTTAAACGTCTGTCGTAGTGAGTAGAACTGTGTATTGTCCAACGTTAAACGTTAGTTTAGCAAAAAACGAGTGTACTCATTGAATACCCCTAGACCATAATCCCACATGTATATATATATATAGAGAGAGAGAGAGGGGGGCGGCATTTTTCATTTTTGTCCGGGCGGCCTTGACCACGACGCAGAGGATTTTGGACATTTTTTTACAATACGAACTGATATTTCAGTTCGTTTCTATAATCATTTTTTTCTTTTTGAGAAAAATTAAATCCCCTTACATTCTTTAAAACAAAAATCGGAAGCATAAACGAAATGTTTCTTTCCAACCCTTTAATCAAATGCCCTGATCTCAGGGGGACTCAACCCCGGCCTCGACACAGACATAGAACGGATATTTCACGCGGGCAGCAATGTGAGGATAACGGGGGGGTGAGGATACTATAAAATGAAAGAAATTTTGGGACAGAGAAAAATTTATCAAATTATGAAATATCCTTTTTTTCGGCTTTTATTTTAATACTATAATATCTATAGACTTAATAACGCTTTTATCAAACACACGTAGTTTTTTTTATTATTATTATTTAGCATTTTTTACTGAATTATAGGGTAGTTTTCATTCGTTTTTCTTTGATTCATCACCAAGCCTCTTGATTACTTTCTACTATCAAAAATAACCAAAACTGATAGATTGGATTAACAGAATTGCCCGCTAAGTTGTTCTTAAGTCATGCAACTTGTTAAGTGCGATATGCCCCTCAGATAGAGTATCACTGCCGTATCTGATATTGGTTTGTGCGTGGGTTTGTGTATACACATATATTGAAATATTATGAATGAGAAATTTAAAGATGTATAATTTGAAATTTTGAATAGAAAAGATAGATGTTATAGTATTTATAAGCATAGCAGTCATGGATTTAGGATCAGTTTCGTAGCTCTTTCCCTTAGTACTGAGAGAATGAGTGTTTATTCGCACTTAAAAGCAATTTTGATCCTCTTTCAAGTGACGAGGATGACATCTGGGCCAGTATTGAGCGAAATCCTGAGGAGGAGGATATTATTTAAGTTTAAAGCAAGTTAAAAAAATATATCTGTAGTTCGTAAACTCAATAAATAAAGCCCCATAAAGAAATATACAGTATTTACTCGAATCTTAGCCGCAATTTTTTTTTCATTGTTAATGCTACTGAAAATTGAGTGCGGTGTGGAATCGAAGGAAAAAAATTTGTTGGATGGGGCAGTTAGAGCAATTACATGTTTATGGATGCATTTAAAATTTTATAATACTGGTAAAATAATGAATTATATTCACTTCTTATTAATTCACAATTTAAAATTATTTTAATTTTGTAAAATTGGATATCGCGGTAAACCATTTTACACTATTTTTAATTTTTCTCAAATATTTGTTGAAAGCTTAAGGTGTGGCTAAGAATCGAATGCGGCTTAGTTTCGAATAAGTATTACGGTGACTACGGTGACAATATCTGGGCATATGGCTCGCGAAGCGAGCCTCCATCCCATATCCGAATAATATAAGAGGAACGACTGTGGGCTGTATCCTGCTAGCATGTAGGAGGCAGCTGATTGGTCGAGCCAATCGTTGGAGTAATTTCCTGGGTCGTGCGGATTTCTGAGTTCATGGCGGAGAGCTGAAAGGAAGCTCTCTTATTGGTGCGTGGCGGGAGATGAAATCGACTCTCATAGGCTGCTCAAGTCTCTCAAAGAGAAAATTAAGACTAAAGGGGAGGGGCAAGCCCGGATGGTGGGGATACGACAAAATTTAAGATGAAAAAATAAAGATAAAAATAGAATTAAAAATTTAGCAATAGTTGTGCAAAAAATGCACTATCTATTAAAATTATGGCGGATTGTAGGAGTCGAGAAGTATTCTTCTCGGTCTTTTGGTAGATTCATGAATAAGTATTACATAAGCAATTTGTTTATGAAGTCAGTTCAGAGTTCTCACCAGGAAAAACTGATGGGGGAGAATTCGCTTATTCTTTTTTGGGGAGGGGGGAAAGAGGGATCAGAAACCGCTGTAAATAATTCTCTGAACGAAAACAAGTGTGAAAGGGAGAAAGGAAGTTCTTCCAATTACTTTCTGACCTACTGATCTTGTTCCCCCGTCACAACTGTGTTCCCGCTGTAACGTCACGTCTCGAACACAACAACAACATCTGGTGTCGGTTTCTTTGTAGATTCGACGCCCACACGTGCAATTTCCGATCCAGCGCAACCCCTGTTTGACCCCCCGAGGAATCTAGCGACCCGACCGGAAGATGAGAGAGGAGAGATGCTTTGAACTTGCACGGGAGCGGTAAGGGCTGCGGTAGCCCAGTGGTTAAGGTATCCAACCATGGCAGGTATGTCATGAGTTCGATCCTAGTACCACTAAAGACCCGCCGTGTAGGGCAGCGATGCACGTTAAATCTGTCGAGAGCTGAAACGTCCTCCCGTTGGTGTGGTGTGGTAGTTAGGAGAGGGGGTGCCAGCTCAGGTGTCGTCCACGTCACTTGACCATGGTTCAAAATTACGTGGTCCGTCGCCAAAAGCCCTCGTGTAGCTGAACAGTGCGACGTTAATATTAACTCAACTCAACTCAACTCTGCACGGGAGCGGTAACCAACGAAACCTCCTCTCACAAAATAGTGGACTCTAACAATCTAATTAATTTTAATAACTTTAATGTATCATTTTGTAAATAATTTTCAATAGTTGTGACGTAATAAATTCCATATTTTAATTCACCAAGAATACGCTACCGTTATTCTTTCAAACGTTACAGCTTAGAGTTTTGGTGGCAGCGCTTTGGGATAAAAAGTTAGCATTCAGGACCCGTGAGAGGAGGAAAATTTTGGATTTTTACGGACGGACCGCAACGCAGGGAGAAAAAGAGATCTTCGGAAGCCGTGCTGCAAGTAAATTCAGCTTCGGAGAAAGAGAGCGTCCTGCTCATAAAAGATCAAACTGATCTATAGTGTTAACGGCTAGTGTCCGAAGGAAAGCGATTTTCGGAAGCCGTGCTGCAAGTAAATTCAGCTTCGGAGAAAAGAGCGTCCTGCTCAAAGATCAAACTGATCTATAGTGTTAACGGCGAGAGTGTCCGAAGGAAAGCGATTTTCGGAAGCCGTGCTGCAAGTAAATTCAGCTTCGGAGAAAGGGAGCGTCCTGCTCATAGAAGATCAAACTGATCTACATCTACAGTGTTAACGGCGAGAGTGTCCGAAGGAAAGCGATTTTCGGAAGCCGTACCACTAGTGCACATAATTTGCTTCTGACAGCAAGCTGAGTACTTCAAATGGGTGAGTACTGTTATATTTTTGAGTTGCAAACTTGCATATTGTATTAGGAATTTTGGTTAAAGTGTTCTTTAGAAATTTTGAAATACTTAGTGTTTTTTCTTGCATGGGAACAGTGTTATTTTGTTTCTAGAGAATTGTAATTGTATTTCAAGCATTGTGTGCAATTTTAGCTTAAGATTTATTGTGTTTTAAGTCTCTTGAATGATTTTGATTATTTTTAGTGTTAAGTTTTTCTTTGTGTATTTCTGTGTATGCATGGGACCAGTGTTATTGTATTAATAGAGAATAGTAACAATAGTGCAAAATTTAGCGTGACATTTATTTGATATTGTTTAAAATATGGCTTTCCTTGGTAAAGGAAAAAGCAAGATATGTTGCAACTTGCAGAGGAATTAGGAATAAATGCCACCTTAAATATGACTGTCCCTAAAATAAAAATTGCAATCACTAACAGTGAAGGTTATGAAGAGGAATTTGTTAAAAATCTGTGTGAGACTATCATTGCAAACGGAAAAAGATTGGAAGAGTTAGAAAGGGCTAAAAAAATGAGATTAGAGGAGTTAGAAAGGGCTGAAAAATGAGATTAGAGGAGTTAAAAAGGGCTGAAAAAATCAGATTGGATGAGTTAGTAAAGGAGCAGGCATTAAAAGAGAAAGAATTACAGCTGAAATTTGATTTAGAAAGGTTTAAAAATAGAATCCGGATTTAGGGTAAACGATGAATCAAACGATTCTACAAATGCATGTTCTGTAACCTCTAATTTAAACTTAAAAAAAAAATGATCCCAGATTTCGATCCTAAGCAGTCAGATATTAGTTTATATCTAGTGATCTTTGAACGCCAGGCTAAAAAGGGCGTCAATAGAAAAGAAAGAGTGGGTGGGGCAATTATTGGGTTTGTTACCCCTAGAGATCGTGCAATTTATTGCTCGCGAACCGGAGGAACAAGCCGAAAATTATGATTATGTAAAGAAATTATTACTTAAAAGATTCAAGTTAAGTCCGGAGGTCTTTCGGCAAAATTTGTCCAACACCAGAAAAATCCGATAGCACCTGGAAGGATTTCACTTTTGAAATTACGAATTATCTAGATGAGTGGCTGATTGGCTTAGAAATAAATACCTTTCAAGATCTTAAAGATCTAATGGTGGTAGACCAATTAAAAAAACGCGCCAATGCTAGTATGAAAGATCATTTTTTAGATAATTGGGCAAACCTTAAATCAGCTACTCAAACAGCAGAACTCTTTGATAATTATGAGGACGTCCGAAAGGTAAATTCGAAACCCATGGATAGGTGGGGCAGAAATGATAAAATTTTGACATACTCAGGGATCAAGGAAAAAGAAAATAGATTTGGGAAAACTTCCCCCAGATTAGGAGCTTCTGTTCCGGAGAGTACTAGAGAGAGAACTTTTGAAAAACGCGTGATACAAAGATGTTATCATTGCAATATGCCTGGACATATAAAAGCCGGTTGCCCTAAATTAATAAAAAACAAAACGACGGAAACTCTCAATAATATTGAAGGAAATGAAAACCCGGATTTTCTTAATTCATATACAACAAAGGGCTCTGTGAATGGTCACGAGATAGACATTCTTAGAGATACGGGAGCGACAATAGATTTAGTATGTGCAAAATACATAAATCCTTCTTCTTTCTCTGGTGAAAATGTTTGGGTAAAACAACCGTTAAGCCCAGAATTAGTTTGTTTACCTTTGGCGGTCGTGGAAATTTCCGGAAATTTTGGAACGGTGCAGACTAAGGCAGCGGTTTGTGGAAATCACTTAAATCAACACGGTCGATATTTGCTTGGAAATAAAACGGCCGAGCTAATAAAAGGAAATTTAGGCTATAATTTCCTGCCAGTCGAAATATTGAATGCTGTCCAAACAAGGTCTCAAGTCAAAGCGGCTAGAGAAGAAAGGGGAATAGATAGTGGTGATGCTAAAAAAAAGGGGAAGATGAGGTTATAATTGTTTCTTCGGATGCAGAGGACGAAATTTTAATACCTGCACTCCAGGAATATGTTCCGGAATTAGCGCTGCTAAGGGTTACGCGAGAAAATTTAATCAATGCTCAAAAAATAGCGAGGAGATTAAACCCTTATACGAACAGGCAGCCAGTCAAGTGCAGGTTACCAATCAGGTTTATTCGCTAGAGAAGGAATTATTGGTCAAAAATCGTGAAGATAAGTTAGGTAACGTGGTGAAGTTAATAGTAGTGCCGGAAGGGTTGCGCGACCCTATTAAATCGTTGTGTCATGAGGGAACATCTGCACACCTGGGAATTACGAAATCCAAAGACAAATTAAACCGATATTTCTACTGGCCGAATTGCTATAGAGATATGGAACAGTTTGTAAAAACTTGCGATCAGTGTCAGAGGGCTGGGAAGCCCAATGATAAAAAAGAAAGCTCCACTAAAATTGGTCCCTGTTATTCAGGAGGTTTTTACTAAGCTAAATATTGATGCATGTGGGCCTCTCCCGATCACATCTAAAGGGAATCGATATCTTATCACGGCCATTTGCATGTCTTCAAAATTCCCTGAAGCTATTCCGGTGTCTGATATTAGTTCCGTTAGTGTCACAGATGCGCTGTTAAACATCTTTAGTCGGATGGGGTTTCCCGTGAAATACAATGTGACCAGGGTACTTCTTTTACTAGTGCTCTGACTACCGAGTTTTTGAAAGATTCGAATACTTGTCAGGCATAGTTCTGTGTATCATCCACAGAGTAACCCTGTTGAGCGATTTCATCGAACGTTGAAACGACTCTTACGAGTCTTATGTTTAGATGCAGGCTCCGAATGGGACAAACATCTTCCGTCAATTCTTTTAGCGTTACGAACTGTATCGCACGAAAGTACAGGGTATACACCGTCAGAGTTGGTGTATGGGAAAATTTGCGAACCCCAGAGACGTTAGTAATGGAACATTGGATGGAACCGGACGAAGAGGGTGATCTCGTCACTGAATATATGTTTAAGTTAATAAATAGATTAAAAGATGTCAAGAAGTAGCTATAAATAAAATGGAGGAAATGCAAGTTAAGCGGAACACTTGGTATGACAAAAACGCAGTAAAACGTGAATTTAAGGATGGAGATTTAGTCCTAGTGTTAGCTACATCCAGAGCAAATAAATTAGCAGTGCAGTGGATAGGTCCTGGGACAATTTTAAATAAAATTTCGAAACGAACTATTTAGTCGAAATCCCCGGCAGACGCGAAACATCTCAAATCTATCATATAAATATGCTAAAACCATATTACAAAAGGCCAGAACACGTTAACGTAATTATTAATGATGAAACAAAAAACTCTCTCGCAGACCAGGAGTTAGAAATCCCATACTTAGAAAACAATTCTCTCATTTATGATTTCGAGGACGTAATCCAGGCTAGCGAGTTGAACAAACACCTTCACGACAAACAAATGGATCGACTGCGCGAATTATTAAATAAATACTCTAAATGTTTTTCAAACAATCCCGGTTTAACTAATCTGGTTGAACACGAAATCCAGTTAGTTAGCGATCAACCAGTTAGACGAAGCCCTATCGAATGTCACACCGACAAAATGAAATCTTAAAAAACGAAATTAACCGAATGTTAAAATTAGGAATCATTGAGGTAGGAGAATCGGATTACATGTCTCCTATGATTTTAGTTGAGATAGCTGGGAAAGAACCTCGTCCATGTATAGATTACAGGAAATTAAACGGGATCATTAGAACGGAATATTTTCCTCTTCCGAATATCGAAGAACGCGTAGAAAAAGTATCGGCGGCTAAATTTATTACCGTCTTTGACTTATCTAAAGGATATTGGCAAATACCTTGAGTAAAACAGCACAGCGATACGCAGCCTTCTGTACTAGCTTTGGTACATACCGACCCCTAAGGATGAGTTTCGGATTAAAGAATGCTCCATATTTCTTTAGTAAACTCATGGCTGAATTACTTAACGGACTAGAGGATTTCGTTGTCCTGTATCTAGACGATATCGCAATTTTCTCAGATACTTGGGAGTCGCATATTAAACATATGGAAACGGTTCTGCAGAGAATAAAGAGAGCTAAGTTAACGATAAAACCTTCAAAGTGTAAGTTTGCGCAACAAAATGTCAAATTTTTGGGTCACATTGTGGGTCAGGGTTTTCGCACTCCCTCCGAGATCAAAGTTCAGGCTGTTCTAGAGTTCCCTACCCCTCGCACGAAAACCCAAATACGTGCTTTCTTAGGTATAGCGGGTTATTACCAAAAATATATAAATCTGTTCTCGGTAATTGCTGCTCCGTTGACGGATGCGTTGAAGGGAAGAGCAAAGAAGGGAGAAATTAAGTGGACGACCGAGTGTGAAAACGCATTTCGAGAACTAAAAGGGAAACTAATTGATAAGCCCGTCTTGTACGCGCCAAATTTTGAACGAGAATTCATTGTTCAAACGGACGCTTCGAACGCAGGTATGGGAGCAGTTTTAACCCAATTAACTGAACAAGGTGAGGAGCATCCGATCCTTTACCTGAGTAAGAAATTTTCAGAGGTAGAGAAGCGTTATTGTACGACGGAGAAGGAATGTGCTAGTATTGTTTTCGCAATTAAAATGTTACATTATTACTTAGATGGAAATTCATTTTTTAGTTATGACCGATCACAACCCGTTGGTGTGGTTGAATAGAAATGTTAGTTCTAACCCTAGATTGATGCGATGGGCTTTGGCTTTGCAACCATATAATTTTAGAATTGTACATCGGTCGGGTAAAAGTCACAAAAATGCAGATAGTCTCAGCAGATCGGTGATAGATAATTAGGGGATTGTTAATAATGTTCTCTTGCTCATGAATAATAATTGTTGCTTATGTTTTTTAGTTAAAGGTTAATAATTGTATTAAATTTTATGTATTTACTAGTACTGTATATCATATCGAATGGCGATGCGTGTCAAAAAGATAAAGCCATGAAAAGCAAATGTATTAATATGCTTAATTTTGTGTACAGGGTTTTAAAATATACATGAGTATTTAGTTTACGCAAGAGGCATATGGTGAAAATATTTTGTGTGTAAGGTTGTACACTTCGCATATCATATCAACACATGTCGTTAGTATAATTTTATTTAAGTATTGTGGCGAAGAATATTTTATGTGCAAGGTCTTACACTAGGCATTTGATATAACATGTTGTTAGTATAATTGATACTAGGCATTGTGATAGAGTGTTTGTATTTTTATTTAATGTATAGTATGTTTTCTTACATTGCTATTTCGTAATATGGATTTGTGTAAGTTCCCAGCAAGAACACTCACTCACTAGAAATAAGTAATTCCAAATTTAGTTCTGCGTTTTCTTTAGTAATTAAAATTGCAGCTCAGAAATATAGTGGTGCTTGATGAAGGGATGTGTCGGTAATCTGTCAGTTGTCTCATCGTCATCCCATTAAACTTTTCTCAACGGAAAAGTTCCATAAGAGAGGGCGAGAGCTGTAACGTCACGTCTCGAACACAACAACAACATCTGGTGTCGGTTTCTTTGTAGATTCGACGCCCACACGTGCAATTTCCGATCCAGCGCAACCCCTGTTTGACCCCCCGAGGAATCTAGCGACCCGACCGGAAGATGAGAGAGGAGAGATGCTTTGAACTTGCACGGGAGCGGTAACCAACGAAACCTCCTCTCACAAAATAGTGGACTCTAACAATCTAATTAATTTTAATAACTTTAATGTATCATTTTGTAAATAATTTTCAATAGTTGTGACGTAATAAATTCCATATTTTAATTCACCAAGAATACGCTACCGTTATTCTTTCAAACGTTACACCGCACACAACTTTATAATACTAGGTGTGAATTTATCGGTCCTTCAGGAAGGGGTCGAGGAGCTATAACATTAACACCCCTTCTAACTGCAATGAAACCGCTCTGATAAATGACAAAAAAGGAGTCAACATTTTGTTGTAGGAGGTCAAGTACATGTATAACCCGACTCCCAAACCCTCAACTGACTACAAACCTCGATTTATGGGTTCAAAATTTTTTCAACCCCCACAACAACGCTACTGTAGTACCGAGCTAAATGAAAGCTAAACAAAATAAATTCAAAATCCATTTATGATAAGAGGTAAGTTTCCAACCGGAAACCGGCATTTTGCAAGCTATTCAACCTATCTTCTAACTTAGTTGTCTTTTTTGTTCTTTCTTTTTTTGCTGTGGGGGTGTTAAACTACTATTAGATTCTGACCAGGAAAGAGATCTATCCTATTCTTTTTATGAAGCTGATCATTCAGTGATCCTCAATCTCATATCGAATAGATTTTTGAGTTCTCGTTAGTTGAGGAACTCTTGATGGAATGTTTCTATGAGTTGGTCGGTGGAGGCAATGACAAGGAGCGATGAAAGGGTCAGAGTACTGAAGTTGGAGATGTTGAAATTCTTGAAGTGGAGTTTCTGAGGTTCTTACAGTGAGTGAATAGAAGAGCTTTGAATGGACTAGAGCCTGTAGTGAATCAGTACTGTATTGGCTGCTAAGAAAGGAATGGAGGCTACCTTAAGCATAATGAGAATTGAGCCCATTGCGTAGAAAATAAATAATTAACTTAATATTAAATTTTTCGCGTAAAAGCAGTTTTTACAAGAAAAATTGGACGTTTCTAAGGCCCTGAAAAATTAAAGCATTAAGTTTCATTTACATTAAGAGAAAAATATTAATAACGGTAAAAAGAACATAGAAAAAAATAACTAATGCAGGGTAAGAAAAGGTAGCATCACCAATAAGAATATTCCCACACAAGCACATCTCTGTTTTATTCAATTTCCAAATTTAATAGACAAAAGCAATCAACATAATGATTATTTGGAAAAATAATTTGTGGAGTTTTTTTTTGGGAATTTTATTTATATATTTATCAACCTCTATCCTCTCCCCCAAAAAAAAAATATTATTCTAAATACATTTTTTTTAAATTTGTAACTGTACTAGTTAATTTTTGAAAATATATTTCCATCGTAATACAATAAGAAAAAAAGTAATTAAAATGTAACATTATTGAATTTCTTTTTCATAAAAATATAAAATATTTCTTACCAAATGCTATCTTTCTTATTTACTCTCCAGACCTTCTAAATAGAACCATGAATTCATTTGGATTTTTAAATCGGCATTCAAATAAATAATGTAAATAATAAGTTCAATACAATTATTGCTCTAAATAAGAAATTGAGAATTGTATCTACATTAAAAAATGTTTATTTTCTTACATGCTCTAATAACATACAGTTAAATATGTGTGTGTGAGAGAGGTAAGGATATAGGTAAAAAGATATTATGGAAAATTGTATCTCGTGCTTTCCAAAAAGTAAACTAGGTACGCAAATTCCTATTGTTGAAATTTGTGTGAGAACAATTTATTCAATGAATAAGTTTCTACCTAAAAAATAAACTTAGTTTAGGAAACAATATTTTGTTAATAATTATTCTAATGACTTGGTGCTTACATTATAATTCATTCGGCTAAAGAAAAAAACCTTTTTCCAGCATACAAACTTAATTCATTGCATTATAACAACTAATCTGAAAAATTTCGAATTTTAAGAAATAGTTTGGATAGGCAGAAGTATTAGCCCCCTTTATGTACCAGAAAATACATATTCTGTATTAGATGAATTAGTTAAGTATACTATGCATGAAAACGACAATGAAAAAAGAATCAAAGCATAATTGAGTGTAAAAGGTCTTGCAAAATTCAAGAGCAATTAGTGAGATAGGTATTTATACCTGGAAGATTCTGTCCCGCTTCAAAGTCTGCCGGAGACAAGGGTAAACCTGAAAACAAAAGGATGAAAACACATGAGTTAGAATTCATAATATATTTCAGTCAACAAATTCAAAAGAAGTTTCAATCAACAGGAAAGAAAATGATTGTGAGCATAAGAATGAAACCAAGTGAGTGAGTGAAACACGAAGGCCATTGTGATGGACCTCATAATTTTGAACCATGGTAAATGACGAGGACGACATCTGAAATGGCACCACCCTCTGCTAACTACCACACGAATGGGTGGATATTGAGACTCAACAAATTTAATGTGCATCGGCCCCCTTTACACAGTGGGAAGACTTGGTGGCCCAGGACTCGAACACGTGACGTTCCGGACATGAATTCGTTACCATAAAAGGAAACCGAATAATTACAAAAAATAGCCATTGAGAAACGTATAAAAAGGCATAAAAAATATTCAATAAAAAAATAAAGAACTTAATATTTATTAACGTTGAGCGCTTTAAAGAAACTTGGGTGAGTGTATATTTACGTCGCCCTACTAAGCTACACAATGTGGGCCACGGACCTCTTCATTTCAAACCATGATCAAGTGATGAGAACGACATCTGAATTGGCAATTCCTAATTTCCTCACCCCACCAACGGCTAAATAGGGCTTCGATATACTTAACGTGCATCGGCCTCCTCTACACGGTGGGTCTTCAACGGTACCAGGTCACTAGTCTATCTCGGTCACTTTAAAGAAACTTGAAGACTATTGGCGCGAGGGACCTCCTGTACTTCAACTTAAAGGACTTGAGCACGGATAGAATGGCCATGCCAATGAAATGAATAGGGTCTCAACTCAAACATTGCCGAGCTGGAGGCCATTGTGTACTCTGGACCCAGCTCGCGAGTAAAACAAAGTTATCATTGTATTAAAAATGAGGAAGATAAACACGCAAATTGTACAAAGAAACTATTAAAAAGTTTCATTTATCGGCAATTGAAATTCGACTGTATCTTCACGAAAAACTCAAGAGAGAGAGAAAAAAGACTTACCGATGTTATTATAGAAATCAGCTTTCAAATTTTCATTATCCGATTCACTCTGAAATAACAAGAAATTGAGCTTTAATTGTATGTGAAGCAGGGGCCCCCCCACAATGCGGCACGGTGAAGTTGTAACAGTGGCACGCAAAGATTTATAGATAAATTTTAAAAAATTAAAAATATAGCAATTAAAACCCTTTTTTACAATTTAATTGAAATGCTGTTATCCCAGACAAAAATAAATAAATAAAATAGTCAAAAAAAATTTTAAATACACTTAATTGAACAACAGAAAATTATTGTGTAGAAAGCAAACACACTCCATTGTGTGCGCTGCTTTTCCAAAATGGAGTGCACTCCAGTGCTGATTTAAGTTCATTTCGGGCCCTGGGCGCAGACGATCTTCTAGCCCCCTTGGCACTGGAGGATCGAAATTTATAACCAGAAAATCTGGTTTAGTCCAGCTTATCCGGGCGCCCAATGGAATATATCTGGAAGAAAACTATGAACTGTCCTAGGAGTGCTTGCTACTCAAGCATGAAGTTTGTGGCTATGGGATTTAGCTTTTTTCCCCCTACCAATGTTAAGCATTTAGATGTCTTAATTTAAGTATTTAGTAATTATTGTAAATTAAATTAATACAGAGAAAAGATTGATTTTTACCATTGTTGGTCATATATCTTTTTGAGGGAATAAGCGTTTGCTTTTTTTGTCTCGATTTTCGAGAAAAACGATTAACACATTTCATATTAATGTGGGAACTATTTACGAAAGTTAATAATACCCTGAGCTATGATATATTTAAAAAATTAATATCCATTTTGCAAGATTAATTTTGTACAAGATTTGATAATTTTCAATGTCATAAAAAATGCTCATCTTTTCACAAATCCCTTTTTAATTTCTCCGCAAGACGTTATTTTTTACCCACTTAATATCCAAATAGAAATTATTAACCTACAGCACCATTGTATGCTTAAATGCAAATGTAAGAAACTTATTTCAACTTTAAGTGATCCAAAGTATATTGAATTTTGGAAATTTGTTCCAACAAGCAATTTTTCGTATAATATATAAAATAAACCTCGAGTTACTATTCCGGAACCAAAAGAAAGCTTTTTTTCTGTACGAGGCAGTATTTGCATTTTCTTACTAAGTCCCATAGTGATTCAAAAGAAACGTCGTGTTTCTGTAATATACTTCCTATCCCCCAAAAAGGGAAAAGGAGCCGTATTTTAGCACAACTGGGCTGATCTTACAAAAAGGATATGCCGTAAATTAAAATTTTCCGAGATAGCTGGATTTTGTGTGAGCCTTGCTTCAATTTTAATAAAAAAAAGAAAAGAAACGAGTCTTACAGTAGTCGTATATGATGTGTAACATCTGACATGTTATCTTAGTAAATACACAATAGTAACTTATATCCTGAAAAAAATGAATTGGGTATGATTGGAAATAATTTTCTATCGAATAATTATATCTTTAATGAAAATTTTATTTAATTAACACAAGGAGTAATGCAATCTTTTTATCAAAAATAATTATTCCTGATCAATTTGGGGAAGAGCGGAGACAATATACATATGATAACTAAAATATGACACATATACTTGTGATTTCAAAGTGTTTAAGGTATCCGAACACGTTCAGAGTACTTTTTGACAAAATAACATATTTAAACATATAAAGGCTTTTTTAGGATTCAATATCAATAAATACTAATATTTAATCAACAATATTTAAAATAAATTGCCGGAATTTCATAAAAATCCCAATTATATGTGAAATTTTAGCAATATTTTTGTAAAACTTCAAAGCAATAAGTGAAAAAAGTAATAAACTTATATTAGTAAAAGAATAACCAAAACAATCTAGAGGCATTTATCTAGAGAATGTACTAAAATTTTAATGTTTTATTAAAATTTGAAACTTTTAGAGATGATTGAGTAAACGTTATAAGAAAAATAACGCCTTTATGAGACCATTCTTTAAATAACATGCCCTAACTCAAATAATATTCATGCTATAAGAAATATTTTAGTACATTCTCTAGAAAATAGCATAAATATCAGATGCAAAAAGTTTTATAGAAATACATTTGTAATATTTTGTGTGATCAGACTCGCCATGATAGATTTCGAACAATTTAAATGCCCACTTCTGGTAGATCAAAGACCAACTTCTGCTTTTTCTAACTTAATAAAATTGATTGTAACTTGGCCTCTAAGAAGCATAGAATCAAAACAAAGTATATTTTGTAAAGCCAAAATACAGATGTATTAAATAAAATAGAAAACAAAAATATCGGTCTTGTCCGCATTTAGTCATTTTCAACGTGTTCGGATACCTTAAAAACCGTTGGAAAAAAAACAGCATCAATAACATTACCACTGTTAGTTGTCGAAACATTTTGATTTGTGTTCATTTCGAGCTTGAATTCATCATTCAAAAAAGCTATGAGCGGCTCAGATTTTGGCAAACTGAAATCTCCCCTCAAAATTATGGGAAGTAAGTGATAGTTTTCTTTAAAAGAGCAGAACCACCTTCGGTATATGGTAAAAGTACAAAATGCAGGAAATCTTTAATTTTTGTACCGTTTGATTTCAAGAAATGTATGCGACCACCGAAATCACTGTTTGCCCGTTTTCAAATAAGCATTCTGCCGCACATATGTCGTGGCCGCGGTAGCCGAGTGGTATAGGTATCGGACTGTGGCTTGCTTTGTCACGGGTTCGAGCCCAGTACCACTAAAGACCCGCCGTGTAGGGCAGCGATGCACGTTAAATCTGTCGAGAGCTAAAACGTCCTCCCGTTGGTGTGGTGTGGTAGTTAGGAGAGGGGGGTGCCAGCTCAGGTGTCGTCCACGTCACTTGACCATGGTTCAAAATTACGTGGTCCGTCGCCAAAAGCCCTCGTGTAGCTGAACAGTGCGACGTTAATATTCAATCAATCAATCAATCGCCGCACATCTGTCCCCCAATATCGTTACTAACAATACCCAGTCCACTTGTTTGACGATAAGTAATGTTCATATGAGGAGTTTTTCTGTTTGCGAGATAGATCGCAACACCAGCTGCTCTGCGATCCGGTCGTTTAAACTGTACACAGCAATCGAAGTTAGGTATCGAGAAACACGTTCGTCATTATCTAACACGTCTCTGACAACATGAGTAACGAACATTTTTATGAAATAACGTCGTCGAAATCTGTTTGGAGAGCCCTTTGACAATTGAGCGTTAGGATTGCAAGTTTATCATGGGTAAAGTCTAAGACTTGCTGGTATGTGCGAAGTGGATTTAGCGTATCATTGGGTGGATTACCAGAGTATATAGTTCTTCCGAGGTATAACCTCTTATCTTTAGGATTTTGTGTGACTGTGACGAATTCACTCTTCCCCTTTGTTAATAAAAAAAATACTTAGAAAGAAAATTATTTACTTATATGAGAGTAAAAGATTAAAATTTAAAACTACTAAAATGCTTTAAGTTCTAGAAAAATATCTTTAAAAACGGTGCAAGCACTGAGAATGAAAACAAATTTCGATCAGTGGGTGGGCGAGGTGAGGCCTGACCAATGGGAATGCAGCTTAGAATTCAGTCGTTGTAGAAATGAGAGAAACATTGAATGATTTGAAATCAGAAAAACAGCTTTTTAAAAGCTAATAAAAATAAAATAAATTTTGAAAAAATATTAAAGAACGTGTAAATTTAAATTTGATCTGGATAAATTATTTTCCAGGGAAAAAATTAAAGTGATTTACAGCAAATTTGAAAATAGCGAGTTCCTGTGAATCGAACCTGGGACGATTCGTTTCAAGTCAGCTACTATAACCATTGGGCTACGAAAGCTCGGGGACGGAGTTAAAGTAAGCTTTTAAGTTGGGTGAGAAGAGTGAACTGAATTTAATTAAGAATTTTAATTGAAGAGAGGATCCGAAAAAGAATATTATTGGGTCCGTTAAAATTAGGATCAGGGATATATTTTTTAATATCCAAGATCGAAGGATTATTAGAGTTATCAATTTTTTTAAAGAAGTTAGTTGCTAATTTTTTGATAAATTGTCTGATAGACATCATTTTGCTCGCGGATCTGAGGTCCTTATTCCTCATGAACCATCGAGCTTTTAATATTAGTCGGAGAAGTGATGCTTTGAGAAACTTCAATTTGATTAAGAGGTATTGGAAAGCTAAAATCATATTTTTTTTGACAACTTGAAAATTTTACATTTTCAAATTGTATAGATTTTAATACTTTACTTTATTTTTTTTACATACTTTACTTTAACCCCTAGGGTAATTAGAAGCCCTTAAAACCTATTTTTTAAATAATCATTGAAGCTGGGCCACGCCCATTTGAATGGCGAAAAATGTAAACAAAGTACTTCGTTTTTGCTTGAAAGTTGAACGTCTGATATAAACTAAAACATGTATCTCTTATTGTAAATTAAGCCTTTTTTTATTTCCTAGCCTATTAAAAGTCTTACTTTATACATTAAAATCAATTTATCTCAAAATGTAAATTTTGATGTTCGATGTACCTTTTCAGAGAAACTACTGTTCACACATATGTAAATTTTTTATGATATATTTATAATGATGGCTAATATATACTGAA
Organism: Trichonephila clavipes; assembly: GCA_019973935.1. Lineage (NCBI taxonomy): Eukaryota > Metazoa > Arthropoda > Arachnida > Araneae > Nephilidae > Trichonephila > Trichonephila clavipes. The sequence continues at coordinate 101,589 of BMAU01021076.1, read as the reverse complement.
ATTAGATGCTTCTAAAAAACTCAAAAATTTATTTTTTATATATTGTTTACGCGAAAATTGGGTCAAATTTTTTTTTCGCAATGTTTGATAAAATACTTCATAAATTATTAAAAAATTCAAAATTAGCTAAAAGCTTATTTTAGTATAATGAAAAAGGTGTACTTTAATTGCATGAAAAATTTCAAGCATGTACATAACAGATTTTGAGAAAAGGTACATCAAAAACAGCCAATTTAACATTATCATTCTTCATATAGTGAGAGAGATTTCCAACTCTTCTTAATATGAATTGTAGCTGCATGTGCCCAGATTGGTGCGGCATACTGGTCTTAGGATTGTGGTCTGTAGATAAGCAATTTATTTTCTCTGCTCTAATATAGAGATTCTTGCAATGAATGGGTTGATTTTACAGACCGATTGTGAATTTAGAGTTAAGCGCTCGATGGATACCTGAGCTTTACCTCGAGGCGCTGTACACCACCACGCGCTCTCATTGGTCAAATCAAAAAGCGCACGCTTACGTCACTTCCTGTTACACACATTTGTCCCATTTCACGATCACTCCCACAAAAACCAGCAACCGAGAGGAAAGATGTTACACATAAAAAAAAAAGTCAAAAGGGGACATAAATAAATAAAGTAAACAAAAAAAATTCTTTAATAATATTTGTTAAATATTCTCAGTGAAAACTATTAACTCATTTGCAGCTCATTGGCGCAGCGTAGGGGGTGCAGAGGGGCTATGACCCCGGGAGGCATACGAAAAGGGGCGGCGGCAAGCATCGCGATATTTAAATTCAAAAAATATTTCAAACTCCAAATCGCGTCCGCGCGACGAAACTGACGGAAACGAGTAAAAGCTTTCATACACGCACAGATGCAGGAAGTTTATTAGTCACTATACAATCGCATTCATTTTTATGTTACTTAGGCTCCTGGTAACCAGTACTGTGTGAAGTGAATGATGCTCAAAATTATTTGCAAACAGAGGGACTAAATATTCATCAATTTGCTCAAAAAATACGTGCTTTACAGACCGTATTAGAAGCAAGACGAGAAGAATTTGTAGATGACGCTTTAATACATGCTAAAAGTTTATGTGAAGAGCTTGAAATTTCTTTTGAACCCCCAAGACGAATCAGGAGGAAACATATATTTGGCGACGGAAGTAAAGATGTTCAGTTATCATACGAAGATGACTTGATGCGAGTAATGTTTTCCTCAATCGACAGAGTAACTGCTGAAATTCGAGAAAGATTCCAACAGTTGCAGAATTTAGCGCAAAAAATATGCTTTTTTAAGGCCTGAAGGGATATTGAGCATGGACGAACTTAGATCAAGCTCCTCAAGACATTAATAAAGAATTCCAACTTGAGAGTGTATATCTACAACCTTTCCGTAGCTGCAACAGAGGCCCAGGCTGTAAAGAAGAACTCATTATATCAGGCTCTAAGGCATGGCATACATACTGATATTGACAATTGTATAAAAGATTTTGATATGAAGAAAACAATAAAAGTGCATTTTTAATCAATAAAAAAATTAAATCTGCTTTTTTTTGCTTTTACTAATTTTTTTTATTAATAATTAAAATTGAGAGGCGACAAATTTCCGGTCGGCCTCAGGCGGCAATAGCCCACGCTATGCCACTGTTGCAGCTTATAAAATCCAATGCTTTACACAGGGGTGGACACTTGTTTTGGCTCGAGGGGCCCAATGTTGTAGCGAAGGGCAACTGTATTTTTAGATATGATTTCATTCATTAGTTAACTTTACATCTCACATAAAGATACTCTCTCAAATTGTGCCATAAAAATCAATAAATGTTTAATGAAATAGTGTCCGTTTTATTGAATTTATTTATTATGATAATTTTATATTATCTATAGCTGTAAACAAAAAAAGTTCCAGGATTAATTAAATGTAATAAATGACCCTTTCACACTTTTCTGCAATTTTTTTTAAATTCACGTGGGAGATTTTTTTCTGAATTTCTCGTCACAGCCTGCTAGTTAATATCAATCGACTTGCATCTATATTTACTCTTTTTGATCTTAATTCAAGAAAAAAAACTTTGCTCATAAATATATGTTCATCCGAAAATAGAGAATTTTTTATATATATTTTTTCTTCTGACTGTTTCTCATCTGAAGAAGGAAAAAAAAAAAAAAAGAACAGTTAACCTAATTTCTCAGAGCTCCGAATTTTTCCAACGGATCAATGAAGGTCAATAAATGATTCATATCTTTTTTTTTTTGTTGTTGTTCATACTTCTCTTTCTTAAAATCAATCTTTAAAATCGGTATATTATATTTAGAGTCACGTTTCATAAAATATATTATTTAATTTTTATTCACCCCCCTCGGTTTTTGAGGAAACTACATGGTTCGTTTCAAAATTAGAAAAATGATGAAGAAACCAGCATATTGTCTTGCTTTTTCACTGAACGGTTTTAACTCTTGTTGTTGCTTAGCAAAAATCATGAATAGCTTAAATGGACTTTTCTTTTGAAGAATCTCTTTTTCCTCATACTCATGCATGATATACATCAACGATTAAAATTAAATTCAAGGAATGCAGTAATTATATTAAAAAAAATATTATATAATACTGAAAATATTAAGAATGTCTTTTTTTCCCTTACATATTATAAAGATTTATTGACACATAAATAACAAAAATAGACTAAATAACAATAATAATTTATTATTCTACTAGTTGGAATACCCGTCCTTCGCACGGGGGAACTGAAAAATTAAACAACACAGATTGAAGGAAAAAGAAGTTTTTAATGAGTTAATTTTATGTGAATTGCAAATAAAACAAAAAAAAAGCTTTTTGAATATCTCAGCTAAACAAAAAAAGAAAGAAAAAAAACACCTTTGTTAAATTTTAAGTATGTAGATCTAATAGCTGATAAAAAGAAATTTTTTTTATTTATAATTCCTCGTAAAACTCTTGAGGGTCGATTTTTCAAAATACCTCCCTAAGCTGATCTCTGCTCAGCAAAAGTAACACATTGTTAAAAGTTTTGCGTAATGAACGCTTAAAGTAGTGTAAATAATTTATATCTGAAAGTGTAATACATTAATATTACTCTCTGTTGCATTTATTTTATTTTCAAATTGTAATATTCGCAAGCAACGCCGTTTCTTAAATTATAATAGCGATTCAATGAAAAGCATAGCGAAATGTTAACGATAGAGTCAAGTTGGCAAATGCCTAGCTACTTTCGTAGCTCGAGCTTTATTAGAGCTTTGTAAGACCCGCCGTGTAGGGGCGAAATGCACTTTAATACTTAATCCAACCGCATTATGATTTACTCCAGTTTTTTTCATACAATATTTTTTTTGGATCACTACATTTACAAATTAAGGGATATACATAAACAAAATACTCCACTTTGCAAAATTTAATCCGTTAGAGCTAATAAATTAATTAAAGATATTCCACTGTAAAATTAATTATATACACCGTTCACTTAAAATAAGTAGTCAAATCATTTTCCAAGGTCTTCACTAACATACAAAAACATAAGACACTTAAATTTTGACATAAAATATTTTTTCGGGACAAAAATAATAATCTTTGCAATCCGCTGAAAACGCCATCAGATGAAAACGCAATATCTGCTACAAAACTATTCGCCTTCCCCACTAAAATACTCATCATAGACCCCGTGCTACCATATACCTTGGAAGAGTGGATTTCAAAGAATATTCCTGCTAAGTATTGGTAGAATATTCCTTCTAATTTGGTGGGGTGTGGTAGTTAGGAGAAAGGGGTTGCCAGCTCAGGTGTCGTCCACGTCACTTGACCATGGTTCAAAATTACGTGATACGTTGCCAAAAGCCCTCGTGTAGCTGAACAGTGCGACGTTAATATTCACTCACTCCAAAAAATACAGTACAGTAGTTATAATTATTTTTATACTTAAAAACGCAATATCTGCCTATTCAATTAAAATTATAGCGTTATAATTAACTACTAACCCCGAATATTTTTTAAAAATTTGTCCAAATGATGCAGTGTGAAAGAGAAAGTTTATTTACTTTAAGTACCAGAACCGACAAAAGCATTTATTTTGAAAAAAGATCAATTGTGTGTGCATAATAAAATCATAAAAAAAACATTAAATTAAAGAGAGATTTATAACAACCTCTCCCTTCAAAACTTAGTTTTATTCTGAAATAAAAAAAATAGGCATTATTCTGATCACAGGAATTAATTAGAAGCGAGCCCCTTGTGTAGCCAAAACAAAAAGAGTTTTTCGCAAACAAAAGATAGATATATGCTGTGGTGGGCTTTTTTGCAGCGCAAGCCAGATTTGCTTGCAGATGGCAGAATTTTTTCCAACTTACTTGACAAATATCGTTATATTTTGGACACTTTTTACAAATTTTTATAAATTATAGCCTATGTGTTATTCTGATGTATAAACTATATTACTGTAAAGTTTCATTCAAATCCATTCAGTTGTTTTTGCGTGAAAGACCCACAAACATCCTCACAAACTTTCACATTTATAATGTATATTAGATATTTTGATTACACTTGAAAAATACATAAAAGAAATAAACTTTCTGTAACTTTTATAAACATTAATGAAAAGAATGACATAATTAATTAATTTAATGGTCCTCAAATTGAATTAATTTTTGCCCCCTCTTTTCTGAAATTTTCCATGTGAACTTCTGATGCCTGTATTATGGCAAAAGAAAGATGCAGTATATTTTTTCTCCTTACGATTTCTAATTTGCTTAAGTGATTGACAATTATATAACGATTTCTAATTTATTTATGCATAGTGCTTATAAACATCGCACTATTTAGAAACACGAGGTCTAGTGGTGACAAACCTCGTAATTTTGAACCTCGGTCAAGTAACAAGGACGACTGCTGAGCTGGCATTCCAACTACCTTACCACGCCAACGGGAGGACGTTTGAGCTCTCGACAGATGCATCCACCCCTCTACAAGGTCTCCAGTGTCGCGAGGCCACGAATTTATGACCATGACCACTGGGCTACCGCTGCCACCTTAAACAACATTTGTAAAATTAAGCAAAATCAACTCTTGAGGGGAAAAGTGAGGAAAAATTGTTTTCGTTTGCCCAGTTGAGTGCAGCAACTAACAATAACATGAGCGGAAGCAACTGCCCATGAGGATCCTCACAAATTAGTCCAATAGAATGAATTTTGTAAATCGAAACTAATTATTATTGAATTTATCATGTATTCAGTTAGGTTAATTCTTCATAATTTAATGGTACATATAAAAAAATCATGCATTTATAAGATGAATAATTGAAACTAACACACTTTATATCCTTATAACAGTCTAACAAAAGATTGTGTCAACCATCAAAATATTTAAGAATAATCTTGGTTGCCTTTCCAAGTTCAAAAATACATGTGGCCTAATTAAAAGAAATTATCGAAATAACTGAGAAATATAAGCACTTAAAACAATTAGATCTTAATACAAAGTTGACTATTATTTTTAACGGAATTGTTCATGTGCAGAGGAGAGAGACATTTTCTTCGTTAAAATACTATCATTAGACTGATTTAGTTAAATTATAATTATTACATTAATAGTTTTGATTGATTTTTTATAATTATTTCTTATTAATTAACCTATTCAGTAAATGATAAAGTTTAAGAAGTAAATTTTTTTAACACTACTTAAGTCCTCTTTTTCTTTATAGCATATTTTGTGTGTTCAGGAAATAATGATTGAATAATTTGGCTTGCGTACTAAAATAAGTATTATTCTCTATCCTAAAATATTCTTTACTTCTAACGAAGGGTTTATTATTATTTAGAAAAGAGATGTTTCTTGCGAAACGCTCTTTTCGAACGCAAAGAGATTTCCTCACCTTCCCATCCTCCTTGAGGGGCCACGTCGGATCACCAAACCAATGGTTTTGGAGCCCATAGATTTCTCTCGCCAACACAACGCAAGTGAAGAGCGCCAACGATTTCATCCTTGTAGTAGAAAGGCTGATCTATCGTTTTATAGGTACTTTTCCTCCCCTATAATTAATCACCCGACCTAATGATTAAACATCTTTCTCCCGGTGATTTCTCACCCCTTGACAGCCTTTGCGCCTCCATTACCCACTCAGGGGCTTGGGTTGCCAATGACCCTAAACATAAGGGTGTCTGGTTCTTCACGCTCCGGGGTGCGGTTAATTATCATTCTAAAGAGTGGGATGAAAAAGACGAAAATATGTCGGAAATTTACGTTTGCACTCATACAGATACACTTTATGTGACTGGCATTCAAAAATAGTAACATAAATCAAATAAAGGCATCGAAAAAGCACGGAAATTCGTGATTGGCCTGTCGAAGGATTGAAACCTCCACGTCGGCATGATGTGCAAGTTTGCTGTTAGCCCAGATATCATCCTCGTCATTTGACATCCGTCACCTATAGTCAATCTCGTGCAGCTTCTGAGTGCAACATTAAGAATAAATTAAATCGAAAACAAAAATATATATCTTAATGAATCTTACAATAGGGAATTTCTCAACTTCCAAACTGAAGCAACATCCTTTTCAACAATTATCTAAATTGTGAACATTGTAAACTTTCTTTGTGGACTCAGAAGTAGGCAATTCAAAAGAACAAAACCTGTGTCGACTCACCTCAGGATTGTCCCTCCTCTTTCTTCCACATCGTACCACGAAAGGATCGTGATGCCCAGTTGAATTTTTATCCGTTATACTTCCTATCTCGAGCCGAACAGGGAGCTCGAAATTCGAAAATGATCCAAAATGAAAATAATAATGATTAATGATAGATTGTCCCACCTTAGACGATCTGATTGAACTGAACAAAAATCTGCTCATTTTATCAAATCGTTTCTCTGCCCTTTAAAATTACTCGATTCAATCTCTCATAAACTAGCTGGTAAGATTGACATCATTTCCGGGGTAAACCTTATTTTGCTCCGGGCCACTCACGAGACAACTATTTCACCTGTGCGGCAACACGAGAATTAATTAGGAAAAAACGTCTTCATACCGAGGCTGCAGTAGACATTTAAAATGAGTAAAATTGATAAAAATATCTATGACTTTTATTTCAATACTATATTAATCTCTCTGTCAAACACAAACTTTCGGCTTTATGCTTTTTTCGTTGAATTGGGGGTAGTTCCTTCATTTATGACCACGCCCCTATATTTCGATTCTACTTTTATGGAAACAAAGCAAGTGGCCGAGGTAACGGACTCGCGGCCGGTGTGTCATGATTTCGAATACCAGTACCGCTGAAGACTCGCTGTGTAGAGGAGGGGGCGATGCCCGTTAAATCCGTTGAGGCTCAAACATCCTCCCGTTGGTGTGGTATGGAACTTAGGAGATAGGTGTGCCAGCTCAGGTATCGTCCTCGTCACTTGACCATGGTTCAAAGTTACGTGGTTAGCTGCCAAAGGCCCCCGAGGAGCTGAATAGTGTGACGTTAATATTCACTCATCAATTCATTTAAACAAAGCTGTCATGAACTTAACAAATTTGATATTTTTTTTCTTCTCATGTCAGTAATTTCTTACCGTAATATAAACAATTGCCCAGTTTTTCTGAAAATGGAAATAAATAAATAATAGCCTAAAAGACTAAAAGAGCACGCTTTTATTGTAGATCGAACTAAAAATTGAAAAATAAATTAGAGTTTAAAAACTAAAAAACACGCTTTTATAGGTTTTTTTTTATCAAACTAAAAAGTAAAAAATAATTCTTAATAGAAGAATCAAAATGATTAACAAGAAAATTAATGTTATTGTGGTAAAAGCGTGAGTGGGGAGAAGAGGAGGAGCTCGCGTACTACATTTTTGCATTAACTCTGCATTTCGAAATAGGACTAGTAAGAAATTATAACAATTGATATGGAGTGCCCCATGCTTTTATCATAATGACATTAATTTTCTCGCTAATCATTTTATTCTTATATTAAGAATTATTTTTTCCTTTTTAGTTCGATTAAAAAAAAACTATAAAAGCATGTTTTTTAATTATTTTAAACTTTAATTTTTAGGAGACTAATTTCTTGTGTATTTTAAAGAACTTTTTTAGCTTATTAGTAAATTTATGGAAAATTTCTTAAAAGTTCTCATAAAGAAATTATATATATATATATATATATATATATATATATATATATATATATATATATATATATATATATATATATATATATATATATGTATATATATATATATATATATATATATATATATATGTATATATATATGTATATATATATATGTATATATATATATATGTATATATATATATGTATATATATATTGATGGGAGGCCGCCGGCCCCCGAGATACAGTTTTAATTTTTGCATTTGCCCTGTTTACAGGAAATAGGGATTACACAGGAATGTGGGTGCGTCTAGGTTCAACGGACCTTATGGCCGGCAAAATTATGTTCTTGCGCTCCAATCAGGGTGGTAGATTTGACGGTAATGAATCCGTAGCGGATTCTTTTTCGAAGTGATCTGGTCAACTTTAAAAGCTCGTGCACGACAATTCTCGGCGCTTTTACTCCTTCTTCGTCTGCCAGAAAAACCCTCCACTTTCGGGAAGCTCACCGGTTACCCGAGGTCAATCCCATCCGTCGCTCGCTCCCTCTTTCAAAGCTAAGTAATATTCAGTTATGTGTCACTTAATTTTAATCTTATTGTTTAATAAATTAATTGTTACTTTAAGAACCGGCCTTTTAATCTAGTGTACTGTTTTATTTGTCATTAAAGATCTAATGTTTAAACTTAAGCTATAGTGTGACGCCAAATGATAAATTAGAACCTGGGTATTATAAAATGGATAATAAGAATAAATTAAATTAACTTAAGTTAACCGGGCGTTGCATTATAATGGTACCGTGACAGGATTTTAAATTTTTTTTTCTTTGCACCATCATTTGGTGCCGGACAAGTCGTCGGAAATTTTTTTTCTTTTACATCATCTGATGTCGTGAATTTTTGTTTCTTGATGGGTCACCGAATAATAGTCCTACTTAATCTGTTAAACATGTGAAAAAAAATTTTTTTTTATGTGTGCTATTCCAGTTGTGAAATTTTTTTTTTTCTTATAGTAATTTTTTTTTATTATTTAGATACTTAGAGATGCTGTTAATGTATGTCTTTTCTTATGCTCTTTGTTAGTATATGTATGTGTGTATTCTCATAATCTTAACTAATCTAGCTATGATGTGTTGATATGTTTGTATTGTGCATTTTAGTATGTTTTAATTTTTTTTCCCGTTTAATTAATTCGAGTGTATATTGTCATATGGAGTACGTGTTTCGTTGCTAGTTAACAATGTTTTTTTTTTTTTGGCCCGAATGTTTGAAGTGGTTCAGTTAATTGATTATGCTTACTGTTCTGAGCGATTTAAGTGTTATGAAGATGATATTTCCGATAAAAAATTCGTTAGATGTTGCGCTGCTTAAGTTAAGAGAAATTAACTGTGTTAAATTTTGATAGTAATTGATTAGGTGTTTATGGCTGTAGTACTTGGAATTTGAGAGATTGAAGTGATAAAAAAAAAAGGTTAGTAGTTTTTGAGGAAAGAAAAATTGGTTAAATGTTCATTTGTGCAGTATTTGAATTTAGAGCTATTAAAGTGTAAGGAAATAGTTAAGTTTTGACGGAAATAGTTATTAAGTGTTCATTATGTTTGCGTTTGGAATTGAGTTTTTCTTTTTTTTTCTGAGATGTTGGGGTTTGTCAATTTTTTTTTGTTAATCTGCTGTTCTGGTTGAGATGAGAGTTTAATTGTTGGAGCGATGTTGTGTTTGGGGAGTGGGTATTGGTTATATCGATTTTTTTGTGGACATGTAGAGCATGTTAGGGCATTGGACTTCGTAAATGCGCTTGATTTGTTGTAATTTTTTTTCCCTCTCCTTGTTTCTGTTAAAATTTGATTTGGAGGTGTTGTGTGGGGTTTGAGTCTTGGCGTTCTTGGCCGATGGGGAGGACGTCCCATCTCTGCCCATGTCATGCCGGCGCACTCCTACTCGGAGCATTTTTGTTCACCCCCCCACCCCACCTGCCGCGGTCCAGGGGTGGAACTGGATGTGGGTTCACTCCGGCGCTTTGCGAGATCAGATATTCAGCCTCTCTTTTTTCTCTATAGGGTCGCCATTCACCCCCCCTTTTTTTTTGTTGTTGTTTGTTACTTTTCTCTCGGAGCTACTCGACGATAATAATTTTTTTTCTCGACGCAATAGGCTTTCTTTCGTCATAATTACAACTTGTTTTTTATATTGCATTTTTCAAATATGTATGAAACTTAGCTAAACTTTACTTAGCGTTTTTTAAACTTTTTTTTTATATAATAGAAAAAAAAAATGGAAATTTTGGTTTTTCTCTTACATTTAATTCGCATACTTTCCGCTGGAATTTTTTTTTATAACTATGCAACTTGTGTCATGTCGTTTTCTGATGTTTAAGTGAGACATTGTTGTAGTTGGTTATTTAATGAATTTTTAGCTCAGAATTTTTTTATGCACTTGTTTTATGTCATGTTTGATGTTTTAGCGAGATAAAATTTTGTACTTAGTTTTTTTTTAATGAATTCTAGCTCAAAATTTTTTTTATGCGGTTTGTTTCATGTTTTGGTGTGATGCTTAAAGGACATAATGTTGTATGTGGTTAATATTAATTTTAGCTTTAGATAAAAAAAAAAAAAAATTTTTTTGATGCTATGTGTTTTATGAAATATGTAAAATTTGTTGTTTGTAATAGGATAGTTATTTAATTTTGCTTTGCGATTCATGTATGCACGTCAATTTTAATTTTATAAATTTTAAGCTTTAAGCCATGTTTGTGACAAAGGTCAAATTTTGGGGTCCATGGACACCTGTCATGAAATTTGAATGTTGTTACTATACATACATATTTGACATTTTTTTCATTTATTACATAATTTTGTGTTGTGATTAGTATCTAGTATTTAAAAAAAAAAAATTTTATCATACAAAAGGTTCCTTTATTGAATAACTTAGTTTATGCTGATTTGATTGTGTATAACTGTACTTTCTAGTTAAATTTTGAGTTTGCATACAATGTTAATTTTTTTGGTAGCGGTATTTTGTCAGAAGCAATTTTAGTGATAATTTGTGTTAGTGTATTAATTTTAAGTGGCTGTGTATTACTGAATAATGATATCATTGGAATTTATGCTTGTTAAGATATGGATAGAGATGGTTGTTTGAATATTTTCCCTACGAAATTATGTTGAAACTTAATTTTTTTTTTTTTCGCTCATGTTGTTTTGTTAGGTGAGACGATTGCTAACTTTGATTTAAAATTTTCTGGTTTTCGGTTAGGTGTTTCAATGCTCATTTAATTTTTGTGTTGTTTGTTTTGCTATAGATTTGGAATTTTTTTTTTTTTTACTCAGGGCTCTAGTTAAATTGTGGTTTGGTTAAATTAATATGCAGTCAATCATTCTGTCTCGGTTGTGTGCTAAACTGTACTAGGAATTGAATGTTTTGTTTGATGTCGATATAGTACTTCTGTTGGGTTAGATTAATTGTGGTTTGGTTAAATGAATGTGCAGTCAATCATTCTGTCTCGGTTGTGTGCTAAACTGTACTAGGAATTTAATGTTTTGGTTGATGTTGATATAGTATTTTTGTTGATTTAGGTTAACTTGTTTTTTGATTAATGGTAGCGCTCGAGTAGATTATTGAATTGAGTGTTGAGGTTGATTTAATTTTTTTTTAGGGTTTTGGATTTTAATTGTAGTTTTGCATTGTTATTTGGAAATAAGTTTTTGGTCAGATAATGGTATTGTTAAATTTTATGTTTTGTGTACGCGTAGTTGTGTTAGCTTTGAGTTTGGTTTTGGCTAAAAGAATTTTGATTTAGTATTGTTTGTTTTAGATATTGAGTTTGATAATTTTTTTGGTTTGAAAATGTTGGAAGAGGTTTGGGTGTGAATTTTTTTTTTGTTTCACTAATTGTTTAAGGAGTAGATAAGTTTGAGTTAGGGATTTCGTGGAGTATTTGAGAGAGTTATTTGAAGGAGACAGATAGGGTTTGCACTGATGAATTTGTTGAATAATTGGGAAAGTTTTTTTTTTCACGGAGATAGATAAGTTTGCTCAAAGTACGTTTATTCGATGGTTGTTTTTTATGGAAATGGATAATTGAATTGAAGGAAAGTCATGGTTTATTTGAGAAAATTGTTTGATGTACAGAAGGAGATTTTGAGTTACGGATTTTGGGCAAAGGGAATATTGAGTTGATATAATTATACGGTATAATTGAGAAAGTTGTTTTGATGTAAGATAGGATAATTTGAGTTAATGATTTGGTACAGTTCCGAGTAAATAGTTGATGAACATGGATAAGTTGAATTAATGGGTGTGTGGTATATTTAGGAATGTCTTGAGATGCATTTAGGAAAGTTCGAGGGAGGATTATGCGAGATTTTTGTGAATAAGTTGATGAGCAAAGACTGGTTTTGGTTATTGGTATTGCGGAGAAGTCGATTAATTATTTGAAAGTTGAAGATAAGTCTAGTTAAGTGTTATTGAGTATGTGAGATTTTGTGTAAATAAGTTGATGAGCATAGATGGTTTTAGTTAATGGTATTGTGGAGCAGTCAATTGATTATTCGGTAGTTGCAGATGAGTTTAGTTAGTGTTGTTGAGGCATAAGATGTGAACGATCTGAGGTAAAGGCAATTTTGGATTATCGAGGAATCATTTTAAGGTTACTGAGAATTTTAGGTTTTTGTTATAGAATTGTATTTGAGTTATTGATTAGAGGATTTTCGATGAATTGAGTTAGCGGTATTATTGTAAATAGAGGATCTTGTTTTTCTTTTTTTTCGTGTTTGTATATTTGTTGCGCGTATAGTGAAACATTTTGAGTTTTTTTTTATATTATTTGGACTTGTGGATACATTGTATTACGAGGATTGTTAAAAAGTTATGTTCATTAGTTAAGCGATATTTTTTTTTATATATTGGAAACTATGTTTAATTTTGTGTAACACTTGCAATAATTTTCTTTTAGTTAAATTACTTTACTCTGTATGTATCGCCTCATATGACTTGGGTTGCATATCAATTTTATGTTTTTAATTTTTTTCTGAAATTTTCAACTGCACTTGTGATTTCTGAATTCATTTCCCAATATGGAAATTCGCATGTATTTGAATGTAGAAGAAATTGTTTTTTTTTTTTTAAACTCTCTCAAATTTTTAAAAGTATTAATCGATATAGATATTTTTTTTATAATCGGATTTGCATGGTTTTTTTTTTTTTCTGCCTTTGTACACATTGGGGATGCATCCTGATCAAATGCACACTCATCGTTTGCAATTCTAAATTTAATTGCACTAATTTTTTTTTCTTTATTTCAAATTGTAACCAATGCTCGTAGTGAATTTTTAAATTCCTTAGGCTACTCAGCATTCATTGAGGTTATAATTTTTTTTTTCACCGTTTATACTACTCGTTAATTTATAGAATTTTAATTTGCAAATCTGAATTAATTACGTTAATTTTTTTTTAAACTTTCATTTTTAATCAATGCTTGTAGTGAATTTTTTTAATTTCTTAGGCTATTAAGCATTCTCGGAGGTTATAGCATTTTTTTTTCACCTATGCACACCCATTGTTTCAATTTCTAATTTTTCACTTTGAATTAATTTTTTTTTACGAAAGATTGTTATCGATGCTCTTGGTGAACCACTGCAATTTCTTATGCTTTGAGTACTGTTGAAGGTTAAAGTAGTAATTTTGTTTGGTGGTCTGGGACATGCACTTCACATTAATCGTGTCAGGATTTCGATGTTAAACGATTATGAGGTGTCTGTTTCTGGGTGCCATGTTTGTATTGATTATATATGTTTTCACTAGTACTTATTTCTTATCACAAAGTATTTTGTTCGATGCGCATATGTGTGGTTATTGTGAGTAGCGAAGCTGTTATATATGCAATTTTTGATTTTACTATGCGTTACTCGTCTTATTTTTTTATTATTTAGTGGCACATGTTTCTTTGTGATTGTTCGATTATTTCTATTTGTTATTTTATATATGTTGTCCTTGTGAATTGTTTGGTGACCCATATCCCATTCGGCAAATTTTTTTTTTTAAAAAATGAATTTAATTGTAGTTGTTAGTAGTTAATTTGTTTTCTCCACCTTTTCGCAACGTTTAAGGAATTAGGGTTAAAATGCAATTTTCTTGTTGATTGTTGTATTTTTGTGTGTGCAAAGTAGAATTTTTTAGACAATGCTTCTTGAAATTTTTTTTATATTGAGTGATGGGAGGACGAGATGGGGACCTCGGGTATCCGAAAGCCCTGTGGAAGAGTGGGAAATTTTGTTCTACCTATTATATATACACTACTGATGCTAGCTCTCCTACGAGAGTGTTCGTGTTTTCTCTCTTTCAGGACATCAAGCCATGGTTGTTTCAGGTGCATTGGATCTAGTTGTATCACGAGATTAACCCCGTCGAGAGTCAGATTTCTGGATGTACCCCTTGCACCATGGACAGAACCCCTACAAGATTCAAACAGCACCAGGTTACTACTACAAGACCGAGGGAACTGTTACGCTAAAGTTTTACCAAGATTAGGACGCTCCAGACATCATTTTTCTTGTTTTCTTCCTTCGTGACGTGGACAGCCGTTCGTGACCAGGAGTCTGTGAGTGCCTGTTGAAAGGAAGAATGGTCTGTTGGAACTGCTGCTGCTATTGCATTTTTGATACGGACATTTTCCTCAATGAATTTTTCTTGTGTTGGAACTGCTGACGCTATTGCATTTTGTATTTACATTTACTACAATGAATTTTTTTGTGTTTCTTTATTTCTAGTTTTGTTAATCTGAAAGAGGGGAGGAGTGATGGGAGGCCGCCGGCCCCTGAGATACAGTTTTAATTTTTGCATTTGCCCTGTTTACAGGAAATAGGGATTACACAGGAATGTGGGTGCGTCTAGGTTCAACGGACCTTATGGCCGGCAAAATTATGTTCTTGCGCTCCAATCAGGGTGGTAGATTTGACGGTAATGAATCCGTAGCGGATTCTTTTCGAAGTGATCTGGTCAACTTTAAAGCTCGTGCACGACAATTCTCGGCGCTTTTACTCCTTCTTCGTCTGCCAGAAAAACCTCCACTTTCGGGAAGCTCACCTGTTACCCGAGGTCAATCCCATCCGTCGCTCGCTCCCTCTTTCAAAGCTAAGTAATATTCAGTTATGTGTCACTTAATTTTAATCTTATTGTTTAATAAATTAATTGTTACTTTAAGAACCGGCCTTTTAATCTAGTGTACTGTTTTATTTGTCATTAAAGATCTAATGTTTAAACTTAAGCTATAGTGTGACGCCAAATGATAAATTAGAACCTGGGTATTATAAAATGGATAATAAGAATAAATTAAATTAACTTTAAGTTAACCGGGCGTTGCATTAATATATATGTATATATATATATATGTATATATATATATATATATATATATATATATATTTAAAAGATTTTCAACAATTTCAACACTCTTATTGTATGATTCCTTTCACTCTCATTTTCGAATAGTGAAAGAATCAAATTTTACTGAACAGAAATTACTGAATGAACACAAAATTAGTTAGTATAATTGAACATAATCTATTTCAAGAATGTGTTTTTTAAGTTTTAGTTTTGGAGATTACGAATAAAAATTAAATCTACTTCAATATTAATATTTAATGGATATTTTGTCTTGCTAATAATTGATCTACATTGTTTAAATTAAATTCATCTTATAACATAGTGCTTATGACCATAATGCTTTGTTTGATTGAAAACAATTATGATATTTCTAAAAAAATCATATTAAATGGATATTTTATTTTAATAAAAAGAGAGAAGCTCTCAGTCAAAGTATGTTTTAATTCACAACATATTGATCTTCTGGTTTATAATACACCTATATTGTAACCATAGTGTTTTGTTTATTTGGATGAAATATATCTCAAATTCTTTTTATGTAACCCGATTTAAATACATTTTACGCTTTTACTCATTAAAAAAAGGTAGAGAAAAATTAGTTACTTCCTGTAGAATCTGGTATATAACGCGCACCTATACTTTCAAGTGGCGAATTTTAATTTTTATGTACATTAGTCGTATAACACACAACCCCTTTTTCATGAAAAAACCTGAGTTGTATATGTTATAAGCTCTCTTCTTGAGAAATAAGTCGGTTTTTTTTTTTTTTTCGTTTAGAAATTGGAAAGCACGTTTAATTATTGATTAGCATTTTTAAGTTATTTTTTTATATTTTCTAAGTCTTTTTATTTAATTTACTGTACTTTAACTTTGTTTAAAAATTGAGTAATTGCACGTGCATGCTATTATTATCTATGTTGGGAAAAGTTTTTCTTTTAGTGAATGGCAACGTTTTTGTGACATCGAAGAATAGAACATAAAATAAATTGATTCAAAATGATGTAGTAAACTCTACCGTATATTATATATATATATATATATATATATATATATATATATATATATATATATATATATATATATATATAATAAGAAAACCACTCAATTAATAATATTTAGAGGAGAAACAAAATTCAGATAGAGTTCGGGCTCTTAAAGTTTGGAAGTCATTTATTCAAAATATTATCTGACGCTTTAGTAAAAAATAGTATACATCTAGAAGTACAACCTCTTAAGTTCATAAAGAATGCCATTTCTTTTAAATAAACAGTATTTCGATCCTTGTAGAAATCTAATTTTTTTCCTATGACCACGTTTTTTTTAAAGCTCTAATTTTTATTCACGGCGTATAATGCACACACGCAAAATTCAATCTCATTTTTTTGTGTTAAAAGTGTGTTATACGCCGGATTTTATGGTACATATTACCACAACAATGTCAATGTTCAAGATAACCCGCCAAGTTGGTGACCCCGATTTTGTATGTGTCGTACGGGCTGGGTTGACAACGAGGGAAGTGACAACCACCGTATCAATATTACGGGGCCCCAGGGTCATTTTTAACTTCCACGGCGCCCTAGGCATTTCAAATTGTTGCGTCCCCAAACACTACAGAGCACCCCGGCCCCCCTCCTTCATTCCTTACCTTGACAGTTTTTGTTCGGGAAGGGGGGGGGGATTTTCAAACGACTCTCTTACTCTTTTCCCTTTTTTCTTCTTTTTAATGAAGAGTTCTTCCATTATTCCCCACCTACAGGGATGGTGTACCAGTGGCACGCGTGCCATTGATGGCATGCGACGCAATATTTAGGGCACACCACCGATAAAAAAAGTTTGTATTTTAGCTCAAAATACTATGTTCACTTTGAAGTCTTACGAAGAAACGAGGGGGATCGGTCGAGGGGCGCACACTCGTTTGTTTTTGTCATGTCTTAATTATGTCGTGGACTACAATTGCTAATGATGCAAAGTTTGTCTACGGATAGCATAATCAGTTTTGTTGACAAAACTGTATTTTAAAGTTTATTTGTGTTATATTTACGATTTTTAACTGTTATTTAACAAGGTTAGTTTAGTGGAAAAACAGAAAATTCAAGGAAGTAAGTGTAAAAGAGAATTTCAAACTTCGGGGACCAAGGGCATAATCAGTAAATGCTACAGAACGGCGTGCGTGTGTTATTTTCCGGAACAAAATGGTATGTAGAATATTGTCTGTAAAATGGTATTTTGAAATAAATCACAAATCATCTCTTCAAAAAAGTGAACCAGAGCAAAAATAATTAATTGCTTAGAAAATCGTTCGGCAGAAGATTCCAATTACGCATGCATTCTGCTAAATGTTACTGACATCTTAGCAGGTGCGTAGCTACCCCCATATCAGCCGTATCAATGATACCAAACCCCAACCAGCGTAAGCAAAAGAATTGCCAAATATTAAGGGGCAACGAAGAAGAGCCCCCAATGAATTTGGATGCGAAAGACGAGCTACGCCAGAGCACCTTACAAACCTAATAGAAGCTGTTTGTCACCTAATGTGCAACAACAGAAGTTACACTAATGATGCTTAAATTTGAATTACACGTGTAACAAACACATTTACATACAGTGCAAAATGTATTTTTTCGTAGAGAATAAAGAGTTGGTCGTGGATTTAGTTTTTTTATTGTTTTCCCAATAATCACAAGTCAAAATTATATGGCACGTCTATATCTCGTTGAACATTCCATTTTTTTAAAGAAAGAATGGCACATTGATCCATAAAGGTTCACCACCCCTGGTGTTGAGTACATATTATTGTATAAACTTTTTAACTTGTTTATATATCATTCAACTTCTTACTTTTGCTTTTACACATCCTGACGGTTGAGTCACAGTCATTGTCTTATGGAAACAGATGTTTTCTTCGAGCTTTCATCATTGCAAAATCATTAATGATATCATAATCAATTTCCATTGTTATATGATTTTTAGTGCATAGCAACATTAAACTATTAAGCTTTACATGTCCCATAGTAGTTCTCATGTCCGTCTCAATTCTCTTAAGAGTAGAAAAACTTCTCTCTGCTGTAAAGTTTGTCACAGGAAGAGTCAAGTAAATCCTCATTGCGACTTCTAAATTTGGGAAGGTACTTTTTAGTTTGTTTTTCCTAGCGTAGGAAAAGATTACTCTTGTTGTTATTTTTTCCACCTTCATATACATTTTAAGATGTTGACACTCTTATACAAATTGTTCTTCAATGATGTCTTTGGGGTAGCTTTGAGCCAAGTATTTCGCCTGTTTTGTGACTTCTTCTTACTCCTTTTCATGAAGATTTCTGAGTATCTCGAATTTGCGTTCATAACTTCGTATCAATCTCTTCTTTTGTTTCATTGTGCGAAAATATTGTAAATACTTGGTAAGAAAAACTCCACAGTTCAAAATCTCTCTCTTGGAGATATTCTCTAGAAATATAGGCCTCTTTTCTCCTGTGAAAGAAAATTCTTTTTTCTTATTTTTTCCATAGTTGGACTCAGGCACGTTTGCTAGTTGCAATGCTTTTGCCTCGTAATCATCAAAGTTGGATCTTTTTACAGATAAAAACAAATATAGCGTCTGTAACTTCTTATTAGCGCAAAGGAGATGAACATCTTTCCTTTTCAGTATCTCACTGGTTTTGTCCATCTTTTTTAAGATTTCATCCCAAATCAACATTAATAAAGTAGTCTGAAAACTTTCTAGTGCTATGCGGAATCCTTCAGCTGTAACTCGCGTGTCAGGTGTCTGAGTATTGTCTTCAATTAAATCTTCAAGACCATTCTTGATTTCGTTACGACTTGTAACTTGAGATCTGAGAACATCTGCCCTTGCAGACCTTCTAATTTCTAGTTTCATGCAGTGATTCCATCATAAGAAATCTATGTTCAGTTTTCAATTTTTGTTCATTGCTCCTTCGCACATAATCTCTTAATACATTCCCTCCATAAGTAGATGACGAAAAAAAAAACTGTTAAGTCCTTGTACAAAAGAAAAGAATAAAATAGCTTCACTGTAGGCTTTTTCCGCAGCAAAACAACCAGTTAAGTGTAAGGAATGGGCTGCACATGGTACGAACTCAGTAAATACATTTTTTTCTCATATTCTCGACTGAAGACTCGAGTACACTCCAGACATGTTTGACACATTGTCGAAACTTTGGCCCCGACAGTTTTTCAAATCTAGTTTCTTTATAAGTTCTTCAAGCAAGTTGAGGGC
This sequence comes from Trichonephila clavipes, assembly GCA_019973935.1. NCBI lineage: Eukaryota > Metazoa > Arthropoda > Arachnida > Araneae > Nephilidae > Trichonephila > Trichonephila clavipes. The sequence goes on along the minus strand of BMAU01021076.1, from coordinate 81,880 downwards.
TGCTTCTTCCATACCTGGAACTCGTACTCGTATAACGATAACCCTCGCACAAGGTGTTCATCAGCGCAAGCTTTTTTGATAGAAACGTATCGAAGTACTACAGCCAACTGGTCAGTGTCTGAAGCGTCGGGTGTAGGGTCAATGGAGTAATGTGCAAGCTTGACCTCTTTTAAGATTTCTTGCAAGTCTCTTTTGCTCAGCACGTCTGTGAACTCGCTACAAATGTTAGAAAATAGATAAGATATACTCCCTTTACCTTTGTTGCTATATTCTACTAGATGTTGAGAAATAAACGGATCAAACTCACTGATGAGTTCAAGGCATCCTAAGAAAAGCCAGTTTGTTGTATATCCAAGTTTCTAGTCGTCACCCCTGAATGGAAGGCCTCTTGCCGACAAAAATTTCACAACAGAGACAGCTCTAGCGAGGAAATCTTACCAATACTTCACCTCTTTGTCATATTGACTTTGGACTGCATTCTGGACTGTGTTGGCCCCTTTTCTTAACAAAAAGGTCAATACATTTGTCATATGGACGTCTGACCTCTCATGCTGCGAAGCAAGTGCGAAAGAATTCTTCCAATCATTACAGCCAGTTGCCAAAACTCCACGTTTTCCCTCAGGCTGAAGGAAAAGGCAATAGAAAAAATACCTGGCATTTCAATTTTGAATAGAGTAACCAGTTCCTCTTATATTTCTATCTCCACGCGACAGCTCTCCAAAAAATAATTTTGTTGAAAGTTTAAGCTTAATTTTGATACCTTCACAACAATGCTTCGAATTAGAAAAATCTACTTCTAAAAGGTATAAGTAAGGTATAAGCTCACTCCACTTAGTGAAGTGGTCAGTTCTTACCAATATAAATCTATATCTTTCGGAACGGGATGCTGGGTAGGGGCCTAGTAAGTCTAACGTCACGATTTCATTGGGGTAATTAGATACTATCGGAATTAATCGACCAACTGGTAGCGCATTTTTATAATTAAATTTTTGACACCGGTCACAGGTTGATACATATTTAAATATATATTTCCTCATATATGGAAAATAACACGTAATTTTAAATACGCTTTTTTCTTTCCTAAATGGCCTGCTAATTGCTGATCGTGAAATTCGTGCATTATTGCTTCGCGAAGAGATTGAGGAATGTATACTCTGAGTTCCCCAAGAGTTGTACAATACTTCTCTCGCGTAAAAGAATAAACCATCAATTAACTTAAAATCCTGGGACCAACCCTCGCATACAGTTACATTAACTGAACCATCGTCCGGAATTTCCAAATAACGATAGATGTGCCCTAACTCAGGATCTTCTCGTTGTTCTTGAACTAATTGTTCCCTGGAGTTCAAAGTTAGGCTCTAAGAGCCGCGCACGAAATTTGTGATCCTTCAAAATTGTCCACCGGATTCCTAGATAGTACTTCCACGACAACATTCTGGGCACCAGTTGATGTTCCCATTCAATGTTAAACTCCGATAGCTCAAGTGCCCATCTAATCATCCTACTAGATAAATTTTTCCCATTCGTGAGTTTTGTTAACGGCGCATGATCTGTTATGACCTTCACTGGCAGTACCTAAAAATAAGTCCGAAACTTATTCAACGCCCATATCAACGTTAAACACTCGCGTTCTGTAACTGTGTAATTTCTTTCGGCCTTGTTCAGGGTTCTAGACGCGAATGCAATAGGTCTGTGATTTTGATTCAACACAGCACCAATTCCGGCCCCACTAGCATCCGTAAATAAGTTACATTGTTCCTGAAAATTTGTCAATTGTAAAACTTGCGCCTCTGTTAATGCTTGCTTGACTTTATTAAAAGGAACCTGTGCTTCCGTCGACCAATTAAATTTTGCCCCCTTTTTCTTTAATCTATATAATGGTTCACATATATCTGCATAATTAGGAATAAATTTTTGGTACCAACCAGCCACCCCTAAAAATTTAGATACTTCCTTATTGTTTTTAGGTGGCTTCATTTCTGCGATCGCCTTGACCTTGTTATCATCGGTTTTAATTCCGTCCTTACTAATTAGGAGTCTTAATATCTCAATTTTTCACGTACAAAGTGACATTTTTCCTTATTTAATGTTAGACCTGCGTCTCGCAACAATGTAAATACCTATGTTCATTAAAAGATTGAAACGTAATGAAGCAACTAACAAAACGCCCTAGAACAGGTTTTAGGACTATTTCGATTGCCTTTTGAAAATTTGGCGCCGCCCCTAAATGACGTGGAGAAATTCAAAAGTGCCATTTCATGCTATAAACACGGTTTTCTCGATATCCCTAGGATTTATGGCCAATTGAAAGTATATATAACCTGATTTTAAATCCAGTGTTGACATCATAGCTGTGTGCGGAATGTTTGTGATCAGGTCATCTATCAACGGCAATGGGTATCTCGGATACTTAGTTATCACATTGAGTTTGCGATAGTCAATCACGAATCGATACGCCTAGGGAGAATTTGGAAGAAGGGCATTAATTTTGGTGTTAAGACTACCGGCGACGCGTATGGTGATTGAATAGGCCGAATCTTACCCTCCTGTTACATTTTTTCAATGTTATAGTCAATTATTCCCTGCTGTACTTTATCATACCGATAGAGTTTTGACACTACTGGCCCCTGTTCCTCAGTATCGATTTCATGATATAATACATAAGTTAACCCAGGAGGGTTTGAAAATAGACCCTTAAAACTATTAAATAAATCCTTTAATGCTTGATTTTGTCCTTTACCTAGCTTTGTTTCGGATTGATCAATCTCGAGCGGCTTTTCCACAATTGGCACTTGTTTAATTTGGTCATCTGGAATGACCAAAGATATCTTATTGAAATCTAAAGTTCAGTTGGAATCTTTCATAAAGTCGATTCACATAAATGCATTGGTACTGCATATTGTCAAGAATATGAAATTCCCAGGTATTCTGGAAATCTCGGATCCGAATATGCAATTCGACCCGACATAAGTGACAATACAGGACTCCTTGGGCCGTCACTACTCTATCTTTCGTCTTTTGACATGGTCGATATGAAAAATATCTCTGGTAGACCTCTTCGGATATAAATGATATCTCCACTCCTGTGTCCCTCAGGGCTGTGATGAATGTTTCGTTCTAAAGAATGGGAACATAAGAAAGATCTACGGGTGTCATTCTTAATGAGGAAATCATAATAGTACGTCGTTCTATATTTGGAGGATTTGCTGTACTTTGCGATCGATCACCCCCAAACTCGCCTCGACCGCTTAAAAGTTTAAATACCTGTCTTGACCATTCTGACCCCTGAAAGTACCGTTCCTCGAACCACTCTGTCAACCGCCGTGATTATTGAATCTATGTTCAGATTGACCACTTCGGCGTCGACTATCGAACCTCTGCGGTCTGCTATTTTCATAGTATCGGTTGTTAACTCTGTTATCCCGCCAATTCTCCTGCCTATTCCTGTTTGGGAATTGATTATTCGCGTTATGGGTTGCGTTTCGGAATTTCTGAGTAGAACCCCTGGTCATTCTATTTAGAAACCTCTCCTCGTATTTATCAATTATTTGTAGAAGACTAGACGTAGTCTGCGGGTGTCGTACCTCCACATAATCCAAAAGTTTAGGTTCTAAACGACTGATAACATGATGCAGCAGTTTTTCCTCCACCATGTCTAGTTTTAATTGTTTGTGTATTAATAATTCATACACAAAATCGGAAGGTCTTTGGTTGCTATTTTGATACAACGCATAGAAACGCGTTGCGAGCTCCGATCTATTTCGAACCACGGGGAATTGCTCCGTCAAGGCGTGTTTTAAGTGCGCGTAATCTGTCGCCTTTTCCTTTACAACCTTATAACCTAAAACATCAAACCAATCTAGTGCATTTCCCGTGAGATGACCCTTCAGATATTCACAAGCTAGTTGTGTGGGTATCTCCTAATATGTTAAATTATTATCAATGTTTTCGAAGAAATCGTAAACATTTTCTAATCGCGAAAAAAATTGCTCTGGGATTACTCGAAAATTAGATCCAACTGTAAACTCGGGGTTACTATTACCTTTGGCGCCACTGTGAGAACCTCCCTGGGTTCCCCCCTGGACACTAAGATTAACTTGAGGCAAAGAATGACCAGACGCCACTTCTAATTACAAATATTAAATATGTCTACGTCAAAGGGATTTACCTTTACTATTAAATTAAATTACAAAATATTAAATTAATCAAGTACTAAGCTCAATATCGAACGGGCTTACCGGAATTGTAGGTCCGAGAGGCAACGCAGTTAGGATTACTATTCTTCATTAACTTTATACTAACTTTACTATATATTAACTATTGTGGTCAAATAAGCTAAGGATAAAATATCACCTGGCTCTATTGTCGTTCTCTCAAATTAGATCAATCCTTCTAATGCTACTTCGCTGAATAATGAAAGCAATACTCTAATCACGCAATCCAGGTGAATCCTCTTAACTTCGTCACTACTTCTCTTGGCTCAATCGCCTTTTATCTGCTAACTTACAACGCTCTCCTTAAATACCTTAATTCATTTGCATACCCCATTTTCTTCTTTTAGAGCTGGTTGGAAATATAAGCGAATTTAAAATCCCCAAAGACGCCTCAGAGTATTAATGGAAATGTGCCGTATAGATTCGTCACAAATGCTGAGATGAAATTTGGTATTTTTGAATTTCTTTTCTACAATATCAATTTTGACGTTTTCATGTGACTTTATCTTTTGTTGAACGAGATTGATAAATTTATTCCAATTTGTTTTTTGGCTAAAAGGATTTGTTGCTGAGCTGTATGATACTTTGGGTTTAATGATTATATATAGTGAAGGGATCACTTTCAAAATTATCTGTATTTGTGGACCTCAACAAATCACAATTTAAATTTATTCATGACAAAGAAAGATCAATTGCTCTAAATATTCCTGATAAATGAAGATAAATTAGATTTTTATCGTTTAGTAACATGAGATGCTTTTCAAGAATCCAAACAAAAATCTTTCTTCCAGTAACATTTGAATTTTTTTAGCCCCATACCTCATGAGATGCATTGAAATCTTTTAAAATCAAACCGTATAATCTATATTAATAAAAGAAAGAGTTAATGTGTTTGTGTGTTTCAGCTTTCCGGCCAAATTAAGCAACCCAGTAGTCTAAAACTTGACATGTAGAAGCTGTAGGTCATTATCCTAATTACCTCAAAGAGTTTTTTTCTTCGAAATTCGCTTTAGATTTTTTTTTAAATTAAATTTTTAAGCGATTTTTCCATGATTTTTTTAACAACTGGATTTTAGTTTTGTTGATTTGGCAACAGTGTATTTGCTTGAAAATTCTTTGCCTTCGAAAATTTGAGACAAATAAACAGCTTTTAGTTTTACATTTTTTCCAGCTCTTCACATATTTACCAGCTTCATATTGTAGTGTCTGTTTGGTGGTAGATTTTTTAAGAGTTAGAGCGACGCTCCCGCATCTGCGGGGGAAAGGTTACCGTTTTGCAGAGGAGAAGGGGACTGACCCTTGAACAAGGAAAGAGAGAATCCTTTGTGTTTTTGGAAGCGTGGAGCGCTTGACCGGGATTTGGTGTTAAGGAAAGCGAGTTAATTTGACTGAGAACCTTCGCATGGCGCGTGGTTTGCTGTACCAAGAATAGAGCTTCTTGGGAGTGTCTTAACACACGACGGAGTGTGTTTGTTTGATTGTAGTGATAATCAAGATAAAATTGTATTTGATTTAAGAAGTTTTAGAAAGTAATTGAGAAAACATCACACATATTTTCTTTTGTAGTTAATTTTTTTTATTTATGTATTTTAAGTATTTGTAATAGCTTTTATTTTAAAACTGCATTCCGGTAGGAAGATGTATGGTCCTTCAAGCTAAACCTATTTTATATTTTTTCAATAATTCTAAATTTACTTGGTTTAATATACATTTTTGTTTTGCTTATATTTTATTTGATTATTCCGAACCCGTACAGGGTTCATTTAATTTTGTCGTTTCTTTTTCAGCTGAAGAATTTGATTTACTTTGTGAGTGGTTAGGTTTGTTTTCATGTTATAATTACTATTTTTTGTATAAGGCTGCGTCACATTTATTATTTTATTTGCATGTTTTTAGTTTTCAATATTAATGGTGATTGTTCATATGTTTGCTTTAATGTTTTTACTATTTTGGTTTCATCACTCTTCCAGTTAAGCCATACTTTTTAACAGTTATTCGAAATTAAATTGGTTTCATATACATTTTTATGGTTTTGAGTTAATGTTGTGTTGATAGCTTTGGTATTTGTTTTAATGTTGTAATTCTAAATTTTTATTTTGCGCAGACAAGACATAGGAAATTGTGGTTACCAGCTTGGTGAGTTGTCAATTGTTGAGATATGTCGTAAGTACCCTCCGGTTTCCTATGTGACGGCTAGCATGTGCTTCGTTTCTTATAATGTCACCTATTGGCTGTGATAATACGTAAGTACCCTCGTGTCATGAGTTTGCATACAGCACTTATTGTACCGAAGCTATATGTAATTTTGGAACTTACATATGGTCACAACCGTGTTGGTGACATTATATGAAAGGAAGCACATGGCTGTCAACACTAAAGTAGCTTGTTCTGAGTGTGCCCTGTTTCAAAATTACTCCGGGGCCCTTTCTTAGATATGACAACCTGTGATGTACCTCCCCTTGGAAGTACATCCCTCGAAGCATCAGCGCGAGCTAGAGGTGTAGGGTTATCGTAAGAACTAGAATCAAACATTATCTTAATATTACTTTATTAAGTTATTCAACTTAAACTTTGAACAAATATATAAATTAATGAATGAGAGAATCTACGATGACGTAATACGCAACACACAATATAATACAGACCAATCTCAATAATTGTGTGTGAACCACCTAATCTTCAAATATAATAATAATAAGTAATCAATCCTACCTTATATTATTCTGTAATAAACTTGTCTTTATCTATAGTGGTAAGTGGCTTTACGTTTAACTTCTAAACGATCACCAATATGTTTACCAACAACACGTAGAACTTGAATCTTTGAACGTCGAACTTCAATAATCATCCAATACCACAACGCACATCAATTGTCAAACATTCCTTTACACTACCATTATATTGCCATCATTGCCCTCATTACCATCATTGCCATCCTTCTTACTCTAAGATCCTATATTTATCCTATATTATTTGCAACTCTTCACTTCTCGTTTCTTGGATTTGGTTAGAAAAGAGTTTCCATTAATTCTGGCCCAAAGAACCCAAAGGACTTGTTAAAGAAAAGACGCGTAAGGCGTCACAACCCCTCCAAGAAACAAAACGTGATTTATTCGAGGGTCTTAATGGCCCTTAAGAAATTACGGGCCTAAATTTTATTCTAACCATTAATTTCTAATGCTTCACTTAAATTTTAATTTTTGCTATTCATCTTAAGTTTATTTTTTAATATTTCTCCTTAATTTGAATTTCCACAGCTTCAATAAATTTTACTTAATTAAATAGACCAACATTCAAAGTCATGCATTTTAATCACGGTAGATTCTCACATGTACAGAATAAATAGACGTGTCCCATCTGGGTAACAGAGCCGGGGAAAAACCATATATGACTTAAATGGTATAAAAAACGAGGCCCACACGTCTCTTAACTAACTTAATTCTACCTAAATGTTTACTTAAATTCTAACAATTTTGCTTCTTTACAGCTTCTCATATCCGTCATGAAACACTAGCTTTGTTCTTTGTATAAAGGTAAACTTTTCCTTAAATTCCTATAGAATTCAGGGTCTGTCACCCTGAAACAAAAATTTCTTGAGTACTTTGAAAAAAAAAATTTTACACATTATGATTACATTTCACAATTTTTATATAGTACATATCACTTTTAAATTGTAACTAATTTCTATACATATTTTTCATCTGGTTCTTTCAAAAACTTCCCCTCAAATCGCGCAGTGCTGGTTAAACGTTATGTTAGTATGCTATCTACGCCGCGTTTCCCAAAACCAGATGTTCCTTAATATGAAACAATATAACAACACATATATGTACACTATACAATTACAAACATTTTTCAATAAACAAAATAAACAACCAAAGGCATTGTCGCATCCCAGCGAAGTCATAACAGAAGTAAACAAATGCATTTTTATAGTTGTTTTCTCCAGATTTATACAAAAAAAATTTACAAGACAAAAGCTTTTTCCTTTTCTAGAAAAACACTCATTGTAGTCTCTACTTTTGCTTGGCATCTAAAATTTTAATTATCCGGCCGTGACTTGGCTTTATTGCAAAAATTCTTCCGACCACGTGTTCGAAAGAATATAATAAGAAACGATACAACCTGGTTCTTATGACTTGCAGTTGGCGTTTCCTACCAAGACCTCCAGTGACAAGGATTTCTTTGTCCACGTTCCTCTCCTCTCCTGGTCTTGCCGTTGTTGATCACCTCCTCTTCTGGCATTCTTGTTGCTTGATCTTGTTCGCTCCTCGATGTATGGACTATCTTTCCTTTCTCTTCCTTTTCTGGACCGACTTGGTCCTCCTTGTTGTGTCTTCCTCTCTGTGGTCTGTCGGGATTCTTCTCTTTTTCCAATTCGTGGTCTAAGGTTGTAGCCGCTTGTGGTGGGCGACAATGTCTCTTCCCTTCGGCTTTTCTTTCTGTATTTTGTCAAACAATGATTAGTTTTGTAATTAGACGACAAAGCCCTTTTATTCACTCTATGCTCTGATCCCTTCTGAACCTTCCTTTCTGGTCCTCCTGACCTAGATTCATTTGCTCTGTTATATCTGAATTCCTGATTTTTACCCTTTTTAATCATTCTATCTTTCTCAGACCAAGAACTAGGTATTGATCTGATAAGTGGTCCGCGCTTATTTGTCTTATTTGTGTGTTTCTCTCCCTGATTATTTCTAAAACTTAACCCTTTTTCTTCCAACTCACGCTTTACTTGTGACCCTTTCTTTTTACCATCTCGCGAGTCATTTGATCTCCGTTGTACTCTGTCAAAACCACTTGATTCATCACGCAAACTACCGTTATCTGAACTACCTGTTCCTATCTCCATCTCGTCACATTTCCTATGACGATATATTCGAACCTGATCTATATTAATCGTTAACCTTTTTCCCGCTTTCCATATCACTACGTTGTTATTCTTAACATCTAATACTCTATACGGACCTTCAAATTTTGGTTTAAACTTAGCTACCACTTTTCTTGTTGCTGAACTTAAACGATGTGTCGCTACCAAAACTCAATCATTCACCTTAATTTGCACATCACGCCTACGTCTATTATAATATTTCTTCCAATTTTCATGTTTAGTTTCTGTGTTTCGTCTAGCCTCCTCAAACAATCTCTCAATATCTCCTATTGCAAATTCCGTTCCGTGTGATACCATCACTAATTTCTGAAAAGGTGTAATTAACTTTCTACCTAAGAATAATTCCGCAGGGGTTTTCCCCGTTGTTTCGTTTACAGCCGTACGAATAGCATAAGCAAACTCACGTAAGAATTGGTCCCATGTGTCATGTTGCTCATTGACAAAAATTTGCAATCATTTGCACCAGATCGCGATTTACGCGTTCTATTCTATTTGCTTGAGGTCTATAAACAACAGTCTTCACATGCCTTATGCCTAATCTTTCACTTAAATTCTCAAAAATATCGGAAATAAATTGGGGACCGTTATCACTAATTAATTTTATTGGAGCTCCAAAACGCGATATATAATTATCAAAAAAATTATCTGCTATAACTCGAGCAGAGGCTTTTTTAAGGGGTATGATTTCAGCCCACTTGCTGAAATGATCCGTAATTACTAATACATATCGGTTGCGTCTTACTCTCGACACGGGATAGGGACCTAACAAATCTAACGTAACTGTTTCATTTGGATAATTTGATACAATTGGTATTAACCGACCAGCTGGTAACGCGTTTTTATAATTATTAATTTGGCACATATGGCATGTAGAGACATATTGATCAATAAATTTTCTCATATACGGGGAATAACAAACAACCCTTATTTTATGATAAGTTTTAAAACGTCCGAAATGACCTGCTAATGGCTTGTCATGAAATTGTCTCATAATTTTATTCCTTAAAGATTTTGGGGAATATATACTCGCATTTCTCTTAATGACGTTGCATATTTCGCATAAAATAACAAGCCTTCTACTAGCCTAAAATCGTGAGACCAATTCTCACATATTGCCGCATTAACCGAGCTATCTTCTGGGTTTTCTAGATATCTATAGATATGATCTAATTCAGGGTCTGTTTTTTGTTCTTCTATTAACTGATCTCGTGACGAAAGTACCAAATCTCTGATTATTGCGCAATTAACTTTCTCTCCGATTATACTTTCAATTGTATTATTATCTAAAACATTAGCCACAGCATTTAACTTCGTTTTTGACAAATCAACGCGCAAATTCCTGTCATCTATCGTAATATCTTCAACCTGTGTTTCTTGAATCGCCAACGATTTCCGATCAAAGTCCAAAATGATCTTTGATCCACCAATGAAGTCTATCCCCAGAATACATGGGTATTCTAAATCTGCGGTATTCTAATCATGGGTATTCTAACACATGGAACAACCAAGGCTTTTTAAAATCCCGTATTCGAATATTTAATTCTACAACTCCCATATTTCGACATTTAGCTCCTTGCTCTGTGATCAACTGAGTACTCGATTTCTTTACTTGTTTATAAAAAAATATTTTTGAAATGTCTCTTCCGATATAAATGACTTCTCCGCTCCAGTGTCCCATAACGCTAGCGTAAAAGTTTTGTCTAATAAAATAGGAACATACGGAAGTTCTACCGGAGACATACATATTTCTGAAAGTTTAATCGGTGACTGATTTATCGACTGCTTCTGATCACCTTTAATATCATTCACTTTCAAAACATTTAAACGTCCCCTTTGTTTTCTACTGCCTCGACTAAAATTTTCACTCGAACCCCTATTTCTTTGGTCTCCTGTACTAAAATCGTCATTTTGACCTCGATTTCTAAAATAATATCCCCTATCGTTAAATCTGCGATCATCGTTTTGAAACCTATTCCTGCTCTCGAACCACTGATTTCTTTGACGGTTGTTCTGATTGCTACCCCTATAATCATTTCTACCATTATTTGGTCTATGTACCACTTCAGAATTTCTCCAATTTCCTCGATTATTACCAACATTAGACATCCTGCGCTCATTCCGACCTCGTCCTTCCCGGTTATTACTATTTCTCGAACCCAATGTTGCCTTGCACGAATATCTTTCCTCAAATTTAGCTAATACTTCTAATAATTGGATCGCGGTTTGTGGATTACGAACCTCTACATAGTCCTGCACTTGCGGCTCAAGTCTAACGAAAATATGATCTACAAGGGCTTTCTCAGACATCCCCAGTTCTATTTTCTTATGTATTTTTAGCAAATCGTAAGAAAAAACTGTCGGCTCCTGGTTCTGTCTTTGCTGAGACGCGTAAAACCGGGTCTCTAAGTCCTTTTTATTTTGGATGGCTGGGAATGCTTTCGACAATGCTGCTTTCAGCTGTGCGAAGTCCGTGGCGGTATTCTGCACTAACGTCGATCCGAATATTTGGTACCAATCCACGGCTCTACCCATGAGATGACCTTTTAAATACGCACACGAGAAGTCACTGCGTATTTCAAGTAATTTAATTTGGTTATCTATACCCTCTAAAAATTCGGTGACGTTCTCCGACCCAGAAAAATATACTTCTGGCCAAACATTAAATCCTCTCACGTTTCTCATCTCTAGGTCATATAGATTAAACCTAGTTGGGCGCCATTGTGATGTACCTCCCCTTGGAAGTACATCCCTCGAAGCATCAGCGCGAGCTAGAGGTGTAGGGTTATCGTAAGAACTAGAATCAAACATTATCTTAATATGACTTTATTAAGATATTCAACTTAAACTTTGAACAGATATATAAATTAATGAATAAGAGAATGTACAATGACGTAATACGCAACACACAATATAATACAGACCAATCTCAATAATTGAACCGCCTAATCTTCAAATATAATAATAATAAGTAATCAATCCTACCTTATATTATTCTGTAATAAACTTGTCTTTATCTATAGTGATAAGTGGCTTTACGTTTAACTTCTAAACGATCACCAATATGTTTACCAACAACACGTAGAACTTGAATCTTTGAACGTCGAACTTCAATAATCATCCAATACCACAACGCACATCAATTGTCAAACATTCCTTTACACTACCATTACATTGCCATCATTGCCATCATTCTTACTCTAAGATTCTATATTTATCCTATATTATTTGCATATCTTCACTTCTCGTTTCTTGGATTTGGTTGGAAAAGAGTTGCCATTAATTCTTTCCCAAAGAACCCAAAGGACTTGTTAAAGAAAAGACGCGTAAGTCGTCACAAACCCTCCTGGTGTGGGACTGTAGTTACACATCTTGGGGTCTTGTACCTTGGGGGCCCTGTAGGCCCGCTTTTCCACTTAGGCGCGCAAAGCGCATGCCTAGGGCGCCAAAGGTTTGGGGGCGCAAAAAAATTGGAGGGTGAAAAAAGGGAATAAATTAAAATTACAAAGAGAGAACGTACAGCCACCTAGTAATTATTAAAAAGCCAATATTATTCTCTTTCATTTTTATATCAAAATTATCAAATCTTCGTTTCTCTATCGGAAAATTTATTATGTAAATCACTTGGCCTTTTTTCCCCATATGGTATATTTTTTGTTTCTTGTATACCATAATTAAATTGTTCTCAAAACTCGAAAAAAAAATGTTTATCGTAGCGTTTCTAAACGGTTGGGCGCACCCCCCTAGAAGGGTGTGATAACCCTGGTTTGGGGGAGGCTGCCAGATTTAAAATAATTATCAATTTAATGAAATAATTTACATTGTAAAATAATTGCATAATAAAATATATTCTTATATAATAAAAATGAAATACACATTCACAGTGATATAATACAAACTACTTATACATGTATCAGTACTGCGCAAAAAAAGTTTTTAATATTTAATTTATCTATATTCAATTAAAATCAAGTTTAGTAAGTACTAGTCACTCCCCTGGGCTTGTCATGTACAAAGTTATATACAAAACTTAATATTTATCTTAATAATTAGTGCGGTTTATACATTGGGCGCCCAGGGGCAGGATAGGATGGATTTTCTGGTGATAAATTTCGATCCTCCGGTGCCAAGGGGGCATAGAGATCTTCTGCCCCCAGGGCCCGAAATGAGCTTAAATCGGCACTGCGGTTTATAATTAAAGTCGTATTGTATTGTAGTTTTGTGACGAATCTTTACGGCACTTTTCCACTAATACTCTTGGGCTTCTTTAGGTATGTAAAAAAATTCGCGTATATTTCCAATCACCTCTAAAAAAATAAAATGAGATATGCAAATCGGATAGGGTATTTAAGGAGAGTATTATGAGTTAGGTTTAAGAAGGCGATTGAGCCAACAACAGTAGTGACGGGCTTAGGAAGATTCAATTAGATTACGATATTGGAGTATTGCTGTTCTTATTCAGCGAAGAAGCCTTAGAAGGATTAATCTGTCTGGAAAGATCGGTAGTGTAGCCAGGTGATATATTCAAACTCGCTACCTCTTACCACAAGCGTTAATATAATAAAGTTAGTTAAATCTCAGTGAATGATAATAATTCAAGTTGCGTGAATTTCCTCTTCCGGTAAACCCGTTCCATATTGGGCTTAGTAATTGATTAATTTCATATTTCATAATTTATTTTAATAGTAAAGGTAAATCCCTTTTGACGTAGACATATAGTTGAATATTTGTAATTAGAAGGTTTCTAATTGAATCTTCTGAATAAATATAATTTCTTATTATACAAGTGGCGTCTGGTCATTCTTTGCCTCAAGTTAATCTTAGTGTCCAGGGGGGAACCCAGGGAGGTTCTCACAGTGGCGCCAAAGGTAATAGTAACCCCGAGTTTACAGTTGGATCTCTCTCTAATTTTCGAGTAAACCCAGAGCAATTTTTTTCGGGATTAGAAAATGTTTACGATTTCTTGGAAAACATTGATAATAATTAATTTAACATATTACGAGATACCCACACAACTGACTTGTGCATATCTGAAGGGTTATCTCACGGGACGGGCACTAGATTGGTTTGATGTTTTAGGTTATAGGGTTGTAGAGGAAAAGGCGACAGATTGCGCGCGCTTAATTTAATAGTAAAGTTTTTGACGTAGACATATTGTTTATTATTTGTAATTAGAAGGTTTCTAATTGAATCTATTGAATAAATATAATTTGTTATTATACAAATGGCATCTGGTCATTTTTTGCCTCCAGTTAATCTTAGTGTCCTGGGTGGAACCCAAGGGGGTTCTCACACATTTAGAACCAAAACGGATTGTTTCAAGAACTCCATTGTGAACAGCATCACGTGGGTATTTAAGAACAAAAAAGATAAAAATAAGCAAGAAAACATTTTAAAGAGGAGGATAGTAAAAATATATATAAAGAGAGAAGTAAATACAAAACCCTTGAAGCCAATAAAGAAGGTTTTTGAAAAAGACATGCGAAAGAATCCCCCTTCTCCCAAGACCTTTTTAAGATAATTAGGATAATCAAAAATAGAGCAAATTGTAATTATTCCTCATTTAATGTTATTGAGAACAATGGGATTATATTTACTAAGGAACAATCTCAAGCAAACTGTTTTCTACAATATTATGCAAAACAAAATAACGATATTATTCAAAATGTCTCTATTCCGGATAATAGTCAAGAAATTAATAAACCCTTTCCTTTAAAGAAATTAGAAATAGCAATATTTCATCAAAAGAACTGTAACCCAGGACATGATAAAATTTCTCTTCAAACAAGCAATCACTTCCCGACCGAAGGAATAAATCTACTTCTTAAGTTTTTAAATAACAGTTGAATATCAAGTCATATTTCAACAGAATGAACTCACTCAATTATATTACCTTTCTTAAATCTTACAAAAATCCCAAAGAAGTTGCGTCATACCATCCAATATCACTCACTTCAGTTATCCTTCAGTTTTCGCAATAAAATTTTTCATGTAAATCATCCTGGTTTTTACCCTCATAGTAGCATAAAAACCCTACTTCAATTACAGCATGATATAATATTAGCTAGAGAAAGCAGACAATATTTTTTGGTAGCTTTAAATATTAAATCAGCATATGATTCAGAGTGGCTAAACTAATTAAATAAAGTTACATATTCTGGTAGAATATTGCGATGGATTCAAAACTTTTTACATCAAAGAACAATACAAGTAAAATGAAGAAAAAATTTCTCAAGAATCATGAAAAGCAACTATGGCATGCCTCAGGGTTGTATTTTGAGCCCTTTCCTTTTTATGATTTATGTATCAGACTTACTTAAAATCCAACATGGCAGCCATTGTCTTTTATAAACAGATGATATCTTTTTATAAAAGACAATGTGGCATACAATAGTGGCACAAATTCGAATGAAACAATAGGTAATATGCAAGAGTTATCGAATAATATTCCAGCCAGGTAGTAAAAAGTTAGACTGCCATTCCAGAAAAAAACAGTTTAATTAACTTTTCAAGAAAAAGAAGCACTGTATCTCCATTACTTAAAATAAGTGGTAAACTGATTCCTGAAGTGAAGGATCTCAAGATCCTGGGTGTAATCTTTGACCCCAAGATTACTTGGAAAAATTAAACTAATTATTTTCGTCTAAAAGGATTTAAAAGTGTAAAAGCCATTAAAGCCATATCTTCTCCTAAAATAGGAACAAAAACTTACCATCTTTTAACTATCATAAACGCCACAACCTGCTCTACTTTGACTACACATTGAGTAATCCCATTGCAAAAACATCAGAAAAGGGCCTAAAACGTCTAAAGCTCTTGAAGAGACTTACTGCTACCAAGTGGGGAGCTACTCGGGATGTTTTATCCACAGTTTATGCAACCTATTTGCGTCCAGTGTTGGACTATGTTTGTGAAGTTGTGACCCTGGCAAGTACAATCAGCCAGAAAAGTTTTCTGGCTTTCTGACAAGCAAATTTGTTAGCAATTTCGGCGAAATAAATTTGTTAAGAGATTTTGAAATCTAGAGATGATGGTCAAATCCGAAAGCTTTTCTAGTGTCATATGATTATTTCTCAAGTAATTTTTAATTTACAGAATTTTTTTTTACCTGAAGCTACAGAAACAGATCAGACTAAAAAATCCTAATTGCTAGAGCAAAATTTGGAAAACGAGGAATAAGATCATTTTTGACTATAATTTCTACTATCGCAATTGGCTGTTTTTCACCAGGAAGAATATCTTTGAATGAAATTATTTCATTGAAGAGTTGTACACCATCTGTATCATTCACAATACTTCCTTCCTTCTGTACCTGTAACTTAATATCTAATCCATGCAGGCTTTCATCTTTAGAAATGTTGTGAAACTCATACAAAAAGCAAGATGCTGAATAACACTCAGATAATAAGATACATCTTTCATTTACGGAAGAGAACTAGTGATCAAGAATTACAAAATAAAAAGTAGTCTTCATTTTCTGGAAGGGCTTTGAAACTGGTTCATTACTATTCTCACAATCAAATAAATGGACCTTTATCCTGAGCTTCAAAATTAAAAATTCGGGATCAATTCCCTAAATTTCTTGCAAGTGTTGTTGCTGAATCCATACATATTTTAAAATTATCGTTTTCGATTATTTTATGCATTGTTTCTTAATGCCTTTTAAGATTACATTCCTTAACAGCTGAAATAGTTTTTACATATCACAGGCATATTTTATTCTTGTTTTAAACACCAAAATATTGCATTTCCTATTTTTCTTGAAAACTACGATGCTCCCCTTCAATTGATTTTTTCTTACTCATTGTAGTTGAAGTTTTTTTAAAATTAAATAACTCTTTAGATTAATATAAATTGAAACCAAAATCCACTTTCATTTGAAAACGATTGAGCAAGCACTGCATTTTGTCTCGATCGTCTATGTTTAGTCTTGTGACACACACTACCTTTGACTTCAATTTCATACTCTCACCGATGATTGGACACTCCAAAGACAGAAGGAGAAAGAGGAATGTAAGCCGAACACTCGTTAAACTGTGGGATGTTTACACTGTCCTAATATTCTCCAATCCTAGAGTGGGGTTTCAATGAGCAGCCCCTGTGCCCACAGGAAGTGCGGGGTCATTGACCAAAATGGACAGAGGGGATAAGAGCGGCATAGAAGAAGGAGAATGACTTGTAACGTGTTGTTAACCACACGGAATTTTAGTGTAGCTGCATAAAATGTGTGATAAATACAGTTATACAGTCCACTGCAATATGAATAAATGCATTTGAAAATTTCATAAAAATTAATTTCGTGTAGTAAAAATATAAATGAAATATTTTTATAAAATATAAAAGAATCATTTTTAATCTAAAGGAGATATTTTTGTGATCAAATTTGATTTCTTTTAAACCAAGAATAAGCAACAAATAAATATACTAAGTGGCTAAAGTTCGCCTTTTAGGTACTCGTCGATTCTTTTGTTCTCTCACCGTTGCTCTTTTTCTCTGTATCTGCATCCGTTCTGTCTGCGGGAGTCTCTACAAACATTTCTGTGAAGCGTGCTCAGTCACATGTCATAGTGCCGGTAGGTGCTGCCTTTCTCATATATATGTGGGATTATGGTACAGTTCTAGGGGTATTCAATGATTACACTCGTTTTTTTGCTAAAATAACGTTTAACGCTGGACGAAATACACAGTTCTACTCACTACCACAGACGTGTAACACATATAAAAAATAAAGTATTTACAATTCGCTCAAACACCTCTGGCTCTTAACGACAGTTCTAATGCAGTTAATCTTCACGATAATGTTGAGAGGGACCTGCGCGTCTCTCTTGTGAACAACGGGTTGGTGGGTCCCTACTCGGCCACCTTTCTCGTCGCTCTTTCTTCAGCCCCGGATCATTGACCTCCGCGTCTAGCGTCCGCTCGCTGAATCCTAATTTTCACAATAATCTCAGGTACAGGGGTGTTGAGAGTGACCTACGCGTCTCTCTCGGGAACAACAGGTTGTGCGTCCCTACTCGGCCACCGTTCTCGTCATTCTTTCTTCTGCCCCGGATCATCGACCTCCGCGTCTAGCGTCCGCTCGCTGAATCCTCTCTCCTTCGTTAACTCCTGGTGGCTGCCTTGACAGCGCCCTCTATAGAATGTTCATGTGGAAATTTCCCACATATATAGAATAAAAACATTCGATTTGATGCAATTCATTTTCGAAAATGTCCATAAATACTACCAGTAAAAAATTTATGATAACAAAAATATGTAATTCACTTAGAAAATACTACCAACAAAAGTAAGTACATACAAATAACACTTATAGCTCACTAATCAGACCCATCATGGAGAATGGCGTTCCAGTATACTGTAGAGCCTCCGATACAAATGTTCAAAAACTTGAAAAGGTCCAGCTCAGCGCTGCTCGGATCATCACTAGTCTAAGAAATACTTGTCCCAGAGATATAGTACCTTTTGAGGCGGACCTACTGCCCCATAGCCTTAGGAGACGTGCATGTCTAACAAAATACTACAACAAACTCAGAAGTCTGTATTTTCGAAATCGTACTTCTGCTTACTTTAAAGACTGGTGTAATAATCAGAGATTCCAGAGAAACAGTCCCTTCAGCCAAATGGTCTCTTTTAATCTTAACGTTGGAGCTGTGGAACCGTATCACATGTCACAATGTCTTGACCCAGTGGATGATCTTGACGGTGTCTTTTTCCATCCAGAATTGCCGGTACACGTCAATAAACAAACAGATCTTCCTGCCTATCTAAGGCAACTAGTTCTAGATATACCAACTGACGCCTTTCAGGTTTATACGGATGGCAGTAGAGACAATTATTATCGATCTGGCAGCAGAATTTACATCAAATCGCAAGACCATAAGAATCCAGAGAAGAAATCCAGATGGTTGATCAGTTTTTTGCAGTGAGGTAATAGCCATTGATGAGTGTCGGTGCTAGGGGTGAGCAAGCCGGGTCCCTACCCGGGGCGGTAACCTTAGGAGGCGGCAAATTGGCTTTAAAATTAACTAGTTTATGAAGAAAATAAACCAAGATTCATTTCAATCTTATAAAAAATTAATTTGCTGAATTTTAATCATTATATGTATATATATATATATATATATATATATATATATATATATATATATATATATATATATATATATATATATATATACACTGGTGTGCAAAAATTAAGGACGAAGTCGAAAAATTAGCATATCAGCTGAACGAAGAGGCAGAGTGGACAGAAAGACCAATCAGGAGATTAAGTAAGGTGATGTACGGTAGCACATGCGCAGATATGCAGGTAGACCTAATGGGGGAGTGTCTGGGTAGTATAAAGCATGTTGTCGGTGTAAGATCAGTATTCCTGGCAAAGAGATTGCACGCCGTATAGCAGTTAAAATCACACCGAGTTGCTGCCTCAGCGAGAAATGGCGAATAATCAATCTGTTAGACGACATCTGGATGCTTTTACTCGAGGTCGAATCATTGGGAAGTTGGAGAAGGGCCGCAGTGAGACAAGTGTGCTGCAGAGTTCGGAATTGCTCACAGCATCGTTTCACGACTTTGGAGACAATTTCAAACTACAGGAACAGCTATCCGGGGGTTCAGTAGTGGTCGTCCACGAGGAACCACACCCGCAGATGACCGGTACATTGTCTTACAGGCCAGAAGAAACAGGCGGCAGACAGCGGGAGAAATCGCTAGACACACGACACAGGCGACTGGACGACCGATATCGCGTTTTACCGTGGCCAGAAGACTGCATGGTGGTGGTCTGTTTGCACGACGCCCTGTACGGTGTGTACCTTTAACGCCTGCCCATCGGAGAAGGCGTTCTCTATGGTGCCGGGAACACCGGAATTGGAGAGACAATGAATGGGGACGAGTACTCTTTAGAGAGCAGATTCAGTTTGAGTAGCGATTCTCATCGCATACTCATCTGGAGAGAGCGGGGAAGCCGCAATCATCCCTCGAACATCATTGAAAGGGACAGGTATGGAGGTCACGGTGCTCTCGTTTGGGGAGGCATCATGCTTGGTAGTCGTACAGACCTTCACATCTTCGACGCAGGTTCAGTCAACGGGACCCGTTATTGTAACGAGATTCTTCTTCCATATGTGCGTCTTTTTAGAGGCGCTACGGGTCTGCAGTTCCTTTTCATGGACGACAATGCACCATGTCATCGCACAGTAGCTGCCGAACAGCTCTTAGAGAGTGAGGATATTGAACGTATGGATTGGCCGGCACGATCTCCGAATCTCAATCCCATCGAGCATGTATGGGATTTTCTAGGCAGACGCTTGGCAGCTCGTACCTTACCACCAATAACGATTCGGGAGCTTCGATTGGCGCTGCAAGACGAATGGGCAGCAATGCCTCAACAACTCATTGACACCTTCATTCTCAGCATGGGCAGACGCTGTGAAACCTGACTAGCAGTCAGGGGAGATCATATCCCCTACTAAAGACGGGATGTTTCTTGCTGGACACCCATCACAGGGATGTTTCGGCCTTCAGTCGCATTGCGCTCCATGCTACTTTTTCAATCAAACTTCTTTTTATCCCTCTGATTTCTCTTTTAGTAAGTGTTGCTTACATATTACACATGTCCTTACGTATTGGGGATCTTACGGTATTAAATGTGTTGATTTGGAAAGCTTTTGTACAAAGTTATATTGAAAAAAACCGTCTTAATTTTTGCACACGTCCTATAATTTTTATACATATATAGTATATATATATATATATATATATATATATATGTTTACGAACTTTTTAAGTACACTGCTCAAAATAATTAAAGGATATTGCAGGGATCTTGTGGCTGGGAAACTTTTTAGCTGATTGATACATGGTCGACAGACGTAGTAGGTTATATGATAATAAATTACACATGTTTGGTAGAAAAAAATGCATTTTATTGCGCATTTGTGTACAAAAGGAAAAAAAACATAATTTGTGCATATGAGAAAAGAAGAATAAAAAAGGTGTTTTCTTCAAAGGAAATCATTCTCAGTAGGGGGTATGGTTTCCACGGATGGCCAGCAACGTTGAGCACCTTTGAGGCATGGAGTCAATGAGGCTATTAATCACGAGTTGGGGTATTCTGTCCCACTCTTCCAGAAGAGCTCTTTTTAGTTCTTGGAGAGTTAGTGGGGGGTGGTTGGTGGCCAGCAACTCGTCTTCCTAGAGCGTCCCAAACGTGCTCTATCAGATCCATGTCTGGAGAACACGCTGACCATTCTATTCGTACGATTCCTTCCTCGAAAAGGAAATCCTACACCAGGTTAGCACGATGTAGCCTGCAGTTATCGTCCATTAAAATGAAGTCATCTCCGATTGCTGCAGCGTAAGGGACTATAATAGGTTTGAGGATCTCATCCATATATCGGCGAGCAGTCAGAGGCCCATCTCGAATGATGTACAGGTCTATGCGCCCGTCAATGGAGATACCACCATACACCAACACTCCCCCACTGCCAAATCTGACACTTTCATGCACGAACGCAGGATTATTCCTACTGCCACGGTCCCTCCAGATGAAATACGCCTATTATCCGGATAAAGAGAAAAATGGGACTCGTCAGAAAAAAGAACATTGCTCCATTCATTTCTCCTCCAGTTCACATGCTTTGTTGCCCACTCCCTGCGGTCGCGACGATGCCTTGATGTTAGTCTAACACATACAATCGGTCAGCGAGCATACAGACCTACACCATGGAGCCGGTTTCGGACAGTCTGAGTTGAAACCGTGGTGCCAGTAGCCGAGCGAAGGTGTTGTTGGAGAAGAGTAGCGTTCATATTTCGGTGTCTCCGAGTCGTTAACACTAAATAACGATCTTCATTGAGCGTTGTTGCCCGTCTACGACCTTGTCCTGGTCTTCGGCCTGCACTTCAAGTCTCCAAAAAACGGTTCCAGATCCTGGAAATCACACTTTGTGACACTCCAATGGCTTGCGCTACTTTGGCTTGAGTTTGGCCCCCTTCTAACCTACCAACAATTCTCCAAGCTTCTGAATCGGTTAAATGACTTCGCTGAGACATCGTTCTCATCGAAACAAAGCAGCCACTCACTCAGTCACTGAATGCCGATCATCCTTGTCTTCATTTCAATTGAAAGTCAAATTTCATTCGCTGCCACTGAAGTGACGTTTTTGACATCGAACTCAAAATTAGCATACTCCACAGTTTGAAAATCAGAAAAATTTACATTTGTGATTCTCTTCTTCCATTTTCGGCGAAAAATTTTTTGCTTATATCTTCATTTTATATAAAACTTACAATATCCTTTAATTGTTTTGAGCAGTATATTTTAAAGCCAAAATATATGAAATTCACACACACACAAGGACACCGCTCACAAGCATAATAAATTCCCACTTAAAAATAGCATAAAATGTAAACAAAATGGAAAAATAATGGTTAAATAAATGGACACACATACTAAGTGCTTAAAATTTTTTACCCTGTGTTTTAATTTGTCGAAACATGTATGAAAATGCGGGCGGGAGCGAAAAATCAGCCCTGACAAGCTTTCGCACGCTTTTAGCCGCGACTATAAAAGGAAAAAAAGGCTGCTTTATTTATGGAATAATTGCATTGCAGATTGGTTACTAGTGAAGTAGTGTGAGTTATAATACAATTACTATCTACTGAGTCTTTTTAAACTTGTGTTGTGTTATAAAAGTAAGGTGAGTATAATATATAAAAAAACATTCACAGTTTTTCTTAAGAAATATTGAAATAGCTTCTACAGAATGTTTCTTTTTAAGAGAGGCTTTTTCATGTATTTTTAACCGATTTCAAAAGAAGAAAAAGATTATCAATTCAATCAATTTTTTTTAATGTTTGCCCGGCGATTACTTCGGCATATCTCAACCGATTTGAATTTTTTTGTTTTTGTTTGATAGGGTATGTTACCAGATTGGTACCATTATTGAAAGGGTGGTTTAAAATATTATCCCCTAATTATGGGGATAACATTTAGAAGTTGATAAAAAATAAAAGTATCCGAAAATATAGTTAAAATTTGATGTGTATAAAACCACTGGGAATCCAAATAAAATGCAAAATTAAAACTTTTAAAAAGTTACCCCTTTTACCTATGGGGTTAATATTAAGGGGTGGAAAAAAATTTAAGTTTTCCGATTATAAATAAGATTATATATAATTTTCCAAAAAAAAAAACATAAGTCACTCGATTTTAAAAATATATGGATTTACTTTACATCACTTGAGTAAAGTCGGATAAAAATGATTTTATACTTTTTAGTGCTTTTTTTTAAGTCGGATGTATTTTTTAAAAAAATTTTATTGAAATGGTTTCTGAAAAACGA
Source organism: Trichonephila clavipes (assembly GCA_019973935.1). Classification (NCBI taxonomy): domain Eukaryota; kingdom Metazoa; phylum Arthropoda; class Arachnida; order Araneae; family Nephilidae; genus Trichonephila; species Trichonephila clavipes. The sequence goes on along the minus strand of BMAU01021076.1, from coordinate 58,436 downwards.
CCATTATAGAATACATTAATCTATTGATATAAACCAGAGGTCTTCAAACTGTGTTCCACGGGGTATACCCATGGGTTCCACGAATTAAAATAAAAATTCGAAGAATGAAAAAAAAAATTTAAAAAAAAGGTGTATGCAAAATATTCACGATTTCTATGGTGTCTTAGAGTATTTTTTTTAACAAGTATTCATTAGTATTTAAAGCCGTGTTTCCTAACCCTGGTCCCATGGGGGAAGGAAGAGGGGGCGATAAAGAAGAATTTCGGTATCTGGTTCCTTCTCTTTCAACTAATTTCCTATAACTTTTACTGCTTTGTATGCGGGAATTCGGGTACTATTGAAAGAGATAGATTTTGGCAGAGATTAGTCTCAACAAAAGTAATGAAAAGCTCGTTGAAGTTTTATGAATGAAAAGAAAGGGGCAGAGGGAGAGAATGACCCCGAGAAAAAGACCATTTTTCGAAGAAAATTTAGGGAATCTTGTGTCAATTTGACTTCCGAGAGAGAGAGAGAACTAATTCTTTTAGCTTCCTGTGCTTATGCAGACAAGAAAAAGTGGTACAACAAAAAAGGTAATAGTATTTTCATTTTCAAATTCTCTTTAAGATTTTTAAGGTTTAATGCCCAGGAATTTTAATCATTGCGTAAGATGAAGTAGAAAAATATTTTGTTGCATTTGTGCTTTTTCTACTTATTTATTTTTCGTTTTGCATACATAAATATAAATGTCATCAGTTTTGCAGCATACTTTCATGTTGATTAACATATTTAAGTATGTGTGTTTTCGTAGCTTGGATATACCGTAATCGTCTTAAAACATTTTCAATTGACATTGTTATTCAAATGAAAAATGTATATTATTTGCCTCTCGTATAAAAATAATTTCTTTAGTCGCTTATAAAGGACGCTAGTAGTTAATTTAAAATGCAAAACATTAATGATCTTTTCAGTACATTCATTACTCATATTTGTGATTTAAAAGATACTCCTCAAAACGACGTAATAAAGTATTGTAAAGATCTAGAAACAATGTTAAATGATGGAAATTCATCAAATATAAACGCGCTGGACCTGGCAGACGAGATAGTAGCTGTTTTGGCTTTGCTAAATAAAAAATAATGCCCAAATGAGATTTTGAAATTCATATCGAACCTGGACTTTGCTCCAAATCTCGGTATAGTTTTAAGGAAATTGCTTACTCTCCCAACAAGTGTGGCAAGTGGAGAAAGGAGTTTCTCCACATTAAAATTAATTAAAAAATTTTTACGCTCCACAACTACCGAGGATCGGCTAAAAGGCTTGACAACAATAGCCATTGAACATGAACTGGCTGAAGGAATTAATGTTAAAGAAATTATAAAAAAAATTCTCAGAATTAAAAGTGAGAAAAAAAAACACTTTTAAGTTTAACTCTCGGTTTAAATGTAATTTTAATATGTAATTAAGTTTTAATATTTAGTAGTTCTATAATTTATTTTAGTATTTTTTAATATCTGTATTTTGTAATTATACACTAGAAACGACTCTTATCTTTTTTTCTGCGCAACCCTAATTCTAATTTAGTGCCAAAAACATAAATTACTAAATTAGTATTTTTTGCTAATCAAAACTTTAACACTATTTATAGCAATTTTTTGCTCACGTTTTATTTTACCATTAAGTGTGGGAAGGGTTTAGGCTAGCTCTATTAATTTTTGTTATAAACGGGTGGCATTTTACCTCTTTGCCCGGGGTAGCGAAACTGCTAGCGCCGGCCCTTCCCTTGGTTCTCTTGCATCTCTTCCAAATGGAAAGGAGATTTGGATACTGTCTGACAGTAAAAGTGAAGATTCATCTGCAATGGATTACCTCCCACGTAGATCTAGAGGAAAATGAGATTGCGGACACTTTGGCCAAGGAATAAGACCGCAACACCAGAATAAGACCGCTTGGATTATCCCCCCAGAGCACCATTGGTATCAGTGTTCTCGTCCTGAAGGCTCTCTGGCTCACGGTTTTAAAAGACGGGATCAAACTTTTCTAGCCCACTTTCGGATCCAAGGATCCAAGAGCTTTGAAATGTGTACTAACTGTTCTTCTAAACCGTCCTCGCCTGCTCACATCCTCAAATGCCTAGGGCTCACCAAGCAAGAATTAGCGGACAATCCCTTGCTGGTGTGGAATTTTTTGAGATTGTACGAAATCATGGACCTGGTCTAGCACTACTGGCCAATGGGGGAGTGCAACAACAACATAAAAATTTGTATAATCAATAGTTTATTTACTCAAATAACAAATGTTTGGTAAAATCCTAGGAGGACCCACTGCTGTTTTTTGGCGCCAAAAAGCGCCAAATTGAAGGTTTTCAAAAAGGCGTCAATGACGAAAAACTCTTGGAAAGCGCATGCGTCAGCGAGGGGGATGAAATGGACGTTTCGCAAAGATGAAATCGAATAAATACATTAAATTAATCATTATATAAAGAAAAAAACGGAGAAAGCAATGAAATTCATTTTAAAAAAGCATTCTAAAACCAGTGTGTACAACATGATTTACATTTTTAAAAATGACGAAAGGGGCGTTTCGCAAAGATAAAATCGAAGAAATACATGAAATCAATCATTTTAAAAAATGTTAAAAAGCACTTACCTTACGCTTGCATTTCGTCTTGATCTGTTGGTGGATACACTCTTGCGATGGATGCAAGGAATTTGTGAAAATTCTCATCCACCAACTCGTGACCGTTAGATCTTCACCACATGTATTCTGTAAGGTAAGAGTCAAACTGGCCCTTGACATGTGCTTTATGAAGGCCCTTTTTAATCGCAGACCAGGAGCCTTCAATGGAGTTGGTATGCGCACCGGTCTCGGGATCCACAAAAGTCAGACTGTGGTTGACTCTTAAATGAACATACCCCTCGTCTGAGAGGCAGTCATAAACCTTCCAACAGTCCGAAATAATAGTGGTTCCCGGAAGGATCCATTCATGAATTACCTTAAGTAATTCCTCTTTCGTTCTAGACTCAACCACACGGAAGAAACATTTATTGCTTTCTCTCTGCACTCCCCCAAACACCCATTTACCATTCACTCTTCTACCTTTTCCATATTTCATCTTTCCAAACAAACTTTCATCAATTTCAACAATTTCACCTACACCACCCAGTTTCTCACTCTCTTTCACACATGCAAGCATACAAACCTCACGACAAAACATATACCAGTCCACGACGGTATTCTTATTAACTTTCAAGTCATTCACCACGAACGCATTCATGCTCTTGCCAAACCAATATCTCGTCGAACGCAAGATAATAGTTATGGCAAGTTTGCTTTCGCTAAACCACGTGTCCTTTCTCACACTCCGAACAACGTCGTGGCGATTATCTTTCGACTGGTTGCGGCAACGCCATTCGTAGCCGTCAACCGTTCCCTTTCGTTCTTGCAAACGCATATTTTTCTTACACTTCGGACATTCATAATGAGAAGCAATTAAATTCGCTTTCATACACCATTCTAACGTCTCTTTCTTTCCCTTTGTGCCCAGAAGCACAAAGAAACCTGTCGTAGCCTCGCTTTCAACTAACTTCCTTTCACACGCCATTCTTAACAACAACCGGTGGAGAGCAAACTTTCTCAAACGAAGTCAAATGTCAAAATGACGTTTTTTCGGAAAAGGCGAAAAGCGTTGTACTTTTTTTAGGGTTGCCATTTTTTTCGGTGATGTCAAAATCGAAACTTTTGGATGAAATGGAAAGGTTACCATATTGTAACCTTTATCGCTCAAAATTTGGCGACCAAAAGTGGGTCCTCCTAGGATTCAACCCCAATGTTTCTTCTAAAAAATTAAAATTCTAATTAGATTTTAGGGAAAAGAAAAAAAAGATTTGTGAATATATATATATATATATATATATATATATATATATATATATATATAATTTTAATATATATATATATATATATATATATAATTTTAATGACAAAAAATTGAATTCTTGGCACGTGACAGCTAATTCAGTGCTTATGGAAGTGCTTATGGACGAAATAATCGCTGATTAACAATCAATCCGAAAAAGTTCCAAATGCTGAGGCACAGCCAGGTTTAAAACGACGCTTCAGTGCAAAGCCTCGGCAATATGTTTGTTTATTTTTATATACTTTCTGAAATATTATTGGGTGTGAATTTGGTATTTCATTTAACGTAGCTTACTTCTTTATTTTGTACTCTGTATGGTTAATGTCAGCTTTCTTTAATGTTGAAAGTTAAGAGTTCGAGGCGGGAGTATATGTTCAGTCGTGATATTTGATAAGTCTACCCAGCTTTCAATAGTAACTTTCTCCCCATCCCTTAGTATGGTCACAATGGACATCCCTTCCACCCACACGGCGTCCGATGTCAGCTATCCAAAAAGGGACAGGGGCAATAAGAGTTTTTTGCAGATAAAGAGTCACAGGAGATGTTTATTTTTGTCTTGAATGTAGTTACTATAAGTTAAAATAAACGTTTGTGATCCCCACCATCAGTAGATTTTTTTAGAAGAAATTGGCACTCCGAAATGGGCGATACTCTCTTGCACTTTACTCGTTTGAAATAATAACAGGTAATTATGTCTTTAATTTCAAATTATTTTGTATTTGACTTAAAATAATATGTATATACATGTGTGTTTGTGAACAATTTATCTTTTTTAATTATACTTTTTTGCTTTAGAGAAAGGGGCGGAATTTTTGCCCGGGGGTGCTAGAGGTGCTAGGTGCTTTTTGCTGGAGGCGGTCCTACCTCCACCAATAAGAAATAAGCTCCGAGGTGAGAGCCATTTCGTCCGCTCTTTCTCGATATGCAACAAAATGGCTTCAAATCCATTGAAAATGCGGATGAAGACAGAGAGGCTCCTAATGTTGCAAAATCAAATGGTAGTAAGGTTGTTGAAAACGTATTATTTCATTTATTTTTATTTTTAGTTACATATTACAAACTTTAAATTTCAGATGGCAACATTAGTAATAAAATTGTATTATTATTTCTCAATTACTATTTAGTATTTTGCGAATGGCAACACTAGTTTGTTTCTATTCGACTGTTTATGTTTTTAGAATAAATGTTAGAATAAAGTTCTTTTTTGATCGGTGATCTTCGAAAAGATTTATTTCTTTTATTTCAAATTGCTAGCCACCTAGTACGAGTTTGAATTAAAGTTACTTCGATTTACAAGTGTGGAAAAAGTGATTTGGTGTCCTTATAATATTTTTGATAGCTAAGAAAATTAGTTTACCGTAAAATCCGGCGTATAACGCTCACTTTTAACACAAAAAATATGGTTATAATTTACGGGTGCACGTCATACGCCGGGTATAAAAATGCTAAGTTGAAATATAAAAAAAAGTGATGTGCATGAAAGACTCCTACAAAGATGGGAACGCTGTTTTCAGATTTTTCAAGAAACCTACCGTTTGTTCAAAATCCCTCGTATAAATGACTTCAAAACCTAAGAGCATTGCTCAAGTACAACGCTTCGTCGAAAAGGGGATGCGCGCTATTCAAACTAATCAATGCAGCTCGGAAGTGCGCCGGACTTTACGTCACATTTTCTTTTGGTACAAAGGTACTAAAACCATGAAGGAAAGTTTGCTTCTGGAGGAAGAAAGAAAAAACATCAAAGCATTTATTACATTCCACTTGTAGTCCAAAACCTCGTCGAAAATTAAAATGGGACTGCTTTTTATGTATGGTAATATTTTGCAAATTGTATTTGGCCAACTTGTCAAGTTAAATTTACTATTCTAATTGTTACGACCAAATTCGAAAATCAACCATCCTTCCATTTAAAAAAAAACTGTTGTTACAGTTTTAATTTGATTTTTTTTAAAAATATCTATGCTATCAATACATTTAAAGATTTCGCCAGAATTTTTATTAACATAAATTCCTTTGTAAGTGATTCGTTTTTCAGATCATATTCATAAATTGGCACAATTTTCTGTAGCTAAAATTGATTGAAAAGTATATAAAGCTGATTTATACGCCTAAAGACTATTTTTTACTCCAAAGTTTTCATAAACTTCAAAATTCATTAAGTTCAAACTGGTACAAAAATAAATTGATTTTATATTGTTTTTCGCATTATTAATAAACTGTTTTCGAAGTATTTTTTCAAGATTCACGAAGAAAAAAATTGTACATTCATTTATTTATTTGTTGAATTTAAACAGTTTTTGATTATCGAATACAAAAAACAAAAAATTGCTTAAACACGAAACATTAAAAAAACGGAAATATAAGTAGGATGTAAATTTCTTAAGAAATTACAATTATGATAAAGTAATGAGCTTTATAGTTTATTGGTACAATCTTAGAAATAAAATGTCCCATTTGGGCATTAGACACATTTTTATGGATAAACTTATTTCAACTACAGCTATTCAGTATTTGTACCTGCAGAAAAGGGAACCGTCAGATATTATCTACAGCTCTTGCGATTTAAATTTTGGAGTTAAAAACTTGTTGAAAAATATGTAGAACTTGAATTTTTCCGGCTTTCTATTCCAAATAATTAAAAACTGTATCAAATGCAATTAAATGAGAGCATAAGGTTTTTGTCTTGTACAAACTAATAAAAAATAAATGACTAGCTCAAAAATTATCAAGTTTTACCCAAATAAGAAAGCATAAAAACACAAAAAGTAATCCCATTTAGCAAAGTGATAAACATCTGAAAAAATCTTTTCGCTTATTTAATTTGATAAACAGCGAACCCAACATAATTAAAGTGATCAAGGTCTCCCAAATAAGGTGGCAGAGACATGTAATCCGAAAGAGCGGTAAAAATCCTGTTACGAAAATAACTTTCCTAACTCGAAAGGAAACGAGGAAGACCGAGAACAAAGTGGATTGATAATGCAGAAAAGTGGTTGAAAGATTTGGGAGTTAACCGATTGTGAAGCATAAAATAGATCAGGGGTGGCCAAACCAAATGACCTCGCGAGCCACTTCGGAAGAACTTTACAATCCCGAGGGCTGCATATAAAAATATACTTTATATTAGATTTGGATCTATTACAAACAATTTTTGGAGTGAAAATTTAAAACAGACTGATATATTATTATTGTTTTCATTGTTTTTCATATATAAAGGGTGTTTTTTTTAGAGGAGAGCCTTTTCAATGTCAGCCGATAAAGCAATAGGATACATACGAAATCTATCCAAAATATCCGGAATTAACTCTATTAAATTATGACCTTTAAGCAAACAATCATTAAGCGAAGGATTATTTCCTTCTCTAGCAGTAGCATCAAAAACAGGTCTTATTTTTGTTGTTTCAGAAATTTTAAACACGGCTCTATGGGGAAGATAATAAGCATCAGTTTCAATCTTGGTTTCAGTTACTCTTTCTATAAATTTTAATGCTTCCCATTCATCAAAAATACTAGCATATTCTCTCTTTCGAAGAATTTTTCTCTCCCATTTTTTTACATGTCCTCTTAAGCCTTTTCAGAGTTAATTCTTTAACATTCAGTTGATTTAAAAACATACTTAATTGCCTCTCCCGAATGGCCGGTACGGAAACCTCAGTATTATCATTAACTTCTTGGCTCGATCTACCCATTAAAGTGAACCCTAACATAGTACCAATAGCCATCAGACCCGACCTTAATTTTATTGATCTACCCAACAAAATTACACTAATTACATCAGCTCCTAAAAGCATATCTATTTCAGTTACAGAATTACATAAATCAGGCTCTATGATACCCTTTTCTTTATAATTTCAGATAGAACCTGCAAATCCTTTACTTTAGGTAAGTATCCACATATTTTATTTTCAGAAAAAACTTTAATTTGACAAGAAAAACTGTCATCTATACTCTTAATAATAACATTGTATAGGGAATGCTTCCATGGAGCCGTCTCTCTCCCCCCCAAACAAACCATGAACAATGGTTTGTTTTAATACCGGTTTTAAATTCAAATGATCAATAACTCTTCAAGTTAAGTAAGATCTTTGAGACCCATTATCTAGCAAACAATGCAAAACCATTTCACTATTATTATAACACAATTTTAAAGCTACAGTTTGTAAATACACACTAGTAATTAAAGACTAACTGGCAAGGGAGTTACTAATGGTAGACCCAGCTGTCTCATTTTTAAAATCAAATTCCTCTTTTTTATTACATAATAATGTGTGATGGCTTTTATCGACACAATTCCTGCACCTTAACATTTTTAATCTGCAAGAACGAGCATTATGACCTTTATTTAAACATCAAAAACATGCTCGATTTCTAATTAAAATACTCTTTTTATCATTTAAAGACAATTTTTTAGCAATGAGACAGTCAGAGGTCCAGTGATTAGATTGAGAACAAAATAAACAAGATCTTGGCTTGCTCGACCTCTCTCCTTTGGTGTTAACGAGAGCAGCACTTGTAGCCAAAGATGGCTCCTCTGCGTTGGCTTTGACTTTCTGATGTTGCGTAGACCGCAGTCGGGTACGAGCGAGGAGAATCATTTCTTCCGATTCAACTTCTTTGCGGAGAAAAGTCATTAATCTGTCGAGAGATCGGCCGCTGTCTTGACCTTCTGATGTTGTTTCCGCATTCCCGCACCTCTCCCAGGCCCGTAGCATGGCTTCCGGTAAGCACGACTCCACGAGAGGCTCCAAAAAATCGGTGAATTTTCTTGCGTTCTCCCTAGCGATTCTAAGGCTAGGAGTTTGCTCTTTAAAACATCATAAAGTTCGGATAGCTCCGGCCTTATCTTTCCAGTAGCATTTTGCATAACTAAACCTAGCAAGTCTCTTATATAAATCTGTACTAGCAGATCTTCTCGACCAAATCGTTCCTTGACTTGTTGCACAACTTTTCTGTAGTTTTCCTTTGTTGGTGGAAAACTACTCACCAGTCTGAACATTTTTGTACCGGGAACACTGCATTGAATAAGATAATGCATTTTATCGTCATTCTCAATGTTCGAATCGATGAGATTTTTTTCGAACAGAGATTAAAAATTGAGAAAATCCTTTAGATCACCATTAAATCTTGTTAGTTCCAGTTTGGGAAGCTTAAATTTTCTGGCGTTACCTTGCGATATCTCAGCGTCACTCTTTGCGGTTTATTTAAACTTTTATTAACAGCATACTCCAGCTCCGCAGATAACTGATTCATTCTATCGCGGTATTTTCCGCTTTGTTGAAGTCATCTTCATATTCACCACTCAATGTTTCATCGCCAAAAAGCAATTCCAAAATATGCTCCTGGACGGTATCCAGCCTTGCAAACGTCCATTATTTGTCTTTGCAAGGCATATAAATCGGGTAATGAAGTATCCCTTTTCAACGCATCTTCAATAGAAGTGCAGCAAACTGTAAAACTCGATCGTAGCGATCGCTGCTCACTCTCAAACTTTCAACAGTCATGCTTAAAAAAGACTGGGGGCGCCAAAAAATGTAAAAAGTATGATTAATTTTTTGAAAGGTGAAGAGGAAGAGGGTTCTGCTCAAATTGCTTTCTAGATGATCCTGGTACTTGACCTAACATTTTAACAAAAAAATTATTGATTTATTGGTAGAAAATGTGGTCCCAAACAAGTAGCAAATTTTATATGTCTCGTCAATGTAAAGGGCTGAAAATTTAGCTGTTAATATTATAACAACTTTAGGGAACAGAGAGAAAATAAATCATTTGTGACTCTGTTATTTTATAAAACTAAATTATATTTTTTTGCTTTACTTGTACATTGTTGTAAAAATAGTTTAACACACAACTTGTAAGTATTGGCTTTTCTGATTGGTGTAATTGTTCGGATTACCTTAATAAACATGGATATATTTTAAGACACATAAACTCTGCAAGATCATGGTGCAAATTAAAGATGAAGCTGGAAAAAATTATACTATTGACGGGGAACAGTGATCAAGAGAAAAAGTGATGGCCCACCATCATTGGAATAATGATTGCTGTAGTACAAGGGTGTCAAACTGAAAGACTAACTTGGCTCAAACAAACAAGACTTAACATTAAGTGAGCCAGTAAAGATATTCATAGAAAGGTAGATTTATTTCAAATAATATATTATAATATATTATTGTATGCTGATGTATTAGCTGGGCCACAAAAATATTAATTGAGGACTGGAAGTTTGATATCTGTGCTGTAGTACAATTTTTAGCCAGTCAAAATTTGGTGTTCAGAGGAACTAGTACACAGTTGTATCATAGAGATGACGATAATTTTTTTAAAGGCAGTGGAGATGTTGGCCAAATTTGATCCCATTACTTAGAAACACTTTAATGGTATCAGGAAATGTAAAAATAACAAAAGTATTCCACACTACTTAGGGCAGTATTTTCAAAATGAAATAATTAATATTTTAGCCTGTCTCTGTTCATAATGAGAACACATTTTTGGCAAAAAAATCCAGCTATCCTTTAATTCTCGACCCTATACTAGATGTTAGTCACACAGAACAAATAACGTTTGAAATTAGATGTATGAACACTACCATAGGTAAGGTAGATATTTAAAAGGAAAAATAAAGGGTTTCAGAAATGGATTTTTGATATCAATCCTAGAGCATTATATGTGCTGTGTGCGGTTCTCCCATCTTGAAGATCAAGAAAAAGGCCCTTACTAGTTTCAAATCCCTTCCAGCAATTTAAGGTATCCGAACACGTTGAAAATGACGAAATTCGGTCAAGACAGATATTTTTGTTTTCTCTTTTATTAAATAGAGCCGGCTTTACAAAACATATTTTGTTTTGTTTCTACTCTACTTAGAGGCCAAGCTACAATCAATTTTATTAAGTTAGAAAAACCGGAAATGGGTCTTTGATCTACCAGAAGTGGGCATTTAAATTACTCGAAATCTATCATGGCGAGTCTGATTACTCAAAATATTACATATGTATTTCTATAAAACTTTTTCAACCTGATATTTATGCTATTTTCTACAGAATGTACTAAAATATTGCTTATTGTATGAATATTTTTTGAGTTAGGGCTTGTTATTTAAATAATGGTCTCATAAAGAAAGTGATTTTTCTTATAATGTTTACTCAATCAACTCTAAAATTTTCAAATTTTAATAAAACATTAAAATTTTAGTACATTCTCTAGATAAATGCATCTAGATTGTTTTGGTAATATTTTTACTAATATAAGTTTATTACTTTTTTCTTTAATTGCTTTGAAGTTTTACAAAAATGTTGCTAAAATTTCACTTATAATTGTGATTTCTGTGAAATTTAGGCAATTTATTTTAAATATTGTTACTTAAATATTAGTATTTATTGGTATTGAGTCCTAAAAAAGCCTTTATAATGTTTAAATATGTTATTTTGTTAAAAAGTGCTCCGAACGTGTTCGGATACCTTAAGCTGCTTTCTAAAGGGTGTTTTTTTTAGAGGTATAGAACTTTAAATTGCAATAAAACAACGATGTATTATTAGATTGACATGAATTTTTTTTATTTGAAAGATAATCTTGTGGCATTACATTTTAAATAGGATTTCTGGCATATGACTGCCACGGCTGGCTCGGATGTAGTCCAATCTGGACGTCTAATTTTCGATGACTTTTTCCAACATTTGTGGCCGTATATCGGCAATAACACGGCGAATGTTGTCTTCCAAATGGTCAAGCGTTTGTGGCTTATCCGCATAGACCGATGACTTTACATAGATCCACAGAAAATAGTCTAGCGGTGTTAAATCACAAGATCTTGGAGGCCAACTCACAGGTCCAAAACGTGAAATTAGGCTGTCACCAAACGTGTCTTTCAATAAATTGATTGTGGCACGAGCTGTGTGATATATTTCGCCGTCTTGTTGGAACCACAGCTCCTGGACATCATGATTGTTCAATTCAGGAATGAAAAAGTTAGTAATAATGGCTCTATACCGATCACCATTGACTGTAACGTTGTGGCCTTCATCGTTTTTGAAGAAGTACGGACCAATGATTCCACCAGCCCATAAAGCGCACCAAACAGTCAGTTTTTCTGGATGTAACGGTGTTTCGACATACACTTGTGGATTAGCTTCACTCCAAATGCGGTAGTTTTGTTTGTTGACGTAGCCATTCAACCAGAAGTGCGCTTCATCGCTATACAAAATTCGCTTATGAAAATCGGGAACAACGGCAATCTCGTTTGGGGCCCATTCGACGAATCTACGCCTTGCTTGATGATCGTTTTGATGAATTGCCAAACCAAACTGAGAATAAATCACTTGACAGCTGTTAAATCGGTCGCCTCTTGGAAAGTAATGCCAACTTAAACTTCTATACCTGGAAAAAAAACACTCTTTACAAACATGTATAATATAATAATAATAATAATTCAATGTTCAAATAATGTTTAATTTATTTAATTAGTAAAATATCTGTTTCTGAACTCTTTCACTTAGTTTTTGCAAGTTGATTTCAATGCATGTGTATTTGCGTATCGTAATTGATGTTCCAGATTTTCAAGCGTTAAGTTTGAGCACGATTTATGTTTGATAAATTTCAATTTAGGAAAAAAAGAGATTCGCAGTAAAACAGAAGCAACGTGTTAAAATAGTAACAGTTATGGGACTTATTTTTTTCCAAAAAAAATTCTTTAAACAAAAATAATGTACAAAATAGTCGAATTTTGTAAAGTTGTAAAGAATATCGTGGGCCGCAAAATTAGTGAAGGCGGGCCGTGGGTTGGACACCCCTGCAATAGATAAAGAGGGCCTAAGCCAGGGGTGCTGAATCTTTTCTTCTGCCGGGCAGCAAACATATGTTAGCTCTCTACGCGAGCCGCATACATATGATGGATATTTCACGCGAGCCGCAGCATGAGAATTAATGGAGAGGAGAGATTCTTTAAGAGCAAAAGATAACATAGAAAATTTAAAACGTGAAAATGGATCAAAATATTAAAACTCCTATTTTGCCTTTTTTAATTATTGTTTTTTTATATTTTTTATTTTTGTCATTAAATTGGAAGCATTTAAGAACTACTCTTTCACAATTTCTGCATCAGTAAACGGCTTCATTTGATTACCAATAATGTAACAAATTTCGTAGGATGGCTTTGTTACTTCTGTGACATTACCACAGACAAAACACTTTTTTGCTGTTGTAAATATTATTCAAAAAAGCCTATTTATCACTCTTGAAAGAGATCTTCGAGAAAAAGTGTCATTCAATGTGTGATTCCTGTTTATTGGTATTTTTTAAATACAACACTTTTGAGACAAATCATACAATTACTGAACCGTGCTTGTGTGACGAATCTGTACAGCACTTTACCACAAATACTCTTGGGCGTCTTTGGGGATTATAAATTGGCGTATATTTCCAACCAGCTCTAAAAGGAGAAAACGGGATATGCAAATGAATCAAAGTATATAAGGAGAGTGTTGTGGGTTAGCGGAGAAGGCTATTGAGCCTAGAGATACATAGACGGAGCACTAAGAAGATTCAAGTTGATTGTGTGATTAGTTTTTGGCCGATTGTCAGACAGCTATCTACGTATGGCAAGTTGAGCCGATTGTAAAGAAGTGAAGTAGTAAAAGTCAGGTGTTATTTAAACTTCAATTATAGGATAATAAGATTAAATAAATAATAGAGTTAGTGTAAAGTTAAAGATTGCTAGTAAATCAAATTGTGTATATCTCTCGGTTCTCTAATTCCGGTAAACCCGTTCGAAAGTGAGTTTAATTGTTGATTAGTATCATATTTCGTGATTTAATTTAATAGTAAAGTTCAATCCCATTGACGTAGACATTTTGATAAATCTTTGTATTTAGAAGGTTGATAATTGATTCAAGTGAATAAATATTATTTGTTATTGCAAAAATGTCGTCTGGTAATTCTTTGTCTCAATCCAATCTTTGTGTCCAGGGTGGAACCCGGGGGCAGGGGGGTTCCCACACTTGTTTTTCACTACAAAATAGTTAACTTCCCAATCGAAACGATATATTTCCTTCGAATACTTTTCACTTGCAAGATATTGAAAGATAGTAAGAAATTAGTTGCACTAATAAAATGGTTGCTACTCCACTGTTGTCACTCTAATCAGAAAAAATATACATTAATTTGCATCCATATGAATCGATAGCAAAAAGCAAAATTAATATATTTCTTTTTTTAACAAAGAATTTCCCACCAAATTTTTATAAATAAAGGAATTTCTCATAGCCATGGGCCATGACCAGGTCACTTAAAAAGGCTCGGTGGGACGCATGTGGGCTGAAAGTTGAGTCTCGCTGGTGTAAGCTGACTGAGACAGCCTTGGCTGAAAAGAAGATTTGGCTTACAACGACTTGAGTCCCGGAAAACATACACTCATTGCCATAGAAATTCGCGCACTAAGAAAAAGTAGTCAAAATGAAACGAAATTTTAGATGCCGTCGGCCTAATTATTAGAATGCGTAACCCCTTCTGGGGTGCTAGAGTGTTGCGCGCCAAGTTGTTGTTTATGTTCACCAAGATGGGCGATGACTTTACAATAGGGTTACCTTGATATTTTAATCGTGTGGTAATGTGGTTGCCATGGGGATAACGCATATTAGAGTTAATTTTTATTGTTTTTTCCCGTGGTAACCCTATTAATTTCAGACGATTTTAATTCGATTTCCTTAAAAATGTAACCATTTCCATTGCATTTTTTCTTCAAGCAACTATTTCATTCTTCTGTTGTATTTTGTACTATTTTCAAATATGGATATTTCTAACATCATGGGTGAGTACCAGGATATTTTTTTCAAAAGAATGTATGCTGTGCTTTTAATTATTGCTATAAATTGCCCCTTTCCACTTTATTTTACTTTTTAATAATGCTTTTTTAACGTCCCTTGCTCGATGAAATTCATTGAAGGAACTCACGGTTTTTGGAATATTGCAACTTATCAGCACTTATTAATTGGTATCCATAATTAATTTTAATACATATTATGAAAGAATTTTATGTATATAATATAATATAATAATTATTATATATAATAATTGTTTTTTATATTATTTATATATACTAATTGTTTTTTATGTTATTTACATATAATAATTATTCATTATTTTACTTTTTTATAAATATTATAAATGTTACTTATTTATAATTATTATTATGTTATTTATAATTAATATTATTATTTTATCTAAGCATTATTTTATATAATAATTATATAACATGATGATAATACTAAATTACATATTATTATGCATAATTTTTGTTATATCATATTGATATTCATTATTGAGTGATATTGGTTATTTTTAATCTGTCCCTAAATTCTTCACTAGAAATATATTTCAAAACAGTTCTTTACAATTACTTTCCTGCCGCCATCTTAGATTCCACGTAACTCGGCAACAACCGCTGCTTGGCACGTAGCACTACTGTATCAAATTTAGTTCATTTGTCTGATAATTAGGCCAACGATATGTAAGTACTATTTTGCTATAAGTAAGTGATTAAAAAATCAAAGATCATTAATTGCAGAAAAAGGTACAAATGAATGGAAGTTTCAGTACTCTGTTGGACCACCTGTAGCTCCAATGAGCGATGCGATACGAGCGAACTCAGAGGCATACAAGTTCCGTATGATGTCCTGAGATATCTCGTTCCCCATTTGCTGTAAACGTGCCTCTAGTTCGACCAAACTCGTGGACTGTCCAACTTGCCATCCTAAATAATCCCAGATATACTCGATTGGTGACAAATCTGGCGATCGAGCAGACCAGGGAAGAGTGATAATGTGGCGGATACAGTCACGTGACATCCTTTCTGTGTGTGGCAGTTGTCTTGTTGAAAAATGGCTCCTGGGAGCCCTGCCATGAATGGCAACACATATGGCTAAAGGATGCCATGGACGCACCGCTGGGCTGTCATTGGGCCGTGGATCAATATTAGAGGCGACCGAGTATCGTAAGCAATGTCACACGAGCTGTGACATTGGTGTGGCGAAGGTAGGATTGAGGTGTTCGCCACGGGGCCTCCACATACGAACACGTTTATCATCCCTGTCCAAATCGAATCTAAATACGTCATTTAATTACAGTGCAATCCCGTCATGCTGACATTACTCCAAACGGAATCGTTGTTGAGTGGGTGTCAGTAGAAGTACACGTAAATGGGCATCGCGATGCCAGATGTCTTTCAGCCAGGCCGCTTAAGATGGTTTGGGAGGACACAGGGGCCCGTAGTAAAGCAGATGCTTGTGTCTGGACAGTGGCCAATGAAGTAATTGGCTCTGCACGTGTGTGTTGTATGATTTCACGGTCTTCTCGACGACTGGTCTGTCAAAGGCGTCTTGAGCCTGGTCGCCGTGTAAATGACACACACCTCTTCTGTACACTAGCCCCAACACCTCCTCACAGTCAAATCAGAACGACAACTTACGACGAGCTACTCACCGAACTGACCACCCAGCTTCCTTCATCCCGATGATTCTTCCTCTATCGAACACTAACTGCTGCTCATATTGTCTTCAATGGCGCTCCCAATTCAACGCTTCCTCAGCGTTTCCTTTGCAAATGATTAAGTACACTCAAACGAGCTCTTCTTATCTGGTTTATACTCCAAAGAGAACTAAGTTCAATGACTTCTAGTGGCATTACGCAATGTGCAATCACGCTGCAATTCTAATCAATTGCTCATCTGCCCAACATGTACCTTCGTGTTAACTTTCGTTATGATCCCGCAATTATTTCTTGACTCAACATTCAAGAACTTTAAATGCACTTAATTATAATATTTCCAATTAATTTTTGAAGCTTGTTTTCTTATTATTATTAAATGGATTTTTTTACAGTTTTAAAATACTAAGTTTCTGCTTAAATATTTTCGTTCGTATTAACTCTTTCGTGGACCATTTATTTCTCTTGAATTTTTCGCAGTTTTTTATGTTTTTCTGCCTGAAGTACCCGTTCTTCGCACGGGTTAAATTTTAAGATAAATAAAATTCAGCTTTTTTTTTGCAAACATGTTATATTTTAAACAGAATGGAGCCATTGCAAGACAGTGTATCCAAAACTTAAAAATAATTTTTTGAGTGTTCATTTTGCAATCTTGCTCACCCCAGAAAAGAATAATTCCATAAAAACATATATTTGAATATAAGAGAAAATATTAATATGCTGACAAGGTAAACAGAAATGAAAGAATGAAAATATAAATAAAAATTATAACAGAAAAGTAATAACAGTAGCATATTTCTGCTATGGGAACTATGAGTAGAATATAACATGAAATATATATATAAACCAGAAGAAAAACTTAATTATTATAAATCATTTCCCTAAAATACTACCATAAATAACATATATTAGGAAGCCTTTAACTGGAAACAAATTAAATTAGTATAAACTAAAATTTCAAAAAACATGCAAAAATAGGCCGACATTGCAATAAACCTTTCAATTAAATTTGCTGTAGTTTTAAATTAAGATTACATGAGAGGAATGTATGTAATACTATCTAAAATCTATATTACATTTAATATAAAATTTGGATGTAATACAATAGTGAAAAAATTAGATAAGTAAGAACCAAAAAAAAGACTACCTAAAATAGATAAATAAATTAAAAGTTAAGAAAAACTTTTTAAAATACAAGCTTTTATTTAAATGCGCTAAAGAGAATAAAATAAACATTTCCTGTAAAATTTTTTTAATATCAACTAATAACGTTGTTCAATTCACACAACTTCTTTACAAATCTATAAACATAGTGCGAAATAAATGATGTGGCTACGAGTGTTTCTCAATTTAAATAAAACATTTATTAAGCTATTTACATGGATGCATAAAAAAGGTTAAATATTGTTACGTAGATCCGACGGTTCGAGGATTTTATGCAAAAACAATCACAAATAAAAAAAATCAGTTCTTTAAGAGCGATGCGAATTTATTAGCGAAAATCCAATCCTTTAAATATAGGATTCAGCAGCAATATTCACAAGATAAATATCCGAAGGTCTTCACACCTTCGACAGCAATCAAACACAAGAACAGTGTTTAAAAATACACGTACGTAAAGATTATTCACAAGCACAGCCGAGATAGTCAAAACAATCCTCATTACTCGCTGGCTTAATCAAGACTCTCCTCGCCGTACCGGCGAGCATCCTTTTTATATGCGTGAGAGAAACTTCTAGAAATATAACCGCTCGTGAAATTGAACGTGACACTAGTGGAGACATCTACTGCTTTCTAGAAGATTCCAGAGGGTTCCAAACTCGCCAACATGGTCGCCAATGACGCCAAAAGGGTCACCAAAAATGATGCCACCTTGGCGCTACCGCCAAGATTTCGCCAAGTTCTCATTGAATCGCCATTATAACATAAGAGGTTGCATTGCTTGTGAATAGTACAATTTTAACATGAAATAAATATAACATAGAGTAATATAAATGCATTAAACACTCAAATACAAATTATTTACACTATTTACACAAAATTCGTAACACTGCCCCCTCCTCAAAGACTGCACGTCCCGGGCAGTACAATCCTTGAGTAAGAGGCATCTATTTACAAGCAAACTACTCACATAATAATCACATATAAAGTAACAAATGTATTCCACAGCATATACAATACAAATAAATTAAAAGCACATGAAGAGGTGTAAACATAAATTCCAATATTAAAATAAAACTAAGGAATTAGAAAAGAGAGAAATAATTTACATTATTTACGAAATAATATTAAAATGAGCATGGTCTGAACTTAAGGATCTTATTCATCTTTGCCAAGATAACGGGCTAGCCTATTGTAATGTATTACCTTCGTTTTTGAGTGTGGTGATTTCTGTATCCGCACCACAACGTCATTCACTCTTTTTACGACTGTATAAGGACCTTCCCAGTTCGTCTGCAGCATCGGAGAGAGTCCTTTGCGACGTTTCGGATTCCATAACCACACTTTGTCGCCTTCGTGGAAGTCGTGTCCAGTTGCTCTTGCGTCGTATCGGGTCTTCATCTTCTCGGAAGCCATGCTGATTCCCTAGCTAGATGATGCATTTCCTCCATCCATGCCTGAAGTTTCTCGATATACTCCTCAGGCGCCAAGGGTTCATCTGGTGGCCGGCTGAACAGAAGTTCTGCAAGCAGACGAAGATCACGTCCAAAGAGCATCTGGGATGGGGAATAACAGGTAGTCTCATGAACGGCACTCCTGTAGGCAAGAGAGAAAAGGGGCAGTTTCTTGTCCCATTCCTGTTGATTACTGGTTACCAGGAGAGAGAGGCTGTTCAGGATGGTTCAATTGAACCTCTCTACCATGCCGTCAGACTGAGGATGCAAAGCTGTTGTCCTGGTATTGTCGATGGTGAATATTTCACACAGTCTCTTGCAAACTGCAGAATCAAAGTTTCTCCCTTGATCGGAGTGAAGTTGTAGAGGGACCACGAATCGTGAGATCCAGTGTTGAACTAGAACCTCTGCAACAGTTAAGGCCTCTTGGTCGGGAATACGATAGGCTTCAGGCCACTTAGTGAAATAGTCCATGACAACCAGGATGTTGTTGTTGCCATCTGACGATCTCGGAAGTGGTCCTAGGATGTCAAAAGCTATTCGTTCGAAAGGCGCTCTCACATTATACAGCTGCGTCTTCCTCTAGTGCGTTTTCTGGGACTTTGCGTGCAGCACAAGGATCACATGTGCGACAACACTTTTACATGTCCCTCCGCACATTGTTCCAGTAGAAGCACTCGCGAACTTTTTGTAAGGTCTTCATAACACCAAAATGACCTCCAGTTGGACTGTCATGGAGTTCTTTAAGGACCGTTGAAACTCTTGTCTTTGGGAGTATTAATTGCCACCTAAATGTTTTTCCGTCGTCAGACTCCCATTTTCGATATAAAACAATATTTCTGAAATGGAGAGAGTCCCAAAGAGCCCAGTAATGCTTCGTTGTAGGATGGAAAGGGGCGATGTCTTGCCAGCTGGGCTTTTCGTCAGACGGCTCTTTGAATTCTATGATTGGTTTTATTTCAGGAACATCCAGTTGATCTTTTCGGACGCTCTCATCACTCCACGGGTCCAATGCCGATGTGGATGGCGTTGTAACTTGGCGGACTATTGGAACTATTACGCCAAAGTTCTTTTCGATTCTCGAGCAGTATTTACAGCTCTCAGGACAGGGAGCAGACGCCCTTTCAAAAAGGGCGTCTGCATTTCCATGTGCTGATCTTTTTCTGTGGCGAATTTCTACGTCATACTCCAATAGTCTCTGTATCCACCTAGCTATTTGGCTTTCTGAATTTTTCAAATTCAGCAGCCAGGTCAATGAGTCATGATCTGTTCGCAGCAGGAACCTTCGACCGTAGAGGTAAGGATGAAAGTGCTCCACGGCTTTTACGATAGCGAGCAGTTCTTTCCTGGTCACACAATAATTCCTTTCTGGTTTGGACAGACACTTGCTAAAATAGGTGATGACACGCTCCTGACCATCTATCTCTTGAGACAATACAACCCCAATACTCTCATGACTTGCATCCGTATCCAGAATAAACTGTTTCCCAATTTCAGGGTATGCCAGGACTGGAGCAGATGTTAGTGCGTTCTTAAGCTTGTTAAAGGCGTTGTTACAATCAACCATCCAGATGAATTTCTGTTTTGCCTCGGTCAGCTTATGGAGAGGTTTGGCAATCGTTGAGAAATTTTTCTCGAATTTCCGGTAATACGTGCATAAGCCCAAGAAACTCCGGAGCTGGTGAACATCCGTCTTGCAGTTCCAGTCTTTCACAGCCGAGATCTTATCCGGGTCAGTTCGTACACCTTCTGCCGAAATGATGTGCCCGAGATAGGTGACTTCAGGTTGGAATAGCACTTGGATGGACTTAATTTCAGATTAGCTTCTTTCAGCTTTTGTAGCACACGTCAGATATTTTTCAGATGTTCTTCGAAGGAGCTCCCCACGATGATAATGTCATCTAGATAAACCAGGCAGGCCTCGTACGAAAGTCCTCCGAGGACTGTCTCCATAAGACGCTTGAATGTTGCAGGTGCATTGCACAAGCCGAAAGGCATAACCTTAAATTGCCACAGTCCTTGTCCCGTGGTGAATGCAGTTTTCTCTTTATCGTCAGGGTGGAGTTCTACTTGCCAATACCCGCTCTTGAGATCTAAGGTAGAAACCCAGGTATTGCTGGCAAGTGTGTCCAGCGTGTCATCTATCCTTGGCAGAAGATAGCTGTCCTTCTTGGTGACGTCATTCAACCGACGATAGTCCACGCAGAATCTGGTAGAGCCATCTTTCTTCCTGACCAAGACAATGGGAGATGCCCAAGGACTTGACTATGGCTCAACGACATCATTTCCTTTCATGTCTTTAATGAGTTTTTGGACTTCTTCCTGTTTAGCAAATGGTAGTCGTCGGGAGTGCTGCTTAACAGGAGGATGCTCTCCCGTATCGATTCAATGTTTCGTTAGTCTAGTTCTTCCAAAATCCTCAGATGTTCTTGAAAGGAGAGAGGTTCTGGAATTCTTTAGTCAACCCTCCTGCAGCACATCTTTGTTTCTCGTCCAAGTCCCTATTTTGCAGTTAATCCTTGACTAGATCCTCTGAAAAAAGGTCTTGGGTATTGCACTTTTGCGGTCTACACAAGTAACAGGAGCACAAGCTGCTATTACCTCTCCCTCCTGGATAGTCCTCGTCCTATCACTGATGTTAGCAATTCTCACTGGGATGACTGAATTCGAGAGGTCTACTACCGACGAAGCTATCAGTACTCCTGCTTTTAAATTGCTTGGATCAGGATAATCGATTACGCCGAATCGGAATTTTCTATTTTGTGCTACTAAACCGGGTATTATACATTCAGTTCTTGGCAATAATAAGAGTTTGGTTTTTTCTATAATTTTCTGGTTGGATTCAAATTAATTTTGTAAGCCAAAAAGAGTAATGTCTTCAAATTTTGAATGTATATTTCTATTTTCAAAGTCCAATTTAAAGTTATTGTTCTTCAGAAAATCCAGTCCAAGAATACAGGTGTCGGTGATATCTGCTATATATTCCGTATGGTGATAATCTATATTTCCAAACCTTACAGTGACGTTAGCTTTCCCATGAACCTGGATCTTGTCGCCTGTCACAGTTTGCAAGGAAACGCAGGGCGGCGTCCACATAATACTAAGTTTTGCGCCAAATCTTTTCTGATTATAGATACATTGGCTCCAGTATCAACAACTATACGGCACGAGATGTTATTAATTTGTCTTATTACGTAAAGCCCTATGTTACCACCATTTACTGCCGTAATCTGAAAAATTTTGTAATGGGGCTTTTCATTATCTGGCAACCTCCGTCCCACGAGATGGCCATATATTAGTTTTCCTGTTTGAAAAAAGAGACGATGTTCTCATCCTTCCTTGATCGGGGACAGTTTCTTCTCAGGTGTCCAATTCCACCGCATCCCCAGCACTTGAAGCTGCGTTTCTCTAGGTTCTGGCGTTGAACCTTAAAAGCTTGGAATTCATATCTTAATTTCTCAATGTCACTTTTCCATGGAGATTCACAGGGAGCATCTAAGGTCACTCTAGCTCCTCGGATGGATTGGCCGTCTCGGCGACTAGCTTGAGTGGCAGCCTCCAATTTCAGGGTATATAAAAGGGCAGATTTAAGATCTTGCACATCTGCCATTCTCACAGCCTTCTGGACTTCCCCCTCCCTCAGGCCGTCCACGAAATACTGTAAAGAGATTGTTTCTCTCACAGTTGCTGGATGATCGGAGAAAGCCAAGTTGGCAAGTTTTTCGACTTCAGAGGCATACTCCTGCAAGCTTTCTCCGGTTTTCTGGAGTCTTGTTTTCATTTTCAGGCGCGCGTAGTCCTTGGAGTATTTTTTGGCCTAACCGAAGATCCAGAGCATTATACAGGGAGTTGAAATTCAGTCGCTCTGTGTCGGGAAGAGTCTGCAGGATTTCGGCGGCTTCTCCTCTAAAAAATGCTGCTAGCTGACAAGTTTTGATCCCCTCAGTCCAACCATTGGCTTCCGAAATTATTGAAAATTGTGTTTTGTATACTTCCTAGTTCGTTTTTCCGTCATAGGTCGACAGTTTCACTGACCCTGTAAAAGCAGTCACAGGCACTGGAGAAGCAAGCACAGGTTCTGGAAAGGCAGACACGTGCACACTTTTGCTTTCATTCTCATTTCCGCCAGCTTGAAGTTTCTTCTCAAGATCTTCCATTCGCTGTGATATAAGGCTAAAATTTTCAGCCGCTCCTTTAATTCTTTCCTCGACTTGCTCTTTAATTCTTTCTTCAAATTGCTCTTGAATTCTTTCTTTTTCCTCTTCAACTATAGCGATTTCTTCTTCCACTTTCTTTTCAACTGCTCCGACTCTTTCTTCCCCTTTCTTTTCAACTGCTCCTACCCTTTCTTCAACTTTCAATGCTATTTTCTCTTCCACACTGTTGATTTTTTTTTCAACAGTGTCGATTTTCTGTTCTAAAGAATTCTTCAGATCTTCTTAATCTTTATTGGTCTCTTTTTGGCCTTTCTCCATTCTCTCCTTTAACTCATTCTTAGTTTCTTTCTGGCTTTTCTGCATATCTTCCAGACTTTTCTGCATTTCTTGCTGTCCTTTCTGCATTTCTTGCTTAGTCTCTTCTTGACTGTTTTTCACAGTATTCATGGCTTCCAAAAGAGCCTTCAGTTGCTCATCCATTGCTCTCGTTATTGGCATAAAATCCCACTTCTGATACGTAGATCCGAGGGTTCGAGGATTTTATGCAAAAACAATCACAAAGAAAAAATAATCCGTTCTTTAAGAGCGATGCGAATTTATTAGCGAAAATACAATCCTTTAAATACAGGATTCAGCAGCAATATTCACAGGGTAAATATCCGAAGGTCTTCACACCTTCGACAGCAATCAAACACAAGAACAGTGTTTAAAAATACACGTACGTAAAGATTATTCACAAGCATAGCCGAGCTAGTCAAAACAATCATCATTACTCGCTGGCTTAATCAAGACTCTCCTCGCCGTACCGGCGAGCATCCTTTTTATATGCGCGAGAGAAACTTCTAGAAATATAACCGCTCGTGTCATTGAACGTGACACTAGTGGAGAGATCTACTACTTTCTAGAAGATTCCAGAGGGTTTTGAACTCGCCAACAGGTCACCAATGACGCCAAAATGGTCGCCAAAGTTGCCAATGACACCAAATTGGCCACCAACTTGATCGCCAAAAATGATGCCAACTTGGCTTTACCGCCAAGATTTCGCCAAATTCTCATTGAATCGCCATTATAACGTAAGGGGTGGCATTGCTTGTGAATAGTACAATTTTAACATGAAATAAATATAACATAGAGTAATATAAATGCATTTAACACTCAAATACAAATTATTTACACTATTTACACAAAATTCGTAACAATATTATCGCGCACGCTCATAGCCGTCTGCTCCCTCCAAACGCATCTAGAGGAATCTACTCTCTCTCTCCTTTCGGAGCGCTTTAGCTCCCCCTGTTGCCACTCATGTAAAGAGAAACTAAGCCGCGCTCCTCGGGTCAAACTCCCTTTGCTCCTGGGGTGCTTTCAGGTCGATCACCCCTTCGCTCTTTGGTGCTTTCACAACAAACGTTGGTACACAATTTATATGATATAAAATCTTGTCGCGAGATTTAAGTACTCGTATTTATTCAGTTTGAAAATTTAAAAAATTAAAATCAATCAGATCAAGTTATTTAATTTATGTGTTTATCTACACAGGTAAATCTCGCGATAAGCTTTTATATCATATAAATTGTTTAATGACGTTATAAGTTGATAGTAAAAAAGTTTTAAAGAAAAAATTTATTTTACTCTTTTTATCGCATTTAAATAAAAGCCTGTTTTTAAAAAAGTTTTTTTTTTTACTTTTAATATTTTTTTTTACTTTTTAGTTATCGCTGGACAGGTTTCCCTGCCTGTTCATCTCAGTCAATGTAACATTGTTGCAAGGTCGTTTTGTGACGAATCTGTACGGCACCTTTCCACTAATATTCTTAGACGTCTTTGGGGATTGTAAATTCGTGTATATTTCCAATCAACTCTAAAAGGAGAAAACGGGATATGCAAAGTAGATAGGGTATTTAAGGAGAGCGTTGTAAGTTAGCGAGGATGAAGGCTATTGAGCCATCAGTAGTAGAGACAAAGTTCGTAGGATTCAATTGGATTCCGATAGTGGTGCATTACGGTTAATACTCAGCGAAGAGCCTTAGGAAGTTAATATACCTGAAAAGATCAAAGTACTACCAGGTGATATATTCTAGTTTAATACTGCTTATCATAAGCGTTAGTTTAACAAAATTAGTTTAAGCTAATGAAAGCTACTAATTCAAGTTGCGTGTATTTCTCAGACCTCTTATTCCGGTAAACCCTTTTGATATTGCGCGTAGTTATTGATTAATTTCATATTTCGTAATTTAATTTAATATTAAAGGTAAATCTCTTTCGTTTGACGTAGACATATAGATAGTATTTGTCATTAGAGTTTTTTTGATATCTGAACCAAGTGAATAAATATAAGTTATTATTATACAAATGGCGTCTGGTCATTCTTTGCCTCAAATTAATCTTAGTGTCCAGGGTGGAACTCAGGGGGGTTCCCATAATTTGCCGGTTAATTTCGAACAGTATAGCTCTTCAATAAAAAGACCTTCTAATAATTTTACCCTACTTAAGGCCACGAATGCTTGACCAGCAGCGAACAGCTTAGAGCTTAAGTATACAACGTCATGATCGACAGAACTACCCTGCATTTTGTATACTGGGCAAGTCCAACATAATATAATTGGAAGCATTCTTTGTTCTGCAGTGCCGTGACTATATTTTGCTAGAAATTGCACTGTATTGGGCTGAATGAGATGAACACCGTCCTTAAACGAAGTCTATACGGACGGACTTCAGAGCCGGCGCTAGCAGTTTCGCCGCCCCGGGCAAAGCAGTAAAATGCCGCCGTTTAGAACAAAAATTAAAAGAGCTAGCCTAAACCCTTCCCACACTTAATGGTAAAATAAAACGTGAGCAAAAAAATTGCTATCCATAATGTTAAAGTTTTAGCAAAAAATACTGATTTATTAATTTATGTTTTGGGCACTAAATTAGAATTAGGGTTTTTTTTCTCACTTTTAATTCTGAGAAATTTTTTTATAATTTCTTTAACATTAATTTCTTCAGCCAGTTCATGTTCAATGGCTATTGTTGTCAAGCCTTTTAGCCGATCCTCGGTAGTTGTGGAGCGTAAAAATTTTTTAATTAATTTTAATGTGGAGAAACTCCTTTCTCCACTTACCACACTTATTGGGAGAGTAAGCAATATCCTTAAAACTATACGGTGATTTGGAGCAAAATCCAGGTTAGATAAGAATTTAAAATCTCGATTTGACTTTTTTTTTTATTTAACAAAGCCAAAACTGCTACTATCGCCAGGTCCAGCGCGTTTATATCTGATGAATTCCCAACAGTTAACACTGCTTCTAGATCTTTACAGTTCTTAAGTTCGTCGTTTGGAAAGATATCTTTTAAATCACAAATATTGTATAAAAATTGGAATTAGTTGCTGTGGATGCTGATCAAATCAAACCTGGATTCAAATGCATTGATAGCTTTATCTAGTGGGAAAAAATATAAACTGTGCCTTATATTTCAAAGTAGGATCTTCTGTCGGCTCATCTCGTGCCTCATAGTCGAAATTAACATTCCTTCTTCGAACTATATGACGTGGCTGGATGAGCTCAAAATTACCCGGTATGTCAATTTTGTCGGCGAGTTCTCGAGCATTTCATTAAAGGTTGTATCAAATCCGAGATCCTTGGAAAAAATCTTAAAACTTTTTCAAGAGCTCTATAGCAGATGGTAAATCAGTCTTCCGTCTGCAAGAGCATATAGGATTGATATAATTTAAGATTTTATATCAAATTACAATGCAGCATAAGAACTTAAATTGTTTAACACAACCAGAAGCCTCAACTCTTGTAGAGTTGTCAATCTCCGAATTATTACAAACAGCAAGTAAAGTGTCGTATAGCCCTCTTATTTGATACCTTAGGGGTTTTAATGCATCTATTCTGCTTTCTCAACGATTTTGTTTGAAATCAATCATCTACTTTATAAATTGTGTTCATCCTATTTTTATTTCTGTAATGTACATTTTGTTTCCACTTTAATTAAAATTAACCCCAATGATCTGTGCTTACGAAAATTGGCGTCGTAAACCGAGTAAAATTCGTTTTGTGCCATAAGTCGGGCCCTTCGCAGTGTACGAAGTCTTGTTGCATGAAGTGCGAAAGATTTCGGAATAACAGAAATGTCCTCTCCTGCATCGATCCAAAAAGTTATCTTAGAGGAAGATTCGGCTAGTGAGGCGATCGCCAATGGGGCCAAGAGACGATCGACATTCTAGTTTTTCGAACGAAAAGAGCATGGAGTAGCACACTTTTTCGCTTTGTTGCCGAAATTCGTATGGTAAAAACAGTATCCATTTGTGGGTTCTTTTAAACGATTTACTGCGATTGTGGAAAGGGTATGAGTTGCGGACTGGGCTACGGGAACGCTTCACGAAACTAGTTAGTTCACTTACTTGTTGTGTAAGTTGAGTAATTTTTTTGTTCTAATTGCGCAGTTTTTTTTTAGATGTTGCTGCAATTGAATTAATTACTTGGGAAAAGTCAGGTCATTGATTTTATCAGCAACAGTAGCTAGCTGATCTAAGTTTTCGTTGAGAGCAGCAAGAATTGTTTCCTTTCCGAGCCATAGCGATTTCATAAGTGGCTCGCCAACATTATCACCTGCGATGGAACGCATGGTGATGGCCGTTGGTCCCCTAATTCTAAGCCCTGGAGAAGAATTCGAATTTTAGAATCCTCACTTTCTGAATTTAATTCGATTAAACGCTTTTTTAAGGCTTCGTACTTACCGTTTATCAGGGGGTTTTAGAACAAAGTCGCTAAAAGAATTTAAAATGTCTGACTGAACAGCAAACAGAACATAATTAAATTTAGTGGTATCATTTAAAATGTTGGCTAATCCGAACTGCGAATCTAATCGCACAAACCATAGCGCAGGGTTATGTTTCCAAAAAGGTGGTGGTTTGACTGCCATGTGGGATATCTGATTACTATCACATTCATTAGGCATGTTGAAAGGTAAATAAAAATCTTTTTACATAAGTATATTTTACGTTGAAAAACAAACGTTAGGAAAATGAAATTATATTTGCAATAAAATATGTATACAGGATTAAAAATCTCACATGCATGTGATACACAAAAAATTATCTCTTCGCGAAATGGGCAAACAGTTTTTGAAAAAAAATTATTCGGCGTATGTTAAACGTGAGTGCAACAGAAATTTTTGAAAAAATATACAGCACACATTAATGAAAAAGAAAAGTATAAAAATTTACTGATTTTCCAGCGACAGCTCAGGCATGAAATGATCATAAATAAGAATCCGAGGATGAGATTAAAATTAGAAAATTAATAAGTTTAAATTATTTTCTTTAAAATGAACTGGATGTTAACGGATTGTGTTCACGCGTGTTCAGGTCACCAATTATGGCATGAAGTGAGAATCTATTTAAAGTTTATTCCACGCCATATAAATAGTAAAAATGAATGGTAAAAAAAGGTTAAGCATTTTTTCAATTTACAGCATTATAGAATATTATAAGAATTACTAATAACTTAGGTTGAAACATGGAAATTGAATAAAGGGAAAGCACGTCTTTCCTCGTGCGAGTCAGAGAGAGTAGTGAGAGCGAGTGTGCGAAAGAAGACAGGTTTTTTGAGTGTCCATTCATATCAGTTTGTGACGGGCTCCCGCGTCTTGTCTTTAACATGTCCTTTGGGTTTTTTGAGGCCAGAATTAATGGCAACTCTTTTCCAACCAAATCCAAGAAGTGAAGAGTGAAAGAAAGATGCAAATTAAGAACCTTTTAAATATTAAAAGTTAGAGTAAGCGCGATGGCAATTTGTGGCAAGCGATGGCAATTAGAGGTATGTAAACAGGCGAACAAAAGTAATTATACGTGATAGAAATCCCGTAATCAAGGTGCATACCATTGCACACGAAGTATCGCAAGACCTAATCTAAATTTAGTGTGATCGTTTACTGATACTACAAAAAGGTAGCATTGATTATTTAATATTAGGATCAGTGATTGTATTAGAATTGAGTGTAACCGATTCAGTAATTGATAGTGGTTCGCTTTAGGTTAAGTCGTTAGTATAAATATATTGTGTGTGGTGTGTTTTACCATCATAGATTCTCTCACATAAATTATTATAATCTAATTTGTTAAAGATTTAAGTTGAATATCTTAATAAAGTCATATTAAGATAATGTTTCTTTCTAGTTCTTTTGTTAATCCTACGCATCTAGCTCACGCTGATACTCCTAGGAGAGATTATCACAATGGCTCCCAACAAAATTTGATTTATATGACCCCGAGAGGGTTTAATGTTTTATCAGAAGTGTACTTTTCCGGGTCCGAGAACGTCACCAAGTTTTTGGAGGTATTGACAATCAAATCAAATTACTTAAGATACCCAGTGATTTATCGTATGCTTATTTGAAAGGTCATCTCCTGGGGAGGCCTTGGGGAGGGCCCAAGGTTGGTATCAGATAATCGGATCAACGTTAGTGCAGAATACCGCCACGGACCTCGCGCAGCTGAAAGCAGCATTCCCTGCCATCCAAAATAGGAAAGATTTAGAGACCAGGTCTTATGTGTCTCAACAGTGACAGAACCAGGACCCGACAGATTTTGTTTACGATCTGTTAAAATTGCATAAAAAGCTAGAACTGGGGATGTCAGAGTAAGCCCTGGTAGATCATATTTTTGTTAGACTTGAACCACAAGTCCAGGATTACGTGGAAGTTCGAAATCCAGAAAACACGGTTCAATTGTTAGAGGTTTTAGCCAAGTTTGAGGAAAGATATTCAGGCAAGGCAATACGGG
Organism: Trichonephila clavipes; assembly: GCA_019973935.1. Lineage (NCBI taxonomy): Eukaryota > Metazoa > Arthropoda > Arachnida > Araneae > Nephilidae > Trichonephila > Trichonephila clavipes. The sequence goes on along the minus strand of BMAU01021076.1, from coordinate 28,526 downwards.
GTTCGAGAAATAGTGATAATGTGGAAGGACGAGGTTGGAATGAGCGTAGGATGTCTAGTGTTGATAATAATCGAGGAAATTGGAGAAATTCTGAAGTGGTGCGTAGACCGAGTAATGGTAGAAATGATTATAGGGGTAACTACGAGAATAGCCGTCAAGAAAATCAGTGGTTCGAGAGCAGGAATAGATTTCAGAAGGATGAACGAAGATTTAACGATAGGGGATATCAATTTAGAAGCGGAAGTCAAAAAGTCGATTTTAGTAGAGGGTACCTCAGAAATAGGGGTTCGAGTGAAAATTGTAGTCGAGGCGATAGAAGGCAAAGGGGACTATTGAATGTTTTGAAAATTACTGATGTTCAAAGTGATCAGACGCAATCGATAAATGAGGTACCGATTAAACTTTCGGCAATATGCATGTTTCTAGTGGAACTTCCATATATTCCTTTTTTACTAAACGAGACTTTTATGAAAGCATTATGGGACACTGGAGCGGAGAAGTCATTTATATCAGAGGAGACAGACCGAAAATATTTTTTTATAAACCAGTAAATAAGTCGCGTACTCAGGTGATCACGGCACAGGGAGCTAAATGTCAGAATATTGGAATTGTGGAATTGAATATTCGAATAAGGGAGTTTGAAAAACCTTGGTTGTTTCATGTGTTGGCAGATTTGGAATACCCATGTATTCTCGGGATAGATTTCATAAGTGGATCAAAGATCATTTTGGACTTTGATCGGAAATCCTTCGCGATTCCTGATTTGTAGAAGGATGAGGTGGTTAAAACGATTGAGGAAGAAAAAATAGAAATAGATCTTTCTAAGACAGTTAGAGGAAAAATTGAAACAGGAGTTGCGAGATTTGTTTAATAGTTTTCAAGGATTGTTTTCAGATAAACCGAGGCTTACACATGTTTTATATCATGAGATTGACACGGGATTGTCTCGTCGGTCTCTTCGTCAACCCACCGGTTGTGTCTCGTCCGTATCGTTACGTTAGGGTGAAACAAGAGATACTCGATTATCATGTAGACAAAATGTTGAAAGAAGGAACTGTGATATATTTAATTGCAACCAGTTAAAGATTGTTAACTGTGACTGAGTGGAGGATTGTTTATAAATACCACGCAACTATGAGAAATGATCGGTAATTAGTAATGTGTTGTACGTGAAGTAAGATAGATATCAAACTAATACAAAGAAGTAAAATGTGCATCTGATTATAGTTTGAACTCACACAACACAATAGTTGGTGACGAGGGCGGGATGAAATTTTTGTTTAATTCCGCGTGCTTTGAAGATTTTTTTTTTCTTGTGAAGAATTCTTAAATTCTCAGATAGAGATGAAGTAAGAAGAAACAATCTTTTTCTTTTGGATAAGGCATTGCCTGAAGACTGCTCAAGGCAGAAAAAAATTGTTTTTCTCTTTAATCGGGAGGAACCATGGAACAGCAAATTGCAGACTTGCTCAGGCAGAATCAAGACCTGATTCGAGCACTGCAAATTAGAGACGGTTCTCATAGTCATAAAGTAACTGTACAATTTGAAAAATTTGACGAAGAAAATGAAAATTTCGATAGTTTCACTGAACGATTCGAAAGTTACTTAGATGTACAGAATGTACCAATAGCAAATCGAGCTAAGGTTTTTGTTTCGTCTCTTAGTGAAAAATTGTACCAGTTACTAAAAAAATTGCTTGCACTTGACATTCCTTCCGACCAAACGTTAGATAAGTTAAAAGGTGCACTTAAAAAACATTTGACCCCCAAACCTTTGATTATACCTTCTCGTCACAAATTTTTAAACAGACTGAAGGGGAAGGTATTAGTACATACATTGCCGAGCTCTAGCAATGAATTGTGATTATGATAAAAATATGTTGAATATTACGTTACGCGACGTATCTGTAAGCGGGTTGCGGGATAAAATGATTTTAGATCGATTATTTGAGGAAGATAATATTAATCTGGAGAAAACGCTAAATATAGCACTGGCTATGGAAAAAGCTTTTAAATGGGCAAATGATACTATGGGCCGAGGAATAAATTCAATGCAAACTTTTAAAAAATGCATGGATAGAAAATCCAATTTTACAAAAAACCGAAAGAAAACATTATATTGTTCATGATACACAGGTATCAACCATGCAAAAGAGAATTGTAGGTTTATTTCAAGTAAATGTAATTTCTGTGGGAAAATTGGACACATTAAGCAGGAATGCTTCGCATCTAAAAAGGCAAATGCGAAATTGGTTAAACAAAAACAGGTAACTCTATTAGATGAAGTTGAGGATAAAAATAGAATTCCACTATACGAATTAAAAATTCAGGATTGTATATTACACGACGAAGAACCGAAATGACCTACAATTATGATAAATTTAAAAATTGAAAACAAAAGTTGTTCTATGGAATAGGATACGGGGGGAGCGGTTAGTGTAATAAGTATTGGAAATTTCAGGAAAATTTCAAATAAACAAATTAAACCTACAAATATAGTTTTTAAAACATATAAAGGAGATTCATTAATACCATTAGGATATGTTACTGTAAGGTTACAACATAAATTGTGTATATTATTTGTGTATTATTGAAAATTGTGTATTATTAAAATGAATTTTTTATTGATTATTTACTGCAGTATCCTTATTAATTTCGGATAATTTTAAGTAGATTTTTTTTCACAAACTTAAACATTTCCATGCTTCCCGTTGTCTAGATTGTAGTTTTAGTCTTCTGTCGTTTATTCATAATGGATATTTCAAATATTATTGGTGAGTACTACGATCTTTTCTTAAAAGAATTTACCACTCCGCTTTAAATGTTTATGGACTAAAATGGTTACCAAATTCCCCCTTTCTGTCTTTGTTTCCTAATAATTTTTTTAAATTCCTATTATAGATTGAGAATTAGCTTATTTTGGCCATCATGAAATGTGATACGCATGGCAGCAAAATGAGAAACATTTATAGACAGGTTAAATAATTTGACGGTTGTATGTTTTATTGCAGATGTTTACAATGCAAATTTGCATGGCCACGTTAGAAAATCTATCAGAAATAATTCTTTTTTCACTGAGACAGCAAATTGTAATTTTACTTCAACTTTATTTTTAATGAATGCATTTTTGAACGTTCTGGAATGCCTTCTAACCTAAAAATGAATACATTTGTAAACGTTTCTACTTGTAAGCTAAATATTCATTTTTTTATATTTCCATTTATAATTTATTTTAAGTTTTGCAGTTTTGAATTTTTCACTTTTTTTATACATACATATATTTTATAGATAAAAAATAATCTACAAATTTCATACTTTTTGCCAAAGACCATTTCATTCACATCGTAGTCTTTGTCGCCATATTCAAAACTATCATATGATGGGAGCATGACACTACATATGCAATGCTAAATTTTGTAAATTGTCGTTTAGAAGACTATATAATTACAAACAACACTTGCAGAGATTTTATTCTAACAAGGAAACTTTTAAGATTCCTCTCAGAACCAGCTATCAATAAATTTTTCAGTATGCAACTTAAATGACTCATGTATCCTAGCATGTAATTTATTTGAAACACTGCTTGAAAGGAATTTTCACTTATATTTAGTAAGACATGCTATTGATTTGATAAAAATAAAAAAAAATCTGTTTAATTACATATTTCTTTGCACATTAGAACTTCCGATATTTAAAATGATTAGAGGTATATTACATAAAAATATAAGCTATGCTGTACAAATAAAGATGGAGTTGATAATATGGATTATAGATAGTGTTTATAAAAAATTCAATAAAAAATAACTTTTAGCGACATGTTGTTTCAAAAATTACACTTATATTCTTTTGTCTTTTTTTAATGTTTGATATGTATGTGTACAATTTCCAGAATAAATATTTCAAAAATATGATTCGGTTAATTTTATTTTTCTTGTTTACAGTGAATCATTAAAAAAATGCTGTACACTAGTAAAATGACTAGATTATGGTTCGACTGGTCCTTATATTTTATTTTTTCTTCCAAATGGGCCCCGAAAACTTCTCTAAAAACTATATTTCCAGTTGGTTAAAAATTTGTGCATTTTAAATGTTTTGTAAATATAAAAATCTACTGTTTTAGTTGTTTTTACATTCTTCTATAAGGACTAAACTTTTTAAATAATTTAACTTTTGATTTAAAAAGCATTAACTTAAAAATTACAGTTAATATAAAAGTGAGCTTGATTTGTAAGAAAAATTACAATGCATTTTTATTTCCATCTGGATAGATTAAAAGGGAGCTCAGTTGAGTTCAGAGGTTGTGTATGTATCGATTTAAACAAAACAATTGATACAAAAAATACTTACTCACCTAGGGGCCAAATGAGACTTATTTTAGTCGGGTTTCTAAGTTTTAGAAATTTTTCTTTTTACTACGTAAAGAAACTATCCCTTTCTTACTTTGTAGTTTGAAATTTTTAATATGAAAAGTCTGTTATTCATCGTAATGTTTCCTTCATAATGAATAATGTTTCCAAGACACTTATTGAAAGATTTATTTTAAATAAAAGTTAATCTCTCTCTTCTGTTTGTATAGGATTTGAAAGAGACAATATATTGCTTCTAGAAATATAAATATAACTTTTAATGAACCAAAGTGCTTACACATTTGTTTAACTATTGCATCGAATTTATTTTTGTTATTTTCAAAGATTTAAATTTGAGGTATAAGTTCAAAAATAATACAGTTTATGATCACATAGCAGTTGCATTTTTAAAACCAAAAATTATATTTTTGTTGGAACTTGCTTATTACCGCAAAAATATTGGCGACATTATATAAAAGGAAGTACATGGTTGTTAATTCAGTGGGTACGAAACATGGCGAATTATCTTCAACGTTGGCACTTTTGCGATGATACGCAAGTACCTTTTTGTAACACAATAAATGCAAAAAGAATTTAGATTTTCGAAGTTAAGTGGTAAAAATTTCATAAAATGTAAACTAAATAATATATAAGATGGGGAAAAGGAAATTTACAACTTAGGTATCACATATTTAGATTCCTTTAAATTTGATTGGATAATGTTAAAAATTCGTATTAGATACAACAGCATCGAAAATAAATTCCATACATACTCATATTTGACCCATTCTAAACTCGTTATTGAGTGCATTTGATTCTCAAAAATGAGTATGTGCTTGTTGACAAAAATGAGAATGCGCGTTCTCAAATTTGAGTATGCTTGCATCGGAGCCCCTTTGAGTAGGTGACGTAGTCAAAAGTGAGTGTTTTGTGCTCAGTTCTGAAGACCGTTTCTTCGCAGTGCAAGGGAGGAAACTCAACGCTGTAAAACGCTGGTAAAATTAAATTTTTCAAAAAAATGTGACGGGATGGAAAATTTTCATTATTATTTCTGAAATCCACATCAAAAAATAACTCAAGTTCAGCTATCACTGCTCTAGTATTTTTGTCATTGTAACCCTGTGTTATTTTTGCCGTATCCATTTTGTTCAAAACATCTCTTTTTTTCTCTTTTATGTGTAACATATTACTGGCAAGTTGTTCAATTTGTCTTCTCTCCCATAGTACTTCTGAAATAACTTTAAACACGCTTTTAAACTGAAAAAGATCTCTCACCGGATGCATTCAATATCGGTCGCCCTAGATATATTTTCAAAAGTAAATCTACATTCACTACATTAGGATTTCTATTGTGACTCGATAAATTTCTATTGGGTCTTCATTGTATCTTTGTTTTCTTTTAAAAATAGTAAAAACTGATTCAATTCACATCGTCAAAATTAAAAAAGATTCAATACCGTCTTTGTAAGTTTAATTTAGTTTTTGTGTAACTTTTCTCCTAACTTCAGGTAACAACCCCTTGTCAAACATACAATAAAGTTTTCTGTAACAGTTTCATAAATCTCAGCTCTTCGAGATAGATCTACCTTTGTCCTATCGCATATGAAATAAAATGAATTCACTATGAAATTTTCCCTTCTTTCAAACATTCATAACCGACCTTTACTTTCACAGAAAATGGTTTTTCTTTTTTGCTGCATGCGAGCTTGTCTGGTTTCCTCTTTTAACGATAGCTTTGATAATCAGTTGCTCCTTGTTCCATTTTTCCAAATTCGTTTCTGAAAATTTGGATATAATTTTCCAAAGATTTTACTAGACTATAGATCCTATTAATAATTCACACTTAACTTATTGCACTGCATTGCTTGTACCATTTATTTACAGGAGAGAGAGTATGGGTATTCCAAATCATGGCCATAAGTGAGAAGTTTCATATTCGTTCATCTGTTTCAAAAGGGAAGTTGCCTCCAGTATTTTGTTTTTTTCCTCATGTCTATCACTGACTTCAGCCAGGGCCGCCTTTATAAATCTTTAATTGGCTATTAAGGCCAAAATTCAACTAGTTGGAAATAGTTTGTTTTAAACTAGACATTATTTTATCACATCGCTTCATTTTGTTTAATTTATCTTCATTAGTAAAATACATTGATGGAAATAAAAGAAAGAGAGCATGAGTGGCATAACTCATCAAGAAAGAGTTATGCCAGTGCTTCTCGAACTTTTAATATTTACGACCAATAATCAACCATAATTTTCATCGCCACCTCCCTCCATACAAATAACAATGTATTTAATTCAATAATACTATACTTTGACACTAAAGTTTCAATACGACTTTTTCTTAAGTGCCCCCGGCGAAAATAAAGGTCCCGCTCAGCCAAAGCGTTAATTTCCCCGGACGTGTATATACGCCTTTCTGAAGTACCATCTTTTACGTCCATAAAATTGTTCCGAAGGCTTTAAAATGTAATAAATGGACCTTGACAGTGGTTACTCATTTCAGAGGAATTGCTTATTTATTAATTTTCTTCACCCTGTGACGAAGCCGGTCTCTTCCCCCTAACTACTACGGACCCCTTGCCGACAGACGTTGGGAAAATTCCAGTCCCTAATTGCTGGGAAAGAATTTAGGTGGTCAAAGATTTGGACCCTTTTTCCCCAGACTTTCCTCGGCGTCAAAAAGAGACGCATTAACATTATGCTTTCGATTTCCCACGATTCGGTGACGACAGCGCGTCTGAAAACTTATAATGAGCACCTAGACATCAGCGCCCATAGGGCTAGAGATGAAATGGGTTGAGACCGACAGGGGCGGCAGAAGAACAAGAGATCACAGAATGATGATTAGGCGAGGGATAGTATGAGAGAGAGGATATAAGGGGAGCGAGAGCGACCGAAAAAAAGATTTGATTTTAGAGGGAGCCGTTGTGAAGCTCCTCCAGCAAAAGACTGAATTTTGGAGGGAGCCCTAGTGAGGTCCCTTCAGCGATAGAGAGTAAAACGATAAGGAGACCGCGAAGGACGGCGGAATGCAAACTGAGGAGATCCGGGAACGGTCTGAGTCCCGATCAGCGATAGGAAAGCAATACTGAGTCCGCGAATTAAGGCGGATTTGGAGCAAGAGAAACTTTACGTGAGGGAATGGATTTGGAGGTCCCTCCTTCAAAGAATTGGGATTCAGTTATACCTTAGTCATCGAAGTAAGGTGGATTTGGAGCCAGTAAACTCACCCGATTCGGTGTGGAATTATCGAGAGTGAATTACGTCATTTTTTTTATGTGTGAGAGAGATGAGATATTGCAGCGAGAGAGACTTGAAATTTGTGGACACTTTTGCTAATTAATTGTGATAAAATATTTTCTGATGATTTTCGTATTGAAATAAATAGTTTATCCCAGAGCTGTGTGAAGTCATTACAGCTATACTATTTATATATCTGGTGACAGCGGGTTGCATTTAAATGGAATAAATGCTGGAATTTACGCCTGAATAGTAACAAGGATTATGTTTTAAATCGAGTGAGACGCACCTTATGTGTGAGCGCGATATACAAGAAAAACTGACCCAGTCAAGAGTGTGGACTGTTTATACCAGCGCAGTTAAAAATTCGCCGAAGGAAAAAAAGGGTACAGCTACGAAGGAAAAGTGCTTCAAGTGACAAAAGAATGAAAGGCGCAGCACCCCGTCGTGCGAGAGGGTAAGTCTTTTTTCTTTGAGATTATGCTCGGAGCAAAGTAGCTATTTATTTATTTGTTAGGTTAGTATTGTTTGGAAATCTAAGTGAATTTTGTGCTCGCAGTAATGGATTTTGTTTGCCAAGAGTCTAAAAGAGTTGTTTTGGTATGAAAGTGTGTTTTTATTAAGTTAGTTTTGTTTTCGGGTCAGAAACCATTAATAGGGTTGTATTGTTATAGTATAGGTGTGTTTTCTTCAATTTATTGCAGTACTCTTGTTTAGTTGTTTATTGTGTATTATTGCATAGTTACTTCGGAGTATTTTAGCAGTACTAATAGGATTGTATTGTTCTGGTATATGTGTGATTTTTTCATTCATTGTAGTATTCTTGTTTAGTTGTTTATTGTGTATTTTTGCATGATGTCTTTCCTTTTAAGATTAAGAAAAGGTGACTTGTTAGATGTAGTGAGGGAATTAGGGGTGGAAGTCAACGGTGATCAAAGAAAAGTAGAAATTAAGGATAGAATTTTACAAAATGAGAAAAATGATATAGAAACGATTAAAGCGGTAATGGAGGGAGTTTTAGAAAAAAATGAAAGGGAGAAAAAAGAACGGGTAAGACTAATCAGGGTCCAAGAGTTTGAGGAGCGAAGACAAATGAGGGAATTGGAGTTAGAACGACTGAGGGCTAAACTCAGAAATAAATTGAAAGAGCAAGAGTTCAATATGAATTCAGGTGATAAAAGGAACAATCTTGCAAATATCTATTATTTGTCAGGAAACCGTACCGCAGAATTTAGGGAACCGGCTAGCAAGTGTAAACCGTTAATTAACCAGGTAGTTAATAAAAGCGGGGAGGACACCACGTCTTGTGATTTCGAAAAGGAGAATTGTGACCCCCAGTAAGATACACGAACTCTTTTCCCCCGTCTGAAGTAAGTAACAGAAAAAAATAATAGGTCTAAGATTGAGGAAGGAAAAAGAATCATGGTGTATAGAATTAGTGGTTGTGAAAGGAAAGTGGGGTCAATTGCAGGTGGAGAAAGTGTTAGGGCTGTGGCGGTGGCTGCACAGCGGGTAATGAATTCAGGAGACATAATAGTTGGTTCCTTAGAATTGATAGTAGATAAGGGTTTGACAGGTCCTGGGGCCTTGATTTGTGAGAATAGCTGCAAGAAAAAAAGATACTGTTATGACTCGAAACGCTAGCAAAATAGTTCCTTTCGAGAAGGAAAGGGAGGCAGATTTAAACGTGGCGAGTGACTTTTCAATTGAAAACGCGGATCCAGTTTTTCCCACCCAAGGGGATGGAACTGAACCAACGGCAGAATTTCCGGTGTTTGTTGAAAAAAATGAAGGGGAGTCAGCACAATTAAAGAACTCCGATTTTAGTTCGGAGCAAAAGAAGTGCAAAGACCTGCATGTATTGTGGGGAAAAGCCAAATTAGGTTTAAACGAATGTTCTCGGACAAGGGAAGGAAATTTAGAGAGAGTTGCTGAGACGAAAAAAGGGGAAGAGCTCCGAAAACTAGGTGTACCCTTGAAATTCCCTAGAAATTAACCAGTTGAGCCACCCATTGAGTGACTCATTAGGAAGGGTTCAGGAGATTTTAAAATCTGCTGAATCCTGTATTTAAAGGATTGTATTTTCGCTAATAAATTCGCCTTGAAGGCTCTGCGCGAAAAGGGAGAAAAACGGATCCTCTCAGAATTATTTGCGTTACACACTGTTTCGCATGAAAGTAGAAACACTCTTTGGAGGAATTCCTCCCTCTTACGTAAGCCTTTTTATCCCATTCCCCCTTGCAAGTAGCACTAGGCAGTATCACAGTAACCCCTATTGAAAAGGCGAAGGTTATTGCAGACAGTTTGCAAGAGCAGTTCGAACCCAATCACGTCGTTGGACGCGAAGAATTCGCCCAACGCATACATACGGAAGTTGAAAACTTCCTTGCTACTCTCCACGTTCAAGAAACTGAGCCGACCACCCCAACGGAAGTCTTAACTTACGTACAGAAAATCAAGCCAAGAAAATCCCCCGGACTTGATCAAATTACTAATCATATGCTTAAAAATCTTCCCCTTAAATTTTTATTATTCATTGCCTTGCTGATTAACCAGCTTTTTAAAAACAACTATTTTCCAGATTCCTGGAAAAAAAAACAGCCGTGGTTATCCTCATTTTAAAACCGGATGAAAACCCGGAAACCTCTTACTTACTTACTTACTCCAGAGAATCGAGCTCACCCAAAGGGTTTAGAGCTGCATCCGACCCTCCGAGAAGTATTTTATTATCAAATTAAACGAAAAACATGTACAAAAAGTCCCTTCCCCAAAATTCTTGAGAATTGGGGGAATACAGAAAAAACGCTTAACAATTACAAATTACAATGCAAATACATAAAAAAAACACTTAACAAACACAGACAAGAGTGGCGCCAACACTTCCTGTTGTCGTTAGATTTTTTTTTTTTTTTTTTTGAAAAAGCACAGAAAAGATGATTTTTTTTTTTTACATTTCCTCCTCCAATTATATTTTTAAGACACTAAAAAGAGAAAGAGGGGAGAAAGGGGGGAACAGATAAGTTATTGAACTTATCTGTCCCCCCCCCCGGAAACCCCTCAAAATTATCGTCCAATCTCATTGCTAAGTACCTTGAGCAAAGTATATGAATTTGTGCTTCTTCGGCACCTGAATCAACCCCGCGCTGCTTCAAATATTATTATCCCACAGCAGTGCGGTTTTCGCCTCCATTGCTCTACAGTTCATTAACTGCTCAGAGTAACGGAGTTGATTCATAGCGGCTTCGAAAAACACGTAGCCACGGGTATACTTCTTCTGGACATAGCTAAAGCCTTTGATAAAATTTGGCACGAAGGCTTATTAATCAAGCTCATACGACTTGATTTTCCGCCCCCCCTCCTGATCAAGTCCATTCACAGTTTTCTATCCCATCGTTCATTTAGAGTGAGAGTTGAAAGGATTCTCTCCTCCCCTCGACCAATCAGAAGCGGACTACCTCAGGGTAGTTTAAGTTCGCCTTTGCTTTTCACTCTGTACGTAAATGATATCCCGCAAACTGATCTATCGCATTTAGGAATGTTTGCCGATGATACTGCTATTATCACGCAGATTAAGAGATTTTCCATTGTAATCTCTAATCTGCAACACTACATTTCCTTGCTTGAACACTGGCTCACTGACTGGAAAATTAAAATTAACGCTTCTAAAAGTGCCTGCCTCATGTTTACGAGAAGAAGCCAACTACCCGTTGGATTAACCCCCGTAACCATTTTTGGCCAACCCGTCCCCTGGATAAATGTAGCAAGATACATAGGGTTATTTTTAGACGCAAAATTAACTTTTGCCCATCATATCGAACAGACTCGCAGAAAAGAGAACGCTGTTCATGCCATGCTTAAAAGGCTTATCTCCAGAAGGAGTAATCTTGCGATCCGGCTCAATGTTTTGCTCTTCAACAGTATCATCCGACCGGTCATGTGTTACGGATCCCAAATTTGGGGACCCGCTGGCATGTGTTATTTGAAGAAATTGCACACGCTGACAAACTCATTTTTGAGACAAATTGTTAATGCTCCCTGGTTCGTACGCAACGAGGTCATATATCGTAAGTAAAGTTATGATCATACATGGAAGTAAAGTTAAACCATTACTTCCATACATAAAGAACCTTTCTAAAAGGTTCTTGGATAGCTTACCTAACATTCCCAATGAATTAATACGTATCCAGCCTACATACGATCCCGCAGTGCCATCATCTCAAAAGCGCCTTGGAGCGTTTCTTGATTATGAATTTGTAAATTTTCCCCAAGCCAAAAGGCTTAGGGCTTAAATCAACTTATTTTCATTGGGAATTTAAAATTAGTTTTAATTTTAACTTAAATTTAATTTTAAACTTTCTTGTTAAAGTTAAAAACTCTCACCATAGAAAGTAAAAACTAGCTCCGCGCCGAGAATCTCTCTCTCGTGGATTTAAAATTCTTACTGAAGCAATGTTCACCGCGGTCGGAAACCGGGAGTTCGGATTCAATTTTGCGGCTGATCTCGCTTCTGCTTTCCTTTCCGGCCACCAGATGGAGGCACGGTACCTTCCATCTCGCAATACTTTTAAAATTCGTTTCACATCCAGCAATCATTAATTAAATTGTTCCTTGGAACGTTCGTTATATTTTTGACAGCTGGATATTCCTTGTTTCCTTTTATCAATTATTATCATGTTATATCACATATATGACTTTATTGCGTTATATAAATTCTTATACCACGATTAGTCCTATATTCTCTTGTTTTTTTTTGGTCCCCCCATTTTTTACAGGCAATGTGCAAGTTGGTTCATTTTAAATTTTTATTCAAAATTTATTTTCTCCCCCTTCTTTATTCTATGATCTCCTTGTCTCAGGAGTGGATCAAGACAGCGCTCTGCACCCAGATAAAGTTTTTTTGTAATGCAGTGCTATCGCCATCTGTTGTCCAAAATATTATTTATTTTTGTGAATGTATCTCATGATCATTTATCAAACCTCAGTTTAATTTGCAATTTATTTAGTTAATGAAAATAATTTATTGTATTATAAAATAAATATGATTTAAAAAGCCAAGTTTTTTTAAATTATGTAAATTTTATTAAAATATCTACACTTTTGCTTCGCATGAAGAAAAATTAAAGCATAAAATATTAGAAATATAACCTTAATTTATATATAACATGCAAATTATTTCACCTAGATTTAGATTCTATTTTTTTTTTCAAAAGAATTAGTCAATATGTGAACTTATCAAGTAATTTTTTAAAAGTATCCCTTAAGAATAACTCTTAAGGATACTTTAAAAAATATAATATTTATTAATACATATAGTAATACAATATAATATAAATACATACATAACTATTTTCTTTTCAACATACACATAATGATATATTGAGATAAAATATAATCACCAGAATATCATTGTTACGGTTGAGTATAATATATATTCAAGTTCGAAATCAAAAGTGTGTGGACTGCATCTACCCGATGCTGGGTGCTGTTGGTTTCTTAAAAGAGTTCCAGAGAGGTCCGTTAAAAATGCTTTATTTACACTGCAAGGCAGTAGAGCAATGATCTCACTCTCTGCCCGCTAAGTTCGGAGAGCTCGAAAAAGGGGATTACATCATAGGGGTGGGGCGTGACGTCACTCCACCCCAGAGCCATTCAAAGCAGGGCTATTTTCACAGCATCCTCCCCCTCCCCGTTTGATATTCGGGGAGAGTATCAAACCTATAACAATGATAATTAAATAAATCTAGTCTGTTAGGTGTTTTTACACACCTACCAGATGAAGTATACTTCTTTATTACATCATTAGGTGCTATTGTGACATTTACACCTTTTTTTGAATTTGATTCCCCCTCACCTGCAACTTCTTCCGTTAGACAATTTTCATTTGCGCGTATCTCTAAAGGATATACACCTTGCACTGGTTGCAGAACTGCCCCATGCTGTGTTTTGAGTTTGACAGTGCGAATTTTACAGTCTCATCCGGGGATCAGCTCAATAATTCTCGCCATTAACAAAAACAAACGTTTTTTATTGTCATCTCCGATCAAAAATATTTCTCCCACTTTAGGCTCACGCGATGATTTTTCATTACATTTTTGAATTAGTTCACTTAAATACTCTTTTCTAAACCGTTGTCTCAAATCATTAAAAAGTTTTCTTCGATATTTTATTCTTTTTGATAATTTTTGACTATCTACTTCTTCATTATCACAAAAATTCATTAAATTACTTTTCCATGGAAGCTCTACTTCATATCTCCCTTCGGGGAGAATTCTCATTTTTTCCCTAAAATCAGATAAGTCTTCTCTTTCTTTAACAGTTTCTGTGGGCCAGTTATTCCTAAAACTTCTAACTACCACAGATTTTGCAAGGGGATATTTTCCACATGCATTGACAATGTTGTTGTAAACTTATCCTTTCCACAAAATTTGTTTTCCAAATACCTTCCAGCCCAATTTACTTTCAACAGCTGTTAAGCCAGAATGCAAGGTGGCTACATTTCCTGTCAACAGTCTTCCCATAACATCGGCCCCTATTAAAAGATCTATTTCCGCTCCTTCACAAGAAGAATCGGTTAAATCTATATTCTTCCCTCTTAGCTTCTTCAGAATATTTTGATCGTTTATCTTAGGAACTAACTCACAAAACTTTCTTTCGAAAAGCACCTCAAAGTCGCACGTGTACATTCCCCGCAGTTCGCTAACCTCAACAGAAAACACCCGGTGTGGTTTAGGGTCAGTTTGGTTTCCCCCGAAAAGCGCGTGGCATACGGTTTCCGTTCTGAGGGGTTGAACCGCCAACTGATTTACGAGTCTTTCGCTTATGTAACTGCTCTGACTAGCAGAGTCAATAAAAGCTCGGACCCTTTTTTTAACCCCCTGTAACTTGACAACAACACACAGAGTTTGTAAAAACACCACGTCGCCGCTTTTGCTACAATTAGAGAGGGAATTCTCGGATCTAACATTTTCCTTTTCTAATTTAGAACACATTATTTCAAAATGAGAATTATTGCATTGAGTACAATTTATATCATTTTTTTAAATCACAAAATTTACTTAAATGTTCAGCCTTTTTCAAACAGGTAAAACATACACCTTTTTAACAATATTCTTTGTTAATCATTTAAAGACATTTTCTTCACAGCAAAGCATTTTTCACTCGGATGTTTCTTATCACAAAAAATACAAAGAGGTCGCTTACCTGCATCCAGGTTTACCAAGGCCGAGGTGGTTGCTAGCTCACTCTGTCTTACACATTCAACGGGAGCATTGTACTTTCGGAAATTATGTTGAGGTCCAAATCCAGTTCGGGCGAGTTGCATCATCTCCAACCCTTGAACCTCTTTGCGAAGAAAATTCATCAAATGTTCTAATGAGCGAGTGTTCTGTGTCGATTCATGGTTTCGGCTTCTTTCCCAGGCTAGTAGTGTTTCTTCGGGAAGGCAGCTTTCGACTAACGGGATCAGGAAATCTCCATACTTCTCTTGAGTTCTTCCCAAGCTCTCTAAAGCACGTAGTTTTCCTTCTAATTCATCATACAGATATGTCAGGTCTGTCTTGGACCGTCCTTTTACTGCATTTTTCATTACAAGTCCTAGAAGGTCTCTCACATAAATTTGAACCAGCAAATCGTCTCGTCCAAACCGCTCTTTCAACTGCTCTATGGCTTTCGAATAGTTAGCCGCAGTCGCCGGAAAACTAAGGACCAGTCTTTCAGCTTTAGAGTGAGGTTCGACAGATTGTAATAAATACTGCATCTTGTCTTCCTCCGCAATCGAACTGTCACCATGTATTTTCTTGAACTGACTCCAAAAGGCAAGGAATTCTTTTGGGTCACCATTAAATTTTTCAATTCTATTTTTGGTAATTTAAATTTCCTTTTTTCATCTTCACTCGGCATAGAGTTTTCTTGTAATCTGTTCTCAATTTTAAAACAGTTATCCAGATATCTGTCTCGATACGTTTCAGCTTCTTCGAAATCTTCAGAAAATAACTGTTCGCCGTTTTCCTCCTTCAGTAATTCCTCCGACAGTAGTAATTGGCAATTGTCCAATCTCTGGAACTTATCAATTAGAGTTCTCAATACGGAGAGTTCCTTTCTATCCGCAATTTCTTTGTTCAATTCAATTTCAATTTTCTTTACTTTTTAAATTTCTAAGGCCTCTTCTCTTAGCTTTCAGATCGCTCAGAGCCATTTCTGATTCAAGTAAATTCTGATAAATTTAAAAGTTCAGTTCTCCAAAGCACCCGTCCTATCGCGGACGCCAAAATGCTACGGTTGAGTATAATATATATTCAAGTTCGAAATCAAAAGTTTGTGGACTGCATCTACCCGATGCTGGGTGCTGTTGGTTTCTTAAAAGAGTTCCAGAGAGGTCCGTTAAAAATGCTTTATTTACACTGCAAGGCAGTAGAGCAATGATCTCACTCTCTGCCCGCTAAGTTCGGAGAGCCCGAGAAAGGGCATTACATCATAGGGGTGGGGCGTGACGTCACTCCACCCCAGAGCCATTCAAAGCAGGGCTATTTTCACAACAAGCTGTTTTAATCTTTCAGCTTTTTCTAATTCTTCTTTCAGTTTTCGCTCGCTCACGGCCGTTACTAAAATATTTGTCACAAAATCTGGATCATCCAGATACTCTTTGCTTTTTAAAATAATGTCTTTCAGTTCCGAAATTTTTACCTTATCTGGAAATATCTCTCCAATTTCCTCTGCCACAAACAACAAGTCCTCCTTTAAGAAGCCCTTAACTGCTTTAAATATGTTTGTCATGTTTGTTGCCAAAAACAAAGTCCTGTCGCGGTACGCCAGAATTGTAAACAATGACAATTAAATTATGGTTGCGGACGCCGTTTTCTTCAAATGATCCAAGGATTAACCCCAGATGAGTGATATTGTAAAGAACAATTTCAATTCTAAAATTCTGCGAGCTGCATCTACCCGATGCTCGGCGTTGGAGGAAGAAATTCAGTCTCGAGCCAGTCAATTAAAGTAACTTAGTTTATTCAGAACTACCGAGTGAGAGTGAGCACGTGATTGCTTCACCCTTTTTATATACAGAACATAATGACGTCACACAATCTCTTCACAGTTACAAAAACGTGGCGCCATGCAGCCACTCAATTCACACAAATCATTTTTATTCACAACATACTCCCCCCTTTGAGACTTGGGGAGAGTCTCAAACCTATAACAGTTATAATTCAAAAGATCAAGTCTCTTCGGTTCTTTAACCAATCTTCCAGAAGAAGTATATTTTTTTACAATTGCATCATTAGTATTCAAGACTTTTTCAGGTGTAGTACTTTTAACAGAAATTGATTCCTCTTTCAACTCCTTATCGCTATTAGCAATCGCTTGTACTTCCAAAGGGAAGATACGTTGCACGGGGCGTATTACTGTTCCATGTTGAGTTTTTAGCCGAACTGTTCGAATTTCCCCATCTCGACCAGGGATTAATTCTATAATCTTAGCTATAGGCCAAGACAAACGTTTCTTATTGTCGTTTCCAATTAAGACCATTTCCCCAATTCGGGGTTCCCGCACGCGATTATCATTCTGTTTTTGTATTAGCTCACTTAGATATTCTTTCCTGAAACGTTGTCTTAAATCACTTAAAAGTTTAATTCTATATTTCATTCTTTTTCTTAAGTCTCTCGAATTCAATTCGTCAATATCGGTAGTATCGGAACAGCGATTCTCTATTAAAAACATTGCTGGAGTAAGAGGGATCAATTCCTGTGGATTTTCAGATATATAAGTTAAAGGTCTACTATTGATTAAAAATTCGCATTCACAAATCACTGTAGACCAGTGTTTCCCAAAGTGTGGGGCGCGCACCCTGGGGGGGCGCGATAACCCTACAAAGAGGGCGCGAGCATATTGAAAATTTAAAGATTTTTTTAAAAATATAACTGGAAAGAGAAGTAAAACAAAATTCTTTCTTCCATAATAAAAAAAATGCATAACAACATTGATATAATTTATGTTTATTATCTGGCCTTTTTCCGTCATCAAATAGCTATCTTTGATCCCAAAACCAAATTAAAGAAAAAAAAAACATTTTGTTTAATGAGAGATATTTTTATTACGTTTTAACATAAAATATTACTCGTTAAGAGAAAAAAACGAAACCCCCAGACCCTGAGATAAATTCTAAGAAGATAAACAATTCATCACTGTAATTATTATTGAAATACCGTACATTAGTTATAGAAAAAGAAAAGGAAGACATGATTCACTTTCCAGTCAGGCTGCGGTTGCGCGGGGCATCTGTGATCTCTGTTGAAGGAAGTTGTAACTGATCAACCAAAGGAAGAACCTGCTGAAAGATGCATATTATTCATGATTGAGAAACGCGATGAACATGAAACGAAAGGAAAATTTTCAAATGCTTTCTAAAGAACTCCATCAACTTAAAATACGAAGTCATAAGTGTACCACAAGGTTCAGTTCACCTTGTCAAAAAGACACAAGAAAGAAAAAGTTCAACTTGTTATTTGTTGATCATCAAAGGTGTCACGAGTTCAAGCCCAGTACTACTAAAGACACGCCATGTAGGGGAGAGATGCACGTTAAATCTGTCGAGAGCTCAAACGTCCTCTTGTTGGAGTGGCGTGGTAGTTAAAAGAGGCCAGCTCAAGTATCGTCCTCGGCATTTGACCATGGTTTAAAATTACGAGGTCCGTCTCCAAAAGCCCTTGTGTAGCTAAACAGTGCGATGTTAATATTTACTCACTTGGCATGAAAGCTTTATAACTACAATAACTTGAATAAAATATGACAGCTTTGCCAGCAAATAACATTTCTGTAATATTAGTGAAAAGTGTCTCCAATTTGCATCCTTTATTTAGGTCTTGCACTTATGAATCATTTTAGTTCAGTTTTATTGGATTTTTTCTCAAATCATCGAAGAAAAATTGGATAGTCCTTGAAAGCCGGTAAGTATACATTCTCTTAATTAAATTATTCACTGGAATTCCGATTTGTATCGTATACAGTAAAAATAATTATAAACAAATGATTGGGGTCACTGAGTCCCCCCGCACTACCATTAGCGTTAGTATCGAGTGCGCGCCTGCTCCCGGGAAAAAACATTTTGAAGTCTTCTCGCTTTAAATGTTAAAAAGTAACACAATTATTCTTCATAGGAATTTTATATTCTTTTTCATAATTTAACATTAATTCTAAATGCTAATTGTGTGAGGTTTAAAATTACAGTTCTTTTAAACAGTTATTTACAGTTATAGCATTTATCTAAAAAAAATCATCTTACATTTTTGTATACAATGTCGTGCACGCAGTTTTACTTTCCTTACAGTTCAGCTATTATATCAAGAATAATGTTTTATTTTTTTAAAAAAATGAACTTGTGCGAGTGAGTGAGTGAGTTAATATTAACGTCGCACTGTTCAGCTACACGAGGGCTTTTGGCGACGGACCACGTAATTTTGAACCATGGTCAAGTGACGTGGACGACACCTGAGCTGGCACCCCCCTCTCTTAACTACCACACCACACCAACGGGATGAACTCGTGCGAAGAGCCGGTGTTTCAGCCAGTATGCGTTTAATGTATCAGTACTGAAGAAGGTATTTTATAAATAATTTCTTAATACTAAATTAAGAACAAGTTTAATAATTATTAGGGACTTTCATGGGCTTGTCTTGTAGAGCAAATTTTTCAAAGGAAGGTTTAACATCAGAAATTGACACTCTGAGTTATTTTTCTATATTTAGCTGAGATCTATATTTTGTCTTCAAAGCAGCCACCGCAGAAAATCCAGTTTAACAAAGGTGGAATGTTGAAAATGGTAATAGTATATGAAGTGCTTTGGTTTTCAGTACAGAGAATTCATCATCCACCTCTACCCAAAATTCAAAGAGCGATTTATTACAAAATTGCCTTTTAATTTTTTTCACTGGATGTGAAATCTATGAATTTCACATCCAGTTCGGAAGTTGAGAGCCCTTCTGGAGTATCTTGAAATAAATCCCTAATCCACTCTTGTAACTTGCAACCAAGTTGTCCTCATCCAAAAAATACTTTTTAATATTCTTTGCCAGCATGTCTAAATGATTTTACATGGTTATAAAAACAATTTTCACATGTTGTTCTTCAGATTTGTAAGTTTTAACACATAACGAGCTGGGGCTTTTTTTCCCATCATTTACTTCAGTAGTGGTAAATCCAAAATTTAAGTATTTTTGAGAATATTTCCTTGATTTAACTTTCAGAACCATGCTTGTCTGTGTACTTGTTGATCCTTTATTATCATCGAATGTTTGCTTACGACTTAAAAATGTATGTATGATTTTGTTTTAATCTACTGCCGTAAATACTTAATTACCGTGAATTACAATTAACGTGCAAATTAAAAAATGTACATCAAGATAGATTCAATAGCTATAGAAGTATTAAGACGACCAAAACTGATTGGAATTGTACGAGGAAAAGCATTTTTACATGTTTTGCGCAAACATCCGATAGGTTGCCCAGACTCACGCAAACGTATCCGATAATGCCAGATGTGATGGATATAATGGAGAGCAACATAGACTAGACTATTTTTCTAATGACATTTGTACTTTGAGAAATGGATGCTGAAGGAAATAAATCTTTAATTAAATATATCATTTTGCGATCTGTTCCAATTTAAAAATTAGAGAAAGAAAAATAACATAATAATAAGTAAGTAATATATATTTAAAGTAAAAAAAAATTTCTTAAAATATATACTGCTTAAAAGTTACATATACAAAATTTAATATACTGTTGTATTAATTTGTACGGTTTATAATTAAAATCGTATTGTAACTTTAGCGTCTCTATCTCAAAGTGCATTTTTATTGCAGTGAATACATTACTGTTGTACAGGTGGGGGGGCGATAAAAATTATGATTGAAAATTGGCTCGCCAGTATTGAAAGTTTGAGAAACACTGACTTATGTTACTAATTTGTATGGTTTATAATTAAGATCGCCTATTATAGCTTAAGCGTCAAAGTGAATTATTATTGCATTCTGTACATTATTAATGTATAAGGGGGCGCGATAAAAATTGTGATTGAAAGGAGGGGCGCCAGTATTGAAAGTTTGAGAAACACTGCTGTAGACAATTCTTCATAGGACAATATTGATTTTCCAAGAGAACGTCTCAATAGTTCCTTGATAATGCGAACCAACCTTTCCCACCAGCCTCCCCACCATGCGGCGGTGGGTGGTATAAATTTCCAAACTATTTTTTGAGTTGATGTTTCTCTCGATATATTTTATGCCAATCCAATTTCGCAAGGTCATTGAAAGCACCTCGGAAATTAGTACCGTTATCACAGTAAATTATCCTGGGCCTCCCGCGCCTGGCAATGAAACGCCTAAGGGCTAGCAAAAAGGCATCGGAAGATAAAGCGTTTACTAATTCAAGATGTAGTGCGCGATAGACGGCGCAAGTAAATAATGTAATCCATACCTTTTCGCCAGTTTTTAAAAACAGAGGTCCAGCTAAGTCAATTCCTACAACTTCAAATATCGCGCAATCATTCACACGGTCTGGTGGTAAAGGTGATGGTCCGCTTGACAATGATTTTACTTTAAAATGAACAAAAATAAAACACATTCATTCAAAATACTCTTAATAGTTTTTCTAGCTCTGATAATCCAGAACCTTTCTCTAATTAATGATTGCATTATTTGGATTCCTGCATGACAGTTCTTTTTGTGTATAGATCTAATCAAAAGTTTTGTAAATTCACATTTATCAGGTAACAATATAGGATACAAAAAAGAACTTTCATCATTTCGTTCAGTTATTTTAGATTTTACTCTTAAAATATTATCATTATCAATAAAAGTAACAAATTTTAAAGATTCAACATCAGGTAAATAATATGTTTGAGTTAAACGAATCAATTGTTTCTCAGAATTTTCAATTTCAGCAACAGAAAGTTCATGTTCCTTACATTTGTTATAGTCTTTGCGACAATTATTTACAAATCTTTAAAATCCATGCAAATACTCTTATCATTTTATCATAATCAGACACATTACATATAAACAAGGGGGGGTGCATCGTTTGCTAGATCAACATTCGCATTTTTAGTTTTCTTTCTCTCTACGTTAATTTCTTGAGGCTCGCAACTGATTTCACCATCTGGCCAATATTCCGAATTTTGTTTCAACCAGGAAGACCCCTCCCACCATTTAGAATTAAGCATTTGTCGTGGAGAACAACCACGAGATAGTAAATCCGCGATATTCATGTTTCCTGGAACATACTTCCATGACTGAATTTGAGTTAATTGTCTAATTTCCTCTACCCTATTAGCTACAAAAACCGACCAATTTCCATATTCTTTAATCCACCAAAGTGCTGTTGTGGAATCGGACCAAAGAGTAACTTTCAAGTCCGGCATATTAAGTGCTTTCAAAATAGAATTTAAAAGTCGAGCACCTACACAACAAGCCATTAGTTCTAGACGCGGCATACTCAAAAGTTTGAGAGGAGCTACTCTAGACTTCACTCTAACGAGAATTACGCTAACTCTAGAATCAACTATTGATCGAGCAAAGACGCATCCCGCATATGACCCCTTGCTTGCATCAACAAATACATGTAATTCAGTAAAAATATCAATTTTCATACAACGTGGTACAGTTACATCTTTCAAAATTTGAATTTCATTAAACCATTTCATAAATTTGTTTACAATATTCTGAGGTAGTTCCTGATCCCATGCTATTTTCATCTTCCATATTTCCTGCAATAGTAATTTTGGGAGCAATGTAGACCGCGCCAACATTCCAATGGGATCGAAAACTTTTTGCACCGTAGACAAAACTAATCGTTTCGTTATTTTCACTTCGCACGTTAATGAGTCGAAATTCGTGCAACATTTCAAAACATCATTATCCAAGTCCCAGATGATACCCAAAATAAAAGTTTCGCCTGAGTGTTTATCAACACTTTTACTCGCCACATTGCTCTCAAAAATACGTAAATTAAAACATCCTTCCGACATAATTAATTTAGTCTTCTCTCAATAAATATCTCTATTTCATCAGTACTGAAAACACCAGTTACACAATTATCAACATAAAAGGAAGATTTTAACTTTTGGGCAACTTCCTTACATTCGGAATTACAGTTTTCCAAAAGATGCATAATAGATGCATTCAATAAGTAAGGGCTTGAAGACACCCCAAACACAACTCGACAATGCCTGTACACTAATTGTTTTTCATTGCATGGGAAAAAAATCTGAGATAATCTCTATCTTTCGGTGCAACAGATAGCATCAAAAACGCCTTTTCAATATCGGCTACAATTCCGACTGGATAAATTCTAAAACGATCTAAAATGTCAGGTATCAGTTCAATAAGGTTTACGCCTTTATATAAACAGTCGTTCAAAGATGGTTTCCCTTTTTCACGGGCCGAAGCATCGAATACGGGTCGGATTTTTGTAGTCGCACTATCTAATTTAATCACGGGTCTATGCGGTAAATAATGGCATTCATTGTTCAATTCTACTTCCGGCACACGTTCAATGATATTTAAATCTTCCCATTGCCTAAACACACTTTTATAATCCTCAAAAATTTACCGTTTCTTAATTTATTCATCATCCGTAGATGTCTTTTCCATGTTAGTTCTTTGTTACTGGGCAAATTTTCAGAGTTACATTTCCATGGGAGTTTAACTTCATATCTTCCATCGGGAAGAATTTTCATTTTATTCTTAAAATCGGTTAATTCAAAATTTTCTTTCGTATTCTCATTAAGTAAAAAGGGATCCGTTATTCCTAAAACATCAAGTTCCCATAATTCTTTAACGCTAACATTCCGAACATGCAAAGACGATGTCGTTAACATAACGTTTTTATCGTTCGAACATACTTTTCCAATTACCGTCCATCCTAGTTTAGTTTCAATAGCTGTTAAACTCGAATCAAATTCAATTAAATTCCCAGTCAATAATTTTCCTATATTATCAGCCCCAATCAAAAGCCCAATTTCCGTTTCTTTACAATTTAAATCCGATAAAATAATTTCTTTATTTTTTAACTCATTTAAAGTATGCTTATCCTCAATCTTAGAAATAAATCCACATATTTTCTTTTCGGATAGCACTTCAAAACAACATGTATAAGAGTGTTTCAAATCACTGACCTCAATAGAATACACGCTGTGATGTTTCGGTTTAGTTTCGTTGCCCCCGAATAGAGAATGAATTATAGTTTCCTCTCTAAGTGGAGTGGCCTTCAAAATACTAGTAACACTTTCACACTAATGTAGCTATTTTCACAAGCGGTATCAATCAGAACTCTAACTTTCCTTTCCTGATCTTTAATGCGAATGAAAACGCAGAGAGTTTGAAAGTAAATACTTTGGTTTCTGTTGCAGTTACTTGATAGAGAGTTCTCAGTTTTTATGGAACACAATTTTTGATCATAATTCTTATTTAATTTTGGACACATAATTTCAAAATGAGAATAATTACATTTAGAACAATTAATATCATTTTTAATATCACAATTTTTACTCAAATGTCCAGATCTATTTAAACAAATAAAACAAGCACCTTTTCTTAATAACAATTGTCTCTTAGCATTTAAAGACATTTTTCTAGCATTAAAGCAATTTTCACTGGGATGATATTTCTCACAAAATACACAGTTATTGATTTTCTTACCTGAGGACTTTTCGGAACTCGCCAGAGCTGATGCAGTCATTAATTCAGTCGGCTTAACCCTTTCAGTTGGGGAATCTTTTTTTCGGATAGGTGTTCCAAAACCGGATTTTGCCAGCTGCACCATCTCTTCCCCTTGGACTTCCAGGTGAAGGAAAGTCATTAAGTGTTCTAGAGTTTGCGATCCTTTAGCGTCTATTTCAGTATTCCGTTTTCTTTCCCAGGCCATCAGGATTTCCTCGGGTAAGCAGGACTCGACCAATGGTGTAAGGAAATCTCCATATTTTTCTTGTGTTCGTCCAAGGCTCTCCAACGACCGTAATTTCCCTTCAAGTTCATCGTACAAGGCCGACAAATCAGTTTTCGTTCTTCCAGAAACAGCGTTCTTCATTACTAAATTTAAAAGTTCACGTACGTAAATTTGTACTAACAAATCTTCACGACCGAATCTCTCTTTTAATTGATCGATGGCTTTAGGATAATTTTCCACCGTTGCAGGGAAACTCAACACTAATCGTTCTGCTTTCGATTTCGGTTCCACGGATTGCAATAAATATTGCATTTTGTCTTCTTCCGCAATGCCTTTATCATTGTGAATTTTCTGAAACTGACTCCAGAAGGCCAAAAAGTCTTTAGCTTCACCGCTGAACTTCTTCAGTTCGATTTTCTGCAATTTAAAGCTTCTCTTTTCAGTTTCGGTAGGAACAACGGTTTCTCGTATTTTCAAATCTACTCGAGTACACATTTCGATGTAGCGGTCACGGTAGTTTTCTGCATCTTCCATATCATCTAAATATTCTTGCACGGCATCTTCTGTACCCAAGAGTTGTTCAGAAATTTGATTCTGACAAGTGTCGAGTCTCTGAAATTTATCGATAAATTGAGTTTTCAGAATCGAAAGTTGATTCATATCTGTTCAGTGTACGTATGTAAATGTAGAGCGCCCTCTAGCGCTCAGAGTGTCTAACGAATCTGTGTAACCTCTGACTCCATCGAGTAAGGAGTCAAATCGAGCGAGCTGAGCAACAAGTAATAAAAACTACAGTCCACTTACTGAGAGAGACCTTTTTTCTAGAGTTTTACTTGTGTACCCAACATTCTGGTCCGCCGAGCCGGAGAGACCTATGCATTGAAAATACGAGGTATGTGCTGTTGTTTTTTGACTTTTCGTTGAAAAATCGAACTTTAAACTTTAACGATGTTTAAAGGAGCAAAAAAAGAAGACTTGAGGCGAATCGCTTCTGAATTAGAGTTGTGTGTCAGTGATAAATTAACTGTTTTAGACTTCATGGATCTTATAAAAAACTGTGATAGATGCAAAAACGATCCTGATTCAGTGCATGAGTTAGCAAATTTAATTATCGAAGAAAGAAAGTATGACGAAAGTCAGCAATTAGAGTTAGAGAAAATAAGAGAAAAGTCTAAGCTTGATTTAGAGATAGCGAGAATACGAGCAAATGATAAAGACAATAATACTGAAGTTAATTGTAATGATTCCTTTTCTGTGGATTCTTTAATTAAAAGTATCCGCACACTTACAGTGAAAATTCCCAACAAACCTGAGGGATGGTGTTTCTTTTTTTTATCATTAGAACGTGCATTTGCAGCCAAAAGTGTAACTGATAAATTTAAGCCTGAGATTTTGTTAAATTTATTAGGAGAAAAAGCTGCAAATATCATTATATATCTGAACGATGAGGATCTTAAAAATTATGATAAAATAAAGTCCATAATACTCCAAGAATTTGAGCCAACTCCTCAATCGTGTTTAGAGAATTTTAAGAAAGCAACACGACAAAATTGTGAATCCCATGTCCAGTTTGCGAGTAGATTAACAACAAATTGGGAATACTATTTAAAATTGAGAAATGTTTCAAATTTCGAGGTATTAAAACAATTAATAGTTTCAGACAAAATATTTAGTACTTTAGATAAAGAAACCGCATCGCTTATTAGTGTCAGACAAGCAAATAAATGGTTTGATCCTTTAACATTGGGAAAAGAAATTGATTTATTTTATTCATCGCGAGGAAAACCACTAAGTGAGAAAATTAATTATTGTCGCAAAAATCAAAATTCTAAAAATATGTCTAGAGTATTTTTCTCAGATGTCAAGGGAAAAAAATGTGTTTTGTGTCAATCTAATAGTCATTTTTTAAATAAATGTCCTCAATATAAGCAATTATCAGTAAACAAACGGGCAGAACTTGTTAAAAATAATTCCTTGTGTTTTAATTGTTTAAATTTGCATAGAGTCAAGTTTTGTAAATCTAAAGTTCTTTGTAAATGCTGCCAAAAAAGCATCATTATTCTTTGTGTTTCTCTGGAGACCCAAATTTTACGAGTGAAAGGGTCATTCAACCTTCTTCATTGGGGGGCAGAAAGAGCCGGAAACAGAGGAATCCTCGATGGGTCAACTTTCACCGAAGGCGTCTGTGTTCAAACCCATAAATTACATAGGGAAGATTTCGAAAGAGGTGTCTTCAGGGTTTAGAGATCTGTTTACTGCAACGAGTTACGTAAAATCGAAATCCGTTTTACTTGCAACCGTGATTTGTTTCATTAGAGATTCCTTTGGGAAAATGCAGGAAGTCAGAGCACTGTTGGACGGTGGTTCAACAAGCAATTTTATTTCGCAACAGTGTATGAATAGACTCAATTTAAAAAAGAGAGAAAATAAACATTTTAGTTTCAGGATTAAATAATTCAGAGTTAACGATTAAATCGCGCGTTAATGCAACAATTGCAAATAGAGGAAATAGTTATGAAACTAATGCAGACTTTTTTGTAGTGCCGCGAATTACGGATATGATTCCTTCTCAACCATTTAACGTTAGTTTGGGTAATTTCAGTAGAGAGAAATTAGCGGATGAAAATTTCAACATTCCGGGAAATATTGATTTATTGTTGGGAGCAGAAATCTTTTATGAAATTCTTTTACCAGGACAAACAAATCTTTTAAATACAAAATTAATTTTTCAGAATACAGTCTTCGGCTATATTGCGAGTGGGAGTATTCAGTTTCTAGTGAAAATAAACCTCACTGTGGGTTAATCAAAGATAATGTCGATTTAGAAAAGACAATGAGGAGATTTTGGGAAATCGAAAATGTTGAACCTGAGACAATAAAAAATAAGGAAACGATAATTTGTGAGAAGCATTTTAAAAAATCATACTAAAAAAATCTAGAGATAGTACGGAAGATACATAGTATCTATGCCATTTAAAAAGGATCCAAATTGTTTAGGCCAGTCAAAAGATATTGCCCTTAAAAATTAAATTCTTTATGGAATAGATTAAAGCATGAGCCTAACTATTTAAAATTATATAGAGATTTTTTAAAAGAGTATAAAGAGCTAGGCCATATGAAAGAGGTAGACGAGAGAGAGAGTGTGGAATGTATTTCATACCACATCTTGGTGTTTATCGCTCTGATAAAAAACAAGTAAATTGAGAGTAGTTTTAATGCGTCGAGTGCAACTACAAACGGTTATTCTTTAAACTCTCTACAATACAATGGGGAGTTGCTCAAAATGACCTTTTCAATAATGGTTCGCTTTAGAAAGCACATATTTGCATTCATTGCGGATGTGCAAAAAATGTATCGAATGATTTGGATTAATCCAGATCAGCGTAAACTTCAGCGCATTCTGTGGAGAGAGAACATGGACGAACCAATAAAAACGTTTGAGTTG
This sequence comes from Trichonephila clavipes, assembly GCA_019973935.1. Lineage (NCBI taxonomy): Eukaryota > Metazoa > Arthropoda > Arachnida > Araneae > Nephilidae > Trichonephila > Trichonephila clavipes. The sequence goes on along the minus strand of BMAU01021076.1, from coordinate 560 downwards.
TCAACTGTGACCTATGGAACAACGAGTGCACCATTTTTAGCGACACGTACCTAAAACAATTAGCCCCTAGATGAAGCAGGGAATTTTCCATTAGGGTCTTCAGTTGTGATGAGTGACATGTACATTGATGATGTACTTACCGGTGCAGAGACCTTATTAGAAGCAAAAGAACTGAAAAATCAACTGATCAATATCTTCGCTAAAGGAGGTATGGTTTTGCATAAGTGGTGCGGAAATAATACGGAATTGATTGAGGTTTCCGAAAATTATGATTTTTCAGATTCATCAGAGATAAAAGGTGTTGGGTGTTTATTGGAACCCCAAGCATGATTGCTTCTCCTTCAGAGTAAAAATAGACTTGCACGAATTAAATACCAAACGGGATGTTTTGTCAACCATCGCCAGGATATATGATCCTCTAGGTCTTTTTAGGTCCTGTGGTGGCGAAGGCGAAAATCTTCCTTCAAAAATTATGGATGCTAAAGATTGATTGGACGGATTTGCTTCCAGATACAATCAATAGAGAATGGCGACAATTTGTCGAATCACTTCAGGTAGTA